>CM056060.1:71440487-71868723 GCA_029574335.1 Rana kukunoris
AATTTAAAATATGTTTTTGTACGTGTTTTAAAATCTTTTTTTTTTGTTTGCTAGAAAGGCAAGTGAGATGGTATCTATTGAAAATAAGGTGTAGCGGTCCTTGTTTGTCATGAGTATAGATCTCAGTGTTCTTCCTGGACATGTTGAATTATGGGAGAGCGTCTTAGCCAAAACAGTGTACTATGTAAGTGTCTGAAATCATACAATGAAATGTATTTATTAGACATGTGAACACTGAAATATTTTGTTTTGTAATTTCGTTTTCGTCTGAAAAATAAATGTATTTACTCCCGAAATTCGTTTTTATTTATTTCGTTTTTCGTAAAAAAATTGCATTCGTCTGAAAATCCAAATTAAGATTGAATCTGTCATTAAAAGCTTATGGTGTCTGTTGAATGTTCTAAGAAAAAAAAAAAAATAAGATTCGACAGAATCTTAAAAAAAACCCCCCAAAAAACGACTCTTCATGTCTAGGAATGAGCTTCGCATCGAACATCGGCCGTTCGATTGTTCGTCGAAAACGAACAAATCGGGTCGTTCGCGCCAAATTCGAATGACGCGCAACGGCCCATAATTCACTGCGGCGTTGCGCGCTGATGATTGGCCAAGCATGCACCATGACCCCGCATGCTTGGCCAATCACAGCGCCCAAAAAACGAAGAGACCTAATTGGCCAAAGCCTGGGTGCTTTGGCCAATTAGGGCTCAGGGCTTTAGCACACGCCCCACACTATAAAAGGCCGCCTCCCGGGCGGCCTCGTGTAGTGTGTTCTGGCTTTCTTTAAAGGGAAGTCAGACAGACAGAGAGAGAGAGAGAGATAGATAGATAGATAGAGACACAGGGGTAGATTCATGTAGAGATCCGACGGTGTATCTACTGATACACCGTCGTATCTGTGAGATCCGACGCTCGGATCTATGCGGCTGATTCCTCGAATCAGGTTCCGCATAGATCTCCCTTAGAGCCGACAGGTGTAAGTGAGTTACACTGTCGGATCTTAGGCTGCAATCTCCCGCCGTCCGCTAGGTGGCGCTTCAGTTATTATACACAACGAATATGCAAATGAGGAGAACCGCCGATTCAGAATCGAATGCCCGGCCGTCGTTTTTTTTTACGTCGTTTGCGTTCGGCTTTTTCCGGCGGATCGTTACCCCTGCTATATGCGGGGTAAGTGCGGCGGATCCTATGTTAAGTATGGCCATCGTTCCCGCGTCGAGTTTTGAATTTTTTACGTCGTTTACGTAAGTCGTTCGGGAATACGGCCATACGTTAATAGCGTTAACGACGAAAACAATGACTTCCTTGCGACGTCATTTAAAGCAATGCACGCTGGGAAATTTAGCCAGCGGCGCATGCGCAGTACGATCGGCGCGGGGACGTGCGTGATTTAAATAGTAAACTCCCCCTAGCCGCGGAATTTGCATTCCGCCGGGGGATTTACGATCCGCCAGGGCTACTTACGAGGCAAGTGCTTTCTGAATACAGCACTTGCCTCAAAAACTGGCGCAGGCGGATCGTAAAAAAGATAGATCACGCGGATCAAAAGATCCGCTGATATATGTGAATCTACCCCACAGTGTCTTTTCAGATAGATAGATAGATAGATAGATAGATAGATAGATAGATAGATAGATAGATCAGGGAGGCTACTAGTAATGCCGCGTACACACACGATCACTTTTTGCGATGAAAAAAACGACGTTTTTTAAAACGTCATTTAAATTGATCGTGTGTGGGCAAAACTTCGTTTTTTGTCTTCAAAAAAACGACCAAAAAAAAATTCCAACATGCTTGAATTTTTTGTGTCGTTTTTCAAAACGTCGTTTTTTGTGTCATAAAAAATGATCGTGTGTGGGCAAAACGACATAGAAAATGACGTTTTAAACCCGCGCGTGCTCAGAAGCAATTTCTGAGATGGGAGAGCTTGTTCTGGTAAAACTACTGTTTAGAATGGATTAAGCACATTCGTTATTTTAAATCTAACGAAGAAAACAATGCGCTGTATTTGCCACAATGCTTTTTAAACCATTTCCAAGCTACCCTAAACTCCTAGTTTGTTGTGGCTCATCTTGTTTGACATATTTCTGTCCACCTTTTGACTTTATTATTTTTTTGGGCCCTTTTTGTTATTTATTTTTTGTTTTTTGGGACACATGTAATTTTTTTGGGGTAATATCTTTTAACAGATGTTTTGAACTACAATTTTTTTTTTAAGGATTTTGGAGGGTGTGAAGTAACCACAGCAGCTTATTTTTTTTTGGTTTAATTTACCCACAAGGAGGTTGTTGTTCCTTGTTTAATGTCGTTTTAATTTTTAAAATGTGTCTGCCTACTCACTATAACAATCTCTATATTTGTTTGTAAAAAATACACATGGTCAAAATTTGCAAACCAACCAAAATATACCTTTATTCAGGTTGAAAAGGTAAATAAATAAATAAAAAGTACAACCATCTGGCAATCCAAAAGCAAAACCAAATAAAAACAAAGAAGCCTGGATAAAAACAAAGGAGACCCTGCTTGAAGCTGTAAACACAAGGGTCCACCAAGAAAACAATGAAGGCTGTGAAGGCCAAAAAAAATTTGCTTCGGGGCACCATCTCCTCACTTCTTCCTCCCTGCAGTCTTCCCTGCAGCCTTCCCTGCAGTCTTCCCTGCAGTCTTCCCTGCAGCCTTCCCTGCAGCCTTCCCTGCAGGCCGAGTCCTCAGGGGCTGTGTTCCTGGAGCCGACGTGCCAGGAGCCAGAGCAGGCTCAGGAAGAGGAGGAGCAGGAGAAGGAGCAGGAGCAGGGGCAGGAGATGGAGCAGGACCAGGAAGCGCAGTAAGGACAGGAGTGCGAATCAGCCCAATGCCAATATCGTCATTGAGCTGTCCCAGTGTGGCCATGCTCATGACCTGGAACATAAGGGATTCGCAGCGCACACGCTGGCCCAGCTCAAGATTTTTAAGCTTGGCAGCGATCAGCGCTGCAAATCCCTCTTCCTCACTGGGCTGCTCTCTGATGGCCAAAGTTGCTTCACGGAGCATGGCCTGGGTCTCCTCCTCCATCTGCATGAGCCTTCTGGCCCTTTTTGCTGGGTTCCGGATAGGAGGGATTTGGGAGATACAATCACGCTGGCGTGACTCCTGTCTCCCACTGGGGCCTGCCTCCTCCTGGCTCCCAGTGGGGCCTGCCTCTTCCTGGCTCCCTGCGTGGCCTGCCTCCCCCTGGCTCACTGCGTGGCCTGCCTCCCCCTGGCTCACTGCGTGGCCTGCCTGTGTATAATAAAAAAGGGACATATTTTATTTTTTGGCTTCATTCATCACACACATTTCTAACTTAATGACATATCATAATTGAATGCTAAAATATATTTATCACAGGCCCTCCATCCCTAATTCTGTGGCCCCTTACACAGCTTTAGATATGTGCCCCCTGGAGCTGGGGGCGGGGGGGGGGGGTTGATGTTGACTGAAATTCCAAAGTAGGGGGCCTTTACCCAACCGTTTTTTTACTTTAGGGTGGACAAAATGTTAATGGGCAAAAAGGGTGTTTAACATCTGCGGCCACTGTATGGTGTACCTAATGGAGTACAAGAAAATGACACACATTCATTATGACCTCTGCATTTATGTATCTTGTCCCCATTCTGTTTTGCCACTATTGCTTAGTGATATGTTCCAAATTTTTTGGCCAATCATTTATATAATTTCGATCACTTGTAACATAAATTACTCATCATTATTATACTTTGCATTACAAAAATGAATCTGAAAATGCAATACCTGGCTCCATGGGTCACAATCTGGCTCCTCCATGAACTCAGGCTCTTCCTCTGAGCTTGCCTGCTTTTGCCTGCAGGGAACACTGGAGGGCTGACTGCAGGAAACACTGGAGGGCTGACTGCAGGGAACACTGGAGGGGCAGGGAAGCCTGGACTGCCTCCTTGGGGGAAGGGTAGACATGGATGGCCTGGACTCTATGTGATCATCCAGGAACTGCAGCTGACCATAATACCACAGGTTAGGCTTGTAGACGCTGTCAGCTGCAGCCCCAGATCTCATTGAGGCCAGGACTTGTGACCGTTGGGTCCTGTAGGTGCCCCGAAGCGAATTTATTTTAGCCTTAACAGTCTCCAATGTAGCGTTGGGGACCTTTGTTTTTACACATTCAAGCAGGGCCTCCTTTGCTTTCTTCCGGGCATCTTTGTTTTTATTAATTTTGCTTTTGGATTGCCAGAGAACTGGATGTTCCTTCCATCTCTGGATGAATTCGGTCAAAAATTCGGGATCCTTAAAGGCCTCCATTAGTGCTGCATGTACAAAACAAAAACCAAAGCCTAGTGTCAGTCAAGCCACTACTACTAATTAGCTTTTAAACACCATGGGGGTTATTTATGAAAGTAAAATACACTCTGCAGTTCAATTGCACTGAAAGTGCACTTGGAAGTGCAATCGTTGTATAAATCTGAGAGGGGTAGATCAGAAATGAGCGGAAGCTCTGCTGATTTTATCAGCCAATGATGTGCATGCTAAAATGCTATTTCTAAATTTATCCTTGCATGTCCTCCTCAAGATCTCCAGCGACTGCATTTCCAAGTGCACTTGTAGTGCAAAGTGTCTTTTCCTTTAAGTAAATCACCCCCCATATCTTCTAGCCCACACAATCATCCACTGTTCCCTAATATTTGTAATGTCCATAATCCAGTTACATACCGTCTTATGATCCGATCGTCTCTTCCGTCTTGTTCCGCAGGTTGTGAACGGCGCTTGCAATGACGTGGATCCCTTTAAACGGCGCGAACGTGTGACGCGATGCACGAGATCCCGCCCCTGACGTTCGGTCTCGTCTTTTCCACGCCCCTTTCTCGATCTTTCTTTGTGGGTGTGTTTTAGGGAAGAAAGATGGCGACAAATATGGCAAGCTCAAGCCATCAGGCAAGCCAGGCCCAGCCAACCGGACGATCCCGGCGGAGGTACAAGGCCTCAAACATGGCCTTCCAAGAGATGGTGGAGATGGTCACCATCTTACAAAGGGAGGATTATGATGGGAAGCATGGCCCTTACCTGCATCCAAACAAGGTGAAGGCCGACATCATGGAGAAGGTGATCAGGAGGCTGCATCAAAAATTTGGCAAACGCAGGACTCGAGAACAATTAAGAAAGAGGTGGTCAGACCTCAAAAACAGAGAGCCAGAACAACTCCAGCATATCAATAGGCTGATTCGGGGAAAAAGTACGTTTTTATCTTTTTTGACACATTTGTGGTGTTTGTTAATTGTGCCATGTGATTTTAATTTCAGGTTGTACTGTATCTGTTTGTGGGCACAAAAAGTGGTCGGAGGAGTCGTCGTTTATACGTTGTTTTTCGACCTACTAAACGACAATCTTCGTGCTAAATATCATCATGCGCCTAGTTCCCATGGACAAAATGGAGTGTATAAACACTATATCATTCCCAAAAAACGTCTCTGTATTTGTTATTATTTGAACAAACGATGACGACTCCTACGACCAATTCATGTGTCCCCAAACAGGAATCTTGCCATTTTTGGTGTAATGTGACTTCACTTGTGATCTTTTGTAATGTGGATTTGTACCTAAATTAAAGTCGATGTGAAAAGCTTAGTAAATATGACCAATAAACAGAAAAAGGAGAGTCTGCTCAGCAGTGGATTCTGCACATGTTTATATACTCTGTACTTGTATTTTTAGTTCTCACTCATATCTCTTTATAATCTTTTACCTTTCTTTTTTCCCTATCTTCAATCTCGTAGGGCGCAGTGAAGCAGCAAGGCAGGATGGAACTTCCCAAGCCCCACCCCCGAGGGATGATGACCCTGCCACCACATTAGCAAGGCAGGATGGAACTTCCCAAGCCCCACCCCCGAGGGATGATGACGCTGCCACCACATCCGGTAAATTTTCTACATAACACCCATACCCAGGTAATCTAGATCAGGGATCCTCAAACTACGGCCCTCCAGCTGTTGTGGAACTACACATCCCATGAGGCATTGTAAAACTCTGACATTCACAGACATGACTAGGCATGATGGGAATTGTAGTTCCTGAACAACTGGAGGGCCGTAGTTTGAAGACCCATGATCTACATGTAGGTCTTCCGAATTTTAATACCTTTTTTGTTCCCACATTTCAGGAGCAAGTCGTGCAGCGACAATGGACAGGGATACTGCCAAGTTTGTGCTGTCCGAAATATGGTCCTTCAGGGAACAATTAGAGGACATCCAGGACACTGCACGAGAAGTGATAGAAAAATCAAAAGGGCTGGAGATACAAATTAAAAATTTAATAGATTATTTGGGTAGGTTTTGATTTATTTAGTGTTTATTTTGTAATAGAAAAAATGTTAGACAGGTTTGGTTTATAATAAAAAAAAAGGTATTTTAGTTTTTGAATAATGTAAAAAAAAAAGTGATTTTATTTTTTGAATAATGTAAAAAAAAAATATAAAAAAAAAAAAGTGATTTTATTTTTTGAATAATGTAAAAAACAAACAAAAAAAAAGTGATTTTACTTTTTGAATAATGTAAAAAAAAAAAAAAAAAAAAAAAGTGATTTTAGTTTTTGAATAATGTAAAAAAAAAAAAAAAAAAACAGATTTTATTTTTTGAATAATGTTATAAAAAACTGATTGTTTTTTGAATAATGTAACAAAAAAAAATTATTTGTTTTGTAACTAAAAAAAAAATATTTAAAAAATTTTAATGTTAAAAAGTTATGTTTTTCAAGATGCAAAAAATAAAAATAATATTGACAGTAAAATATGTGTGTCTTGTTATTTAAGCTCAATGATGAATAGAAAATACCTCAAAAAAATGTATGCTGAGAACATTAAACAATGAGGGATAGTTATTTCAGTCCATCACAAACACATGGCACTATAATAACCACCTAGGACAGCGATGGCGAACCTTGGCACTCCAGATGTTTTTAAACTACATTTCCCTTGATGCTCCGCTATACTGCAGAATGCATGAGCATCATGGGAAATGTAGTTCCAAAACATCTGGGGTGACAAGGTCGCCATCACTGACCTAGGAGATAAAATAAAAACACAAACCTTATAAATTAATTAAAGAACAAAGAAAAGACTGTTTCAGGCAAAAAATAAATTTAATGATTCAGCCAAGATCTGGCATTGGAATGGCCCCCCTACCCATAAAGTAGTCCACATATGCCTGACGCACAGCACGTGCGTTTCGGGGGCCAATTGTGGATGGGCAGCCTCACGAGCCGCCTCTGGAATTTCAACTGGGATATCAGGCAAAAGAGTTAGGTAAGTAGAAGAATGTCTTCTTAAATAGTTGTGTAGAATGCAGCAGCACGTAATTATATAATTAAACTTATATTCAGCCATGTTTATGGTAGTCAGAAATAGCCGGAAACGGCTGGCCATGATGCCAAAGGCATTTTCCACCACACGTCTGGCTCTGGCCAGCCTATAATTGAACACCCTCCTCTCAGGGGTGAGGGCGCGTTGGGGAAATGGCCTCATGAGGTGAGAACCCAAGGCGAAAGCCTCATCTGCGACAAAAACGAAGGGCAGACCCTCTTTATTCTCCTCCGCAGGCGGCAATCCCAGGTCCTCGGAAAGAAGCCGTTGGGCAAACTCCGTCTCAGCAAACACACCACCGTCCGACATCCGCCCATTTTTCCCAACATCCAGATACAGGAACTCATAATTGGCAGACACCACCGCCATCAGAACAACACTGTGGAACCCCTTGTAGTTATAATAATGGGATCCACTATGGGGTGGTGGCACGATGCGGACGTGCTTGCCGTCAATAGCTCCTCCGCAGTTTGGAAAATTCCATCGCCGGGAGAAGTCCGCTGCCACAGTCTGCCATTCCTGTGGCGTGGTGGGGAACTGTAGATACCAAAAAAAAAAAAAAATATATCAAACAAACATTCCTAAAAGAACATCACAAACCATTTTTTGATACCAAAAAAACAAACATTAATTTGAAGTATTATTAAAAATGGGAAAAATAATAAGGGATCACTAAAGCAGATTAATCACACCCTATGATGGTCACAATCCTACAAAAAATAAGGGGAGTGGAGGCCCAAGATGAGTTTGAGACCTCTAAAAAAATTAAAAAAATTAAAAATGTTAATTTATACAATTACAAAATAAAGAGGGGGGGGGGGTTGTGCGTGCACTACAATATAGGACAAAATATAGGGGGATATAGGGACTTCTATAGACAGCACTACAATATAGGACAAAATATAGGGGGATATAGGGACTTCTATAGACAGCACTACAATATAGGACAAAATATAGGGGGATATAGGGACTTCTATAGACAGCACTACAATATAGGACAAAATATAGGGGGATATAGGGACTTCTATAGACAGCACTACAATATAGGACAAAATATAGGGGGATATAGGGACTTCTATAGACAGCACTACAATATAGGACAACATATAGGGGGATATAGGGACTTCTATACACAGCACTACAATATAGGACAAAATATAGGGGGATATAGGGACTTCTATAGACAGCACTACAATATAGGACAAAATATAGGGGGATATAGGGACTTCTATACACAGCGCTACAATATAGGACAAAATATAGGGGGATATAGGGACTTCTATAGACAGCACTACAATATAGGACAAAATATAGGGGGATATAGGGACTTCTATAGACAGCACTACAATATAGGACAAAATATAGGGGGATATAGGGACTTCTATAGACAGCACTACAATATAGGACAAAATATAGGGGGATATAGGGACTTCTATAGACAGCACTACAATATAGGACAACATATAGGGGGATATAGGGACTTCTATACACAGCACTACAATATAGGACAAAATATAGGGGGATATAGGGACTTCTATAGACAGCACTACAATATAGGACAAAATATAGGGGGATATAGGGACTTCTATACACAGCGCTACAATATAGGACAAAATATAGGGGGATATAGGGACTTCTATAGACAGCACTACAATATAGGACAAAATATAGGGGGATATAGGGACTTCTATACACAGCACTACAATATAGGACAAAATATAGGGGGATATAGGGACTTCTATAGACAGCACTACAATATAGGACAAAATATAGGGGGATATAGGGACTTCTATAGACAGCACTACAATATAGGACAAAATATAGGGGGATATAGGGACTTCTATAGACAGCACTACAATATAGGACAAAATATAGGGGGATATAGGGACTTCTATAGACAGCACTACAATATAGGACAAAATATAGGGGGATATAGGGACTTCTATAGACAGCATTACAATATAGGACAAAATATAGGGGGATATAGGGACTTCTATAGACAGCACTACAATATAGGACAAAATATAGGGGGATATAGGGACTTCTATAGACAGCACTACAATATAGGACAAAATATAGGGAGATATAGGGACTTCTATACACAGCACTACAATATAGGACACAATATAGGGGGATATAGGGACTTCTATAGATAGCACTACAATATAGGACAAAATATAGGGGGATATAGGGACTTCTATAGACAGCACTACAATATAGGGCAAAATATAGGGGGATATAGGGACTTCTATAGACAGCACTACAATATAGGACAAAATATAGGGGGATATAGGGACTTCTATAGACATCACTACAATATAGGACAAAATATAGGGGGATATAGGGACTTCTATACACAGCACTACAATATAGGACAAAATATAGGGGACTAGGCTAGGTGGGTTTGGGCCACAAAAAACAAAACAAAAAAAAAAGCTGGACAGGTTGGCAAAACAAAAGATGCATGTAGGAGCAAATATAAAATGAATACAGCATGCATGGAGATGAAAGGGAACATTACCAGCAGATCACAAACAGGTTAATTAGGGACTGTTTAAAACCAAACAAATTGAAACAAATACAAAAGCCTAAATAAAACATAGTTTGTGCATTTAAAGGGCACCACTTACCTTAATATAGTCCTCCTGCAGAACATGAATGATGGCAGAACAGGTCTGGGGAATTATGAGGCCCAGAGCCTGGGGGGAGATGCCCGTCGAGAACTTCAAGTCCTGCAGACTTCTCCCTGTTGCCAGGTACCTCATTGTGGCAACTAGCCGCTGCTCAGCAGTGATGGCTTCCCGCATAACGGTGTCCTGCCTGGTGATATAAGGCGACACCGAAGCCAAAAGCTGCTGGAATACGGGGTCAGACATCCGAAGAAAATTCCTGAAATCATCAGGGTTATTTTCTCGGATCTCCCGCAGCAGAGGCATATGAGAGAACTGGTCCCTGCGAAGAAACCAGTTCTTGGCCCACAAAGTCCTCCCTGCCTTCCTCAAGGACTTGAGCCGGGATGCAGCACACATCCTAACAAGAAGCACAGCACGCTCTCGGCGACGAGAACGTACCCGCAACATGGCTAGAAAACGGTCGTCAAATCAGATCGCACTAAAACACCGCTCTGAAGTACAGAAAGGCCTTTGAAGAACGGACCTGCAAAACAGGAACGTGTAGACAAGAACGCACTGCCAAAACAGATACGATCTGAAAACAAGCACTGTATCACAAATACGACCCCAAAAGCACAAACTGTATGGCAGTAAACGATATTAAAGCACGAAGACTGAAAAGCGCGAATCGTCTCTCACCAAACTTTTACTAACACGCAGCAACACGATATCAGCAAAAGAGTCCGTCTTCCGCATGGAAATAACCCTTTATAGCTCCGTCGTACGTGATGGACGTCACGGCGCTTTGCTAGACTTTTTGGGAAAAACGATGGTGTGTACGCAACGTCGTTTTGGAAAATGAAGTTTGAAAAACGTTGTTTTTTTTCATGAGATAAAACGTCGTTTTTTTTCATCGCAAAAAGTGATCGTGTGTACGCGGCATTAGTATAGTTAAATGTACAGTTTGTAGAGAATATATTGACATCCCTAGGAGTTGTCAATATATTTATAAACTGTATAGCTTAGCTAGTTCTGCTATTAGTATCTGTCAGGCAGGAGATTGTGCTTGATGCTCTAACGTGTTAGTGTACAAGTGTTAGTTAATTGCACATAGACGCATTAACTGTTACTGCACGTGTGCTATTTATTTGCACAGAAAGGCAGTTGCTGTTAATGCAAGTGGGCTATTAAATTGCACAAAAACGCAGTCGCTCTGACTGTGCGTGTGCTGTTTAATACCACCTGAGCGCATTTGGGGTCACCGTACGTGTGCTGTTTAATACCACCTGAGCGCATTTGGGGTCACCGTACGTGTGCTGTGACATACCACCTGAGCGCATTTGGGGTCACCGTAAGTGTGCTGTGACATATCACCTGAGCGCATTTGGGGTCACCGTACGTGTGCTGTGACATACCACCTGAGCGCATTTGGGGTCACCGTACGTGTGCTGTGACATACCACCTGAGCGCATTTGGGGTCACCGTACGTGTGCTGTGACATACCACCTGAGCACAGATAGTGCCACTGTACGTGTGCTCCTATATACCACCTGAACACAGTTAGTGCCACTGTACGTGTGCTGGTATATACCACCTGAGCACAGATAGTGCCACTGTACGTGTGCTCCTATATACCACCTGAGCACAGTTAGTGCCACCGTACGTGTGCTGGTATATACCACCTGAGCACAGTTAGTGTCACTGTACGTGTGCTCCTATATACCACCTGAGCACAGATAGTGCCACTGTACGTGTGCTGCTATATACCACCTGAGCACAGATAGTGCCACTGTACGTGTGCTCCTATATACCACCTGAGCACAGATAGTGCCACTGTACGTGTGCTGCTATATACCACCTGAGCACAGATAGTGCCACTGTACGTGTGCTCCTATATACCACCTGAGCACAGATAGTGCCACTGTACGTGTGCTGCTATATACCACCTGAGCACAGTTAGTGCCACTGTACGTGTGCTGCTATATACCACCTGAGCACAGATAGTGCCACTGTACGTGTGCTCCTATATACCACCTGAGCGCAGTTAGTGCCACTGTACGTGTGCTGCTATATGCCACCTGAGCACAGATAGTGCCACTGTACGTGTGCTCCTATATACCACCTGAGCACAGATAGTGCCACTGTACGTGTGCTGCTATATACCACCTGAGCACAGATAGTGCCACTGTACGTGTGCTCCTATATACCACCTGAGAGCAGTTAGTGTCACTGTACGTTTGCTGCTATACACCACCTGAGCACAGATAGTGCCACTGTACGTGTGCTGCTATATACCACCTGAGCACAGATAGTGCCACTGTACGTGTGCTCCTATATACCACCTGAGCACAAATAGTGCCACTGTACGTGTGCTGCTATATACCACCTGAGCACAGATAGTGCCACTGTACGTGTTCTCCTATATACCACCTGAGCACAGATAGTGCCACTGTACGTGTGCTGCTATGTACCACCTGAGCACAGATAGTGCCACTGTACGTGTGCTCCTATATACCACCTGAGCACAGATAGTGCCACTGTACATGTGCTGCTATATACCACCTGAGCACAGATAGTGCCACTGTACGTGTGCTGTTATATATCACCTGAGCGCATTTGGTGTCACTCCGCTTGTGCTGTTACATACCACCTGAGCACTTCAATATATCTGGAAGGAGAACAAAGAGAGGCAGAGAGTCACGAGGGCAAGCAGGCTCTGCATGTAGAGGTAACGCTGGTAGTGGATGTAGTGCATCCTCTTCAGCCCATGGCCGTGGCCGTGGCCGCTCGTCCTTCTTTTCGGGAGCTGGCCATGTTGAACCTCAACATGCAGAGGAATTAGTAGAGTGGATGACCAAGCCGTCCTCATCCTCCTCATCCTCTCTCACAGACAGATCAAAGTTTATCTGGCAAAGCAGCTGCCAAGGCGTCCTCTTCCCTCTGCACAATGGCTTCACACAATACCTCCCTAGTACCACCATGTCCTCCTGAGAAGTCCCCCGAACTGTTTCAACACAGTGTGGGGTACATGCTGCAGGAAGATGCGCAGCGTTTTGAAGACTCCGATGACAGAACACTGATAGAGGAAGGCATTGATGTGAGCCCAGGGAGAGGGGGTGGCCGAGAGGGACAGCAATTTGTCAGTGATGATGTTCCCCCAGCTGGAGCATACTGCCAGGTTGCTGACAGTGATGAGGAGGGAGGGGATAATGAGGTCACTGACTCTACCTGGGTGCCCGATAGGAGAGAGGAAGAGGAGGAGGAGGAGGAGGAGGAGGAGGAGGACGATGAGGCACAGGCACATCTCCAAAGAGGCAGGATGCCCTCCAGGGGTCAGCTTATGGTCACACCCACTGCATTACAGCGCACATCTACGGCGCTTGTGCATGGCGCTGCTGTGTCTGACCGGTACAGCAAAAGTTCTTTGGTGTGGGCCTTTTTTGAAACATGTCCACAAGATCATACCTTTGCTATTTGCAACTTATGTCGCAAGCGTATCTCGCGTGGCCAAAACATCAACCGCCTGGGTACCACATGCTTGTCCAGACATATGTCGACCTGCCATGCAGCTCGTTGGCAAGCACACCAGAAAGACCCACACCAAAGACAAAAGCGTACCCCCCTTTGCCCTTCTGGGACCTCCAACCCCACTAGACCCCCAGTCCTTTCTGAAGCCTGCAGTGAAGGTGTAGAAATAGGTGTGTCACAAGCTAGTAGTAGCGGTCAATCTACTGATAGTACCAGGCAAATTTCCCTGCCCCAGCTGCTGCAGCGCCGAAAGAAGTACAATCCCAGCCATCCACATGCCCAGCAGTTGAATGCTAGCTTAGCAAAATTGCTAGCACTTCAACTGCTACCTTTTCAGTTGGTAGATTCTGCCCCCTTCCGTGAGTTTGTGCAATGTGCAGTACCTCAGTGGCAAGTACCAAAACGCCACTTTTTCTCACGGAAGGCTATTCCGGCTCTCTACCAGCATGTGGAAGGCAATGTCCATGCCTCGCTGGACAGGGCGGTCAGTGGTAAGGTGCATATTACCGCTGACTCATGGTCCAGCAGGCATGGACAGGGACGTTACCTGTCTTTTACGGCGCATTGGGTGACTCTGCTGGCAGCTGGTAAGGACGCAGGGCAAGGTCCAGTAGTTTTGAAGGTTGTTCCGCCACCACGCCTCCAAAAAAATACTACTGCTTGTGACACACCTCTTTCCTCCACCCCCTCCTCTTCTTCTTCCTCTGTGGCCTCTTCCTGTGGGGATGTTTTCTCCGAACCAGCCGTGCTCCGTAGGCGTACTAGGGGATACGCAGGAATGCAGGCCAAGAGATGCCATGCGGTGCTAGAGCTGGTGTGCTTGGGAGATAGGAGCCACACTGGAGAAGAGGTTTTGTCAGCTCTGCAGGGTCAGGCTGAGAGGTTGTTGACGCCACGCCAGCTGAAGCCTGGAATGGTGGTCAGCGAAAATGGCACCAACCTCCTCTCTGCCCTGCGACAGGGAAAACTCCTCACCCACGTGCCCTGTTTTGCGCATGTCCTCAATTTGGTGGTGCAGCGGTTCTTGGACAGGTACCCAGGCTTGCAGGATGTCCTGAAGCAGGCCAGGAAAGTCTGTGTGCATTTCCGGAGGTCATATAATGCCACTGCTCGGCTGACTGACCTCCAAAGGGAATACAACCTGCCCAAGAACCGCCTAATTTGTGACATGCCCACCAGATGGAACTCAACGTTGGCCATGCTGCAGCAGCTGCACACGCAGCAGCGGGCCATCAATGAGTACCTGTGCCAATATGGCAGCAGAACTGGGTCAGGGCAGCTAGGTTTTTTTTCACCACGCCAGTGGGCCTTGATCAGGGATGCATGCACTGTCCTGTCACCATTTCAGGAGGCCACGAGGATGGTGAGCAGTGACAGTGCATGCATCAGTGAGACTGTCCCTCTTATTCACATGTTGGAGCACACGCTACGTGGAATAATGGACAGGGCCCTTGAGGCAGAACAGAGGGAGGAAGAGGAGGACTTCCTTACCTCTAAAGGCCCCCTTTACCCAGACAGTGGTCCTGCTTGCCCACCTAGCACACAGGAAGAGGATGAGGAGGAGGAGGAGGAGGAGGAGGATTGTATCAGCAGCATGGAGGTGGAGCCTAGCACTCAGCAGCAGCAGTCTTCAATGGATCATTTACAGTCCCAAGGAGCACGTGGAGTTTTACGTGGCTGGGATGAGGTGCCTGTGGATCCTGTCGTCCTCAGTGACCCAGAGGACTGTGGCCCGAATGCCTCAGCAAACCTACGCTGCATGGCCTCCCTGATTCTGCAAAGCCTGCGTAAGGATCCTCGTGTACGTGCTATTAAGGAGAGGGATCATTACTGGCTTGCGACTCTCCTTGATCCTCGTTACAAGAGTAAGGTTGCGGACCTGTTGCCATCGCAGAGGGAGCAGAAGATGAAACTTCTGCGGGAGGCCTTGCAGAAGGGTCTGTGCAATGCGTTCCCAGAACTGGGGGGATTACCAAAACCTGGCTCTGGACAACGTCTTGCTGAGGCT
This sequence comes from Rana kukunoris, assembly GCA_029574335.1. NCBI lineage: Eukaryota > Metazoa > Chordata > Amphibia > Anura > Ranidae > Rana > Rana kukunoris. Next base: position 71,455,972 of record CM056060.1, read on the forward strand.
TCGGTGAGTCACAGGAGGGGCGGTGGAGAAGGTGGTCGTCTGACCGATGCGTTCAGGCAGTTTTTTAGTCTGCAGCCCCAAGGTCTGACCGGTTCCAGCAACCATCGCCAGCGTCTGCTTTACATGGTCCGGGAATACCTAGGGGCAAGATCCGACTTGGACACCTTCCCCACCGAAAATCCTCTGGCTTACTGGGTCTTGAGGATGGATCACTGGCCAGAGCTTGCCCAGTACCCAATTGAGCTACTGGCTTGCCCTGCATCCAGTGTTTTTTCAGAACGGACATTCAGTGCTGCTGGAGGCTTTGTCACTGATCACAGGGTGCGCCTCTCCACCAGCTCTGTTGATCGACTGACCTTCATCAAAATGAATCAGGCTTGGATCAACACCAGCTACCAAGCACCTGATGCTGATATTAATGAATAATATATTTTTTGTTGAAATGTCGGATCCCTTTTAGACTGCTGATGCTGAGTGACTGTCCTCTTATGCTGCTGATGGAATATCCTTCTCCTCCTCACTTTTCTTGCTGATAGCTAGTAAAAAATGTTGTGTTTCTGGGCTCCGCCACCAGTGCCTAAGGCACAATTTTTCAGCCCCTGTTTAACAGGGACGCCTAATAACAATTTTTGTTGCAATACTTTGCACGTGGCTCCTTGTTGCGCTCCAATTGCAGTTATTGAGAGGGATTGCAAGTGTTGTGTTGTGTCCAAGGCACAATTTTCCAGCCCCTGTTTAACAGGGGCGCTTAATAACAATTTTTGATGCAATAATTTGCACGTGGCTTCTTGTTGCACTCCAATTGGAGTTATTGGGAGGGGTTGCAAGTGTTGTGTTGTGCCCAAGGCACAATTTTTCTGCCCCTGTTTAACAGGGGCGCCTAATAACAATTTTTGATGCAATAATTTGTACGTGGCTCCTTGTTGCGCTCCAATTGGAGTTATTGGGAGGGGTTGCAAGTGTTGTGTTGTGCCCAAGGCACAATTTTTCAGCCCCTGTTTAACAGGGGCGCCTAATAACAATTTTTGATGCAATAATTTGAACGTGGCTCCTTGTTGCGCTCCAATTGGAGTTATTGGGAGGGGTTGCAAGTGTTTTGTTGTGCCCAATGCACAATTTTTCTGCCCGTTTAACAGGGTCGCCTAATAACAATTTTTGATGCAACACTTTGCACGTGGCTCCTTGTTGCGCTCCGATTACAGTATGTTTGAGGGGTGCCCTTTTTTCTAAAAATGTTCTTTCACACAACAATAATGGCCCCCCACCACCGCTAAAATATTCGACATAATGTTGCCACACAGAACTTGCGCAAGTAGCATTAATTACTTTTTTTTTTGGTCCTTTCATGTTGTGCAGGGACATTTCTAAACACGTGCCACTACTATAGACACCCAGCAGGTGTGATATTTAAAGGAATTTTTTTTTTTTTTTCACTTTAAGCATCATTAAAATGGCTGCTCCACAAAAAACGGCCGTTTTAAAAAAAAAAATTCCATTGATACATGTTGTAAAAGGAAAAAATTTCCGCGCCTAAAACTAATAAATAGTGGTCTACACTAGTGTGAAGATATTATAATTAAATATTGTGCTGCTCCTCTGTGATATAGTGTGTACCTATAATAACTGAAAATAACGAAACAATAGAGGGCGCCACTAGGACTGAATGAGAATAAATTCACTCATAATACATAATGTGGTTACTTGTAAAACATAGGTGGTAATAAACAACAATAGCAAAAAAATATATCAACATTAATAGTAAGACCTATGCGTCTTACAATAGATTAGTGTGGGTGTGATAATAAATAAAACAGTTAGAAGTCCACCTGGAGTCCCAAAGATAAGTAGGGTGTAGAAATAATATAAAGATAACAGGAAGAATAATTTCTTGATTGGAAACCAAAAAAGTCTGTGCACAAATCTGTGTCAGGATTGTGATGTGCTGGTTCTTGGGTGTGAAAGGAACCTTCACCAAATTGGATTAATCGTGTTCCACCTCAGGTGCTGGGGAAATACTAGGTGCTTACCAGATGGTATGACCTCTCTGTTAAAAGTAGGTCAGATGTGCAGGTCAGGATTAGTGCCTGAAACACTATGGGCATGCTGGATCGCGCTGTTCCACAATACTAACAGGTGGGCTCATGTATGGATAAAAAACGATTGGAAAACATCATGGTACAATACCGTTTTAATAAAAACAAATAAAAATGCACATACAGCCGATTGGCCTCCTACCCCAGCTGGTGCCTGCCTGGCACTGGGAGTGTAGCGTGTCACGGCTCCTTAACTCCGATGGTCCACCAAAAGTTGTGGAGGGCAAATTGGTCCGGGCTTGGTAGGCTCAAACAGAGGGCTTGTAGAACGTGCAAGTTGCCAGTGTACGGCCGCCGACATATGTTTCGCACGTTGTGCGTCTACAGAGAGGTCATACCATCTGGTAAGCACCTAGTATTTCCCCAGCACCTGAGGTGGAACACGATTAATCCAATTTGGTGAAGGTTCCTTTCACACCCAAGAACCAGCACATCACAATCCTGACACAGATTTGTGCACAGACTTTTTTGGTTTCCAATCAAGAAATTATTCTTCCTGTTATCTTTATATTATTTCTACACCCTACTTATCTTTGGGACTCCAGGTGGACTTTCTAACTGTTTTATTTATTATCACACCCACACTAATCTATTGTAAGACGCATAGGTCTTACTATTAATGTTGATATATTTTTTTGCTATTGTTGTTTATTACCACCTATGTTTTACAAGTAACCACATTATGTATTATGAGTGAATTTATTCTCATTCAGTCCTAGTGGCGCCCTCTATTGTTTCTTTATTTTCATTGATACATGTTCCCTGGGGCAAGACCCGGGTTCTGAACAACGTTTTCCAACATTTAATTGAATTTTGGTCTTTAAAATGACCGTTTCTGAATTCGAACGTTCGGGTCCCATAGACTTCAATGGGGTTCGAAAAGTTTGTGCGAACCCGCGGTCTGTTCGAACGTTCTGGTGCGAACCGAACCCGGGGGTGTTCGGCTCATCCCTACTCAGCACAAAGACATCTGCAAACCACACTGCCGCCATCGTTGCCAACCATACTAAAATCATGGATCAGATACCCATAAAGGGCCAGATTCAGGTAGATGGGAGTTTCTTTACTCCGGAGTAACGCTTCTCATTTACGTTACTCCGCCGACACTTTCGGCGCAAGTACTGTTATTCACATAGCAGTTGCGCGTAAACTTGCGCCAGAGTAACGATAATGCGCTGGCGTAACCCGACGCAAGTGGAAGTGGGTGTGATCATATGTAAATGATGGGCGTAGCCCAGCGCAGAGGCTTACGTTCAGCGCATCATCCACGGAGCATGCGCAGTGAGTGAGGCTCCACTCGCCCCCTTGTGCACATGCTCACAACTTCCGTCGGCACCACTTCATGGCAAACGTCAGCGCAATGTGTTCCGTTGTGCGTTTAAAAGCGCTAGCGGAAACGCCATTCCGGCGCAAAAGTATTTCCGTTTCCCCCCACCCCAGGGAAGATACTTTTCTGCTGTGATGGCTGCTCCCGCTACCCCCAGAGAGAGGAGGAACCTCAACTTTAATGCCCAGGAGGTCTCTGTGATCATCTCCGCTATGGAGACATTTAATCATTTCCTCCATGGCAAAAAAAGTCGTAAGACCAGCCGGGAGAGGAAGCAGGCCATCCTGGACACCATTGCCAGCAGGGTGAATGTGCTAGGGTACTCCACCCGGACTGCTGGTGACATCCAAAAAAAGGTAAACGACCTGCGGCGCAAGGTCCGTGGCAAGGTGGCCACCATCAGGAGGCATGAGAGTGGCACAGGTGGTGGTCCCCCATGTCCGGTCAGCCTGACCACGGAGGAGGAGGTGGTCGCTCGCTGCCTGGACAGGGAGCAGGTGGAGGGGGTCCCTGGATATGACTCCATGGAGGAAGGCTCCAGGACAGGTAAGTGTTTTTTATCCCCTATTTGATGTGTTGCATGTGGGGGGGGAGGGTACATGTGCCAAGTGTGTGGGACCACCAACATGTGTCTGCTTTGTGTCATCCACAGATGACGGAGCTGGGCCATCATCTGTCGGCGGCCAGTCCACCCCATCCCCCCAACGCCATCGTGTGCCCGAGCCCCTGGGTGGTGAAGACACCGAGGTGGAGGAGGAGAGTGCCCACACCACACCTGCCAAGGTGGTTGTGGAGGATCCTGCTGTGGCAGAGCAGGACTTTTCCTTAGTGTTGGAGGACTCCTCCCCTTCTCCAGGGCCGTCTGTCATCCCCTCCCCCATCCTTGGAAGCCCCTCAAGGGCGACTCCATCCCCCCGGGGACAACCATCTTCTGGCCCCAGGAAGGCGACCCAGAAGACCAGGGGGGTGTCGGATCTTGTCCAGGGCCAGTTGGCGAGGGATCACGCCAGACAGACCCAACAAATGGGGGACATAGTTGGGCACTTGGACAGAGTGGCTGACAGCCTGTGCTCCGTTGCCCAGATAAGCAACGCAGTGCAGGATGTGAGTTGCAACTGCGCTGCAGTGGTGACCAGTTTGGGGGAGGTGCAGGGGGATATTAGGCACCTCACTGCAGCCGTACAGGCAAACACTGCTGCCATCCAGGGAAACAGTGCTGCCATCCGGGACCAGGGGAGGCTGAGTCGGCGGGCCCAGCATTATCAGGTCACCCGTCAGCTCAGGATGCAGGCCCATACCAACACATACCTCGGCCGGATAGCCAGGGCCTTGGAGGGCATGCAGGCCACACCTGCCAGGAGTGTCCCACCCGGGGATCAGCCACCTCCAGGTGCCCCCCCACCCCCACCCACTCCATCCAGGCATCTGAGGAGCCAGAGAGGTTCGGCAAGAAGGAGCCCCCGGCATCCCCGATGATTTGTTTTTTATTTTATTTGGATTTATACTCAGGTTATGAGTTTTTTTATTTTATTTGGATTTATACTCAGGTTATGAGTTTTTTATTTTATTTGGATTTATACTCAGGTTATGAGTTTTTTATTTTATTTGGATTTATACTCAGGTTATGAGTTTTTTATTTTTTGATACTGCACACGTTGCAGTGTGAATGGTGTGTGAATGTGAGGGGGTGGCACTCCTGACAGTAAGGGGTGTCACCCTCGGCCGTGGTGGTGAAGTTAACCCCACGGCTGTTTGAATGACGTGTGAAAGGTGTATGAATGGACAGTGACATCATTGGGGCCTTGACGCTGGCGTTGCTGCTCCCAAGTCCTACATGCTGGACTTGGGCTAATCCAATGCGATGTGCATGTGGTGTGTGTGATCTAGGGACATCAGTGGTTTACACGCGTGCATTCTCTGTGTGATCAATGTTTTTGTTTAGTGTCCAAAGATGCCTACGGCGAGGACCCTCCTGACTGCTCTTTCATCAGCAGACTGGGTCTCCTCTGGCAGGTGGGGACTGTGTGGGTCGGGGGTCAGGTCATCACGTATGTCAATCTGCAGGCCTTTTCTCATAGCAAAGTTGTGCAGAATGCAACATGCACCGATGATCTGACACACGAAGGTAGGGGAATACAATAGGGTCCCCCCGGACTTATCCAGGCAGCAGAAACGGGACTTCAGGAGCCCAAATGTTTGCTCCACCACTGCACAGGTTTTGATGTGTGCATCATTGTATCTTCTCTCTCCTCTGGTTTGGGGGTTCTGGAAAGGAGTCATTAGATGGGGTCCCAGTGCATATGCAGAGTCACCTGTAAGGGAAAAGACAGGAGGATGTTAGTCATGCATGTGCCACTTCTGATGTGCATCACGGGAGGGGATAGTCATGCCTGCCACCCATGTCACTCACCAACCAGCCAGCTGTCCCCATACATGTTCTGCTCGAATTCTGCTGGGATGGGGCTCTGACGGTATATGAAGCTGTCATGGCTGGACCCAGGGTGTTTGGCACAGACGTGCCATATGAGGCGTTGGGCATCGGCTATCACCTGTACGTTGATGGAATGCCAATGCTTCCGATTGCGGTATATGTGCTCTGTGGCACTGGGGGGCTGTAGGGCCACATGTGTGCAATCAATGGCCCCGATGGTGCGTGGGAATCTGGCAATGCTGTAGAAATCTGTCATTGCCTTCAGCCGCAGCTCCTCAGTGGTGGGTCTGAGGATTGCAGGGACAACCTGGTGCACACATCTGCTTATGGAGGACTGTGACATCCCAGCCACCACTCCACTTGTACGCTGGAATGATCCACTTGCAAGGAAATGAAGTGTTGCCAGTACCTTCACCAGTGGCTGCACTGCTTGTGAGCGGTGTGTCTTGCTGGTGATGTCATCCTGCAGGGTTGTGGTTAGTTCAAGTATTGCATCAAGGCTGAATCTGAAGAGGCGATACACCTCCTCATCCCCCATGCCAAAGAGGCTCATGCGCGTGCGGTATATCCTCTCACGTGCCCGCCTCCTTCGTTCCGGGGGACCCATCAGTAGTTCTAGGACCACGATTGCCCCTGGCATGTTGGCACACAGAGGTGTTGTCCTTGCACGTGTGGTTGTTCAGCTTGCTAGTTTCGTCGGTAGCGCTGCTGCTGGAGCTGCTCTCCTGCTGACCTGTGGCCGTCTGGAGTAAAGATAAAGCAGCCATTTGTAGAAATAACTTTGCGACGGACGGACGACATATGCGCGGCGAGAATTGGGAATCCGTGCGAGAATTGGGAAATCTCCCTCATTTGCATATTTGCAGGGGAAATCAATAGGCGCGACTGATGCGCCAAGCGAAACTATGCGCTGACGATACTCTGACGTCGGAACGTTAAGCCGGTCGGAAATGGCCCGTTTTCTGTCGCATCTAGGTTGGTGGGTACGGCCACATAGAAACGACGGCGCATCTTCACAGTTACACGGCACATATCGAAATACTCCAGCGCAACTCTACCTGAATCTGGCCCAAAGTCTGTATAGTTATGCTACAGTTTTCATGTACGCAGATCTGTCCGCTCGGAGTTATTTAATGCAGTCGACAAGAAGTGGCCAGTCCCTTGCTGAGGCATAAATGAACATCCCAAAAAGGAGCTCGCAAATCTTTGTCCCTGAAAAGGTGTTGCGCCGATGGCCTTCCACCAACGTCTGTATGCGTGAATACGCTCACCTGAGCGCATTACAGCAAAACCGACACTGGGGGACATCTGACAACATACATTTATAGAATTGTCCACAACAGACCACAGTCCCATCCACTACCACAGGAAGTCCCTCTCCTGCTAGTTGGGAGCAGAGACCTGGGGCACTCTGCTCTGTTGCCAGTGATTCAGCTGGGATTAAAAGCTTTACCACCTCAACTTGTTGCTGAAGAGAGGGGCAAACTGCCCCGTCTCCCTGGAACTCCACTTCATCCGCTTCGGCTTTGGGAATGGCAATCTTCAGATTTTCCACTGCCGATTCATCAGCCAGGATTTCATAGTTGTCATCTGAAGTTTTCTCATAGTCCCAGGCAACGGGAGCCCCACCCTGCTGCTGAGCCGAGTCTAGCAGCTGTCTGTAGGCGATTTCCAGCTCCCATCCCTGAATGGCCAGAAATTCCAAATCTTCCTGTAACCAGTGCCCTTCCGAGATATTCAATTTTTCCTCTCTGTGCTCCATTATGTCCTCCAAGCGCCTGGGGCCTGTCCTCTGGAGCTGTTATCCGCTGACCACGGGCACTCTTGGGCTACATACCACCGGAAGGCTCTGTAGCTCTCGTCCAGCTGCATCTCTGCCCGGATCAGCCTGCTTAACTCTGCTATCCACTCCTGCTTCGGTTGTTCCCCAAACAACGGCATTCGTACGTCATACTGCGGCCAGTACCTTACATGGATGGAGGGCAGGACCTTTCCTTGGTGTTGCTGCTCCAGAGCAAGTGCTTCCTTCCAGAGTTGGCAACGAATCACATCCGACCATCCCAGCAGGGCTTCCTCTGATACTGGTCCTCTGTGCTGTATCCGCATCTCTTGTAACCTCCTCCTGAATTCCTCTTCCATGGAGACTGGTATCTGCACCTCTCCTCTCTCTTCAGTTGGTGCTGCTGTGACTTCAGCTGCTGCAGCACTTCTTCGCTGTAGCAAGGTGACATCCACAGCCGCTATAACCCGGTCTATGATCTCCGGTGGAGGATTAGGACCATATTGTGCCAGTCCACGTTTAACAGCCCGATCAAAAAAATTCTTCCTCGGGTGTCCTGTCTGTTACGCCGGGCCTTTCAGCTCTATCCATTTAGACAAGTTCTGCGATAATGTCCCTTTTCTTACGGTTGCTGGCCGGTCTGCCCCGGCTCTCCAGTAAGTCCATGAGGGAAGAGAGCTTCATCCGTTCATACACCGTCTCCATTGTCCTGTGCCCTTGTAGCCAACCTTCTGGTGATGGAATCATCCCACTGATGCCACCACTGTAACGGTCACCACCGTTTACAACCTTCCATCCACCCATGACAAGCCCATCTGACACACTCCGACAATCCTGCATACGCAATCCATATCAATTCCCCAGAAAATGAGACTGACAGCTTTATCTTCTGGGGGCACAAGATGGACTCAGACCCAAGAGTTATCAGTGACGCTGACACAGGAGTATCCCCCATCCTTCCAAAGTCTCTGGTTGTCATGGGTCATTCCGTTACATGACCCAAAACAAACACATGGTCAGAGACCCATCAAAAAGCCAGCGAAATTCGGGTATAATGTGTCACATGACCACTCACATCCACCCACCCATGGCCCGCCCAAACATCTAGGTCAAAAGCCATGATGATGTAATCTTGTTGGCCAATGGGGAGCAAGAGTGTGTGGAACAATGACATCCAGTGTAGACCCAGGGGAAAGCCGTGCGTCATAATGCCATACGTCCACCGCACCGTCACCCAGAGTTTCTGGCAAGACGGCTCACACGTGACCTTGTATCGGGTCACGTGACATCCCGCATGTGACGTCATGCGTGTTAACCGCATCTTGAACACAGCCAGACCTCAGCCATACACAATTGGAAGAGGAGTCACATGATGTGAATGACGTCCCGCGCAAGGCAGCAGACCACTTGTAACGCCTGTGACCCCAGCGAATCGGCATTGTTGTTAAATCTAAATCATAGAGCATTAAAGAAAACATAAATATATGCATTCTACAAACCCTAGTAGTATAAAAGGTGGCAAGCACTGCAGCCATCCACAACAAGCAGCAGGAGCCCTAGTCACCAAATATTATTGAACAGTCAGTTCCACAATGACACCTGAGGCTGAAAAAGGTGAACAACATGACCATTGATGAATAACTAAATATAAGTCAAAACGACTAATGATGAATTCAAAGACATTGAATTATTGAAAATAATAATGAAAAATGTAAATAAAAATTAAATAAAATAAAAACACAATTTTAAAGGAATATATACAGATCTGACAAAACATGAATACAGAAATTAATTACCCAGCAAAATAATACTAATGAACTAAGCTAAATTAATAAATTTGTTTATGTCCCACTCAATGTGCATGCCAAACGGCGAGTAGGTCCTAAGCTCAAAAATCCAATACGTTTAGAGATGGGAAACCCCGCGTAGGCGGGATTCCCCTCTCCAATGTGGAACAAACTGGTCGATCACCAAAAATTGTGTTCCAATGGGATCACGGTTGTGGTGTTCTAAATAGTGGTGAGGGACACTGTGATTTGTCTTGCCTTTTTTGATATGAAAGATAAACTATAAATTGGGTACAGATGATGTTCAAATTTACAATGTTTATATGGATGCTACTGTCCAATCCAATCTTGTCCTATTTAGTGCCATGTCCCGATGATCCCTTCAGGTTTATAATCCCCACACAGCGGTCCAGTAGGACTTTGGCTGACATTCCGGACCTTCTCTCCCCCCTCCTTCTGTTTTCTGTCCCCCCCCCTTTTTTTGTTTTTGTCTCCCTCCTCCTGCAATTAGGTGACGCGGTTTTCCGCAGAGTTACCTCTGGAACCGCCTGCTACGAGCGGCTCGCTCCACAGCAACTACTCTTAGCTATCCTCCCCCATCTCAGTCCTCGGCTGAGACTCCCTGTATACTGCCGTATACTCCCCCGGTCTCGCTTCTGTCACATTCATCACCTCTTCCCCGCCTGTAGGTCAGATGCCGTTCCTAAATTAGCGAACCACGTTTACAAACAAGCAATACACTCTACAAACCCAGCCTCCAAGACCAAAGGGGTGTCTATCCTCATTTCTAAAAATGCTGATTTCACTCTTGCGGATACGCTGGTTGATCCAGAAGGCAGGTACATTTTCCTTAAAGGTACATTTGCATCTAAACCAATTACTCTGGCCAATATCTATAGCCCGAAAGAACACCAAGTCACTTTCTTTAGGAAAATAGGCGACCTTCTATCTACCTTTCAAGAGGGGATGCTACTGGACTCCTCAACTGGCTCTTCCACCCTCCCTTACAGGGCCCTACGAAAGATCAAATTACAACTACAGAACTTGACGCTGCATGACACCTGGCGTACCCTGTTCCCTAATGTCAAAGACTACACCTTCTTTTCCCCTCCTCACCGAAAATATTCGAGAATTTACTATTTTTTTATAACCCAATCTGATTTTTCACTCCTGTCCCATGCCACGATTGAACCAATGTTCCTGTCCGATCACCATCCTATCACTGTGACGCTTTCCTTCCCTGAAGTGAATTCTTCCACTAAAACATGGCCCCTGAACCCTACTTTACTAAAAGATCCGGGGACAGTAGCCCAGATCAAGGCCCACATTCAGACATATTTCCGGGAAAACTCTAGCCCGGAAATCACACCTTTCACTCTATGGGAGGGACATAAGTGTGTTTTAAGAGGAAAGCTCACTGCTCTTGCAACGTCCGCCAAAAAAAACAGCAGGAAACTCTTAGGACCCTTATGAGGACCATTGATAGGTTATAAGCAACACACAAACAATCAACCTCGCAAGCGGTTCTGCAAGATTTACTGCATGCCAGATCTGCGCTCCTAGATGAACTGGGAAAAAAACGAGGAGGCAAAGAAAGTGGTAGAATGTTAGCATGCACAGTTCAGACAGCCCGTCTCTCCTCTAGGATCCACCAAATTTGAGACAAGCACGGTGAACTCCTCTCTAAAAATGAAGATATAGCAGGCCACTTTAAGAGTTTTTACTCCAAGCTTTATAATTTACCCCAAACAGACCCGCTGCTTCAGATCGAGCCTTTCACGAATATGGGAGTTCCTGGCTAAATATTGCCCCAAGCCCATCTCCACCCAACAAGCTGAGGCCCTGGAATCCCTTCTCTCCACAGAGGAACTATTCTTAGCCATGAAACCATTAAAGGTTGGTAAAAGCCCTGGCCCGGATGGCCTTCCGCTCATTTATTACAAATCCTTCCAAGATGTCCTTAGTCATATGCTTAAAATGTTTAACTCCCTGGCAGGTCCACATTCCCGCCCAGGCAGACTCCTAGAAGCCCATATAACAGTCCTTCCCAAGGAGGGTTAAGACCCTCTATTAGCTTCAAATTATAGGCCCATATCCCTACTTAATGTAGATATTAAACTCTTCACAAAAATCCTGGCCAATTGATTACCCCCTTTATCCCTGGATTGGCGACTCTGGACCAGGTGCCGGGCAGGGAGGCTAGGGATAATTCCATAGGGCCCTCAGCATACAACATTGGATGCAGATGTCGGAGTCCAAAGGATTCTTCTTATCCCTCGACGCTGAGAAGGCGTTTGACAGGGTGGCATGGGACTATATGCGAGAGGTCCTAAGGATTATTGGTCTTATGCCTCGCATGGTCACATATATAAATGCCCTTTACTCCAACCCTTCAGCCAGGGTGAGGGCCAATGTCCTCCTGTCAAACGCCTTCTCTATCAGCAACGGCACACACCAGGGATGCCTGTTATCCCCCCTGATCTTTGTTTTGTCACTGGAACCCCTGTTAAATAGGCTTCGCAGCAATACTGATATCAAAGGAATCACCATCGCAGGTAGGGAATTCAAAGTAGCCGCCTTTGCGGATGACATCCTGATTTCCCTACAGGCCCCCAGAATTCCCCTACCCAATTTACTTAAAGACATAGGACAGTTTGGGGAAATTTCGAACCTTAAGATCAACTACTCAAAGTCACACGCCCTGAACGTTTCCCTGTCTCCCAAGAAGTGGCACATTGCCAGGAGTCCTTCCCGTTTCAGTGGAAGGTGGTAGCAATAACCTATCTTGGCATCCAGATTGCTGGGAACATGAACGAGTTGTATAACTTGAACTTTTTGAAGACCCTTTCAAAAGTTCAAAGTGACCTGAAAGAATGGGCCAACCTAAACATCTCCTGGTTTGGCCGTGCGGCCTTGGTCAAGATAGTAGTCCTTCCCTGCCTATTGTATCTGCTACAGTCAATCCCAATACGGCTTCCCCCCTCCTTCTTTGCGGCCTACAAGAAAGCCTGTACACTTTTCCTGTGGAAGAACGAATCTCCCCGCATAAAATACTCACGCCTCACTCTCCCCAAGGCTGGGGGGGGAATTGGTCTACCAGATCTCAACAAGTATTACCTAGCCTGCCACCTGACCAGGGTCGCGGATTGGAAGATACATAACCTAGAAAAGGCTTGGGTCCTCCTGGAGAGGCACTTTATACATACTTCTGCTCACATACTACCATGGCTCCCTATCCATCTGTGGCCCCAATCGATCAAAACTCACCCTATAATATACCCCTCTTTAGCAGCCTTTAACAGGGCGGTGTCCCATCACAAACTCTCCTCACACCTGGGTCCAATGACTACATTGAGGGGAAATCCTGATTTCGCCCCGGGAGGGTCCTCTTTTCTACGGGATGAATGGCCACACTCAGATATCCTTGCGCACCATTTGTTTCTGAGAGGGACTCCATGATCTTTCGAAGATTTTGTAGCCGTTTCATGCACAAAGACACTCTCATTTTGGCCCTATAGACAAATGAGACATTACCTCTCTACTAAAGCCACGAATGAGACTTGGTCTAGACATCTCACCCCCTTCGAATCCCTGTGCTTGCGCCCTGCCCCACAAAGACACCTGATCTCATCCATCTACTCCTACCTACAGGACGACATGCCTCCCCCAGCCTCCAAACACTTACATGAATCCTGGGAAAGGGATTTGAGAATAGCACTTTCTGGTGAGGATTGGGAGAAAATCTACACAACTGCTCATAAGGGTTCCTTAAATGTAGCGATCCAAGAAAATGGATACAAAATTATAACCAAGTGGTACAGGACCCCTTCACGCCTACATAAATTCTCCCCAACCATACCCAATACTTGCTGGAGGTGCAACTCGGACATGGGATCCATGATCCACATATGGTGGGAAAGTGGGTCCATCCAGCCTTTCTGGGCGGAGGTACATTCCATCATTAAAAAGGTCACTACGTATGAGCTGGACTACAGCCCGGCTCAATGCCTCCTCCATTATTCATCCCTATCTAAACACGACTACTACAAATCCCTAGCCATGCATATGGTTAACACGGCAAGGCTCTGTATACCACATCATTGGCGTTCACCGGATGCCCCTACCATTAGAGAATGGCTAGCAAGGATAACCAGAATAGCAGAACTAGAGGAACTGATTCACACATCGCAGGAACGCCTAGAGAAGTTCACACTAACCTGGGCATGCTGGACTGATTTTAAGTCCTCTGACTGTTACAAAGCCTACTTCCCCCCATGAAGCGGATACAATATGTGCATCCTGAACCAATTATGGCTCCCCCTAATGATTTCAAGCTATGACAAGCTGTGACAATGCATGCATCAGTGACACAATATCTCTTGTGTTCCTACAGGAGCATACTCTGGCTGGCATTATGTACAGGGCACTCGAGGCAGAGTAGCGGGAGGAAGGGGAGAACTTCCTTTGCTCTCAAGGCAGACACTATTCTTACGATGCAATACAACACACAAGAGAAGAGGGAGGAAGAGGATTCTGGCAGTTTTGGACCATTGAAGCAGGGAGTATTACATGGCTGGGAGGAAGCAGTTCCAGATACTGTAATCCTCAGTGACTCCTCAGTGCATAGGCTCCCTCATTCTTCAAAGCCTGCAAAAGGACCAGAGAATACGTGGTATTAAGAAGAAGGATCGCTATTTGTTAACAACCCTCCTTGACCACAATTACAAGAAGAAAGTCTTGGAATCCCATCCCCACAGAGGGAGCAAAAGATGAAATATCTTGAGGACACCTTAAAGAGGAGTTTATGTAACGCCTTTTCAGACTCTGGAATCTTGTGGAAAACATCGTTTTGAGGCTTCTGTTGGTCAAGAGAGGAGTGGTTTAGAAGGGGCTGCTTCAGTGATGCTTTTCAGAATTTTTAGTCCTTAGCACCCAGGGCTGTTAGCTTCCACGTCCCATAAGCAAAGTCTGCATCATATGGTGGGAGATTATCTAGGGGTGAAAACATGCATGGAGAACTTTCCAGTTGACAATCCACTGGGTTACAGGGTCATGAGAATAAATCACTAGCCAGAACTTGCCCAGTATGTAATTCAGCTACTAAGCTGCCCTGCATCCAGCATGCATTCTGAACGGACATTTAAAAGTGTAGCGTGTATTGCAGCCAAAGACTTACATTATCTCAGATGACTGCATGTACAGTCTTTCCAGCCTGAAAGAGGGGAGAGATCTGGCTGTCATGTCTGCATGGGCTTTTTCACTCCTCTCCTCCTTCTTGTTTTCACTGACTGAGTTTACTGTAATGTGAGCAGACACACAAAGGGCTGTGATCCAGTTGCCTCTCTTGTGCCCCTATTGGCAGGAAGAAGAAAGCCAATTAAAGGCACGGCTACAGTATTATGAATATGGTAGAAACTACTATTTACCCAGACCCCCTAGAGGTGGTTTTAGGGGCAACTTTAGAGGTAGGCCAGCGCCCTACCAAAACCAATATTAACAGGGAGTGGAATGGTGGGGATGGAAGGAACCTTACCCGATCCCAACTCCACTACCTCAATACTACCAGAGAGACCATGTAGAAGGAGAGGAACCAGGGGAGGAGGTAGAAAGAAAAAGAAAGAGAGACAACTAAGTACAGGACTATTTAATTTAGCAGGAATTGCATTTTGAAAATAAAAATTGGAAGTTCTAGCTCAGGGTCTCAAATTTGCTCCAGACAAATATTTGTACAAGTTTGAAACTTATATAGATATCAAAAAATATGCGAGAAAATTAACTACTTGCCGACCAGCTGCCGCAGTTATACGGCGGCAGGTTGGTGCGGCTGGGCGAGATCACGTAGCTATACGTCATCTCGCCTTTCAGCCAATAGGGGCGCGCGCATCACCGGCAGGGCACATGTATGCCCCCCGCTCGTTCACGATCCCGGCACGCATGCACGGCGGGCGCGATTGACGCCGGGCACCCGCGATCGCTCGTTACAGAGCGAGAACCGGGAGCTGTGTGTGTAAACACACAGCTCCCGGTCCTGTCAGGGGGGGAAATTACCTATCGCCTGTTCATACAATGTATGAACAGCGATTTGTCATTTCCCCAAGTCAGTCCCACCCCTTCAGTTAGAACACACCCAGGGAACATACTTAACCCCTTCCTCGTCCCCTAGTGTTAACCCCTTCCCTGCCAGTGTAATTTTTATAGTAATCAATGCATTTTTATAGCACTGATCGCTATAAAAATGCCAGTGGTCCCAAATATGTGTCAAAAGTGTCCAAAGCGTCCTCCATAATGTCACAGTACTGATAAAAATCGCTGATTGCCGCCATTACTAGTAAAAAAAATATTAATAAAAATGCTATAAAACTATCCCCCATTTTTTAAACGCTATAACGTTTGCGCAAACCAATCAATAAACGCTTATTGCGATTTTTTCACGAAAAATATGTAGAAGAATACGTATTGCCCTAAACTGAGGAAACATTTTTTTTATATATTTTTGGGGGATATTTATTATAGCAAAAAGTAAAAAATATTTTTTTTTTCAAAATTGTCGCTCTATTTTTGTTTATAGCGCAAAAAATAAAAACCGCAGAGGTGATCAAATACCAACAAAAGTGTGGAAAATAAATGTAGCGCTATAAACATAAATTAATAACACACACATGAACAGTGAATGAATGATGTAGTCCAAACAAACCACGCGAGTGGAAAAGTCCTAGTAAGGAAAACGTTGGAGTGCATCGGTGACAACATAAACCAAAACATGAATAGAAGTCCATCCACAAATGGGAAAACAGTAGATGTAGAATCACTTCATGGATCCTCGGATAAGATGACACTTAAATCGAAACGAAAATGGTATGCTCTTACCGGAAAAGTAGGACCTGTCTGTCATGAACAGCAGATCAGTATAGCCTAAGAACTCCAGTAGCAGTCAGCTGGGCTCACTCGGACACAGTGGAACGGATGTGAATCTTCAGTCAGAAGCCGGACATGCACGGTGTCTTTGTAGAGTTCTTGGGAGGAATGGGATGGCAATGGTACGATCCTCAGATGGATGGGGTGGAAGCAACTGGATGGCTCCCCTTAGCCCAGTTCCACTTGGAAAGAGTTCCAGCAGGCTCAAAATGAGTTCTACAGAAATGTATATAGGCTTTAAGCACCTGTGACTAATTAACAATCAACCAATTCCTTCAGCCAGCAGTCAACAGCAAAACATGTTCACACTCTCCACTCAAGGTCCCCACTGTCTAGACAGTGGGGACCTTGAGTGGAGAGTGTGAACATGTTTTGCTGTTGACTGCTGGCTGAAGGAATTGGTTGATTGTTAATTGGTCACAGGTGCTTAAAGCCTATATACATTTCTGTAGAACTCATTTTGAGCCTGCTGGAACTCTTTCCAATTGCAACTGGGCTAAGGGGAGCCATCCAGTTGCTTCCACCCCATCCATCTGAGGATCGTACCATTGCCATCCCATTCCTCCCAAGAACTCTACAAAGACCTTGTAGAGTGGAGAGTGTGAACATGTTTTGCTGTTGACTGCTGGCTGAAGGAATTGGTTGATTGTTAATTGGTCACAGGTGCTTAAAGCCTATATACATTTCTGTAGAACTCATTTTGAGCCTGCTGGAAATCTTTCCAAGTGGAACTGGGCTAAGGGGAGCCATCCAGTTGCTTCCACCCCATCCATCTGAGGATCGTACCATTGCCATCCCATTCCTCCCAAGAACTCTACAAAGACACCGTGCATGTCCGGCTTCTGACTGAAGATTCACATCCGTTCCACTGTGTCCGAGTGAGCCCAGCTGACTGCTACTGGAGTTCTTAGGCTATACTGATCTGCTGTTCATGACAGACAGGTCCTACTTTTCCGGTAAGAGCATACCATTTTCGTTTCGATTTAAGTGTCATCTTATCCGAGGATCCATGAAGTGATTCTACATCTACTGTTTTCCCATTTGTGGATGGACTTCTATTCATGTTTTGGTTTATGTTGTCACCGATGCACTCCAACGTTTTCCTTACTAGGACTTTTCCACTCGCGTGGTTTGTTTGGACTACATCATTCATTCACTGTTCATGTGTGTGTTATTAATTTATGTTTATAGCGCTACATTTATTTTCCACACTTCATTCAATTTTTGTCAAATTGTAGTGTAGCTGCTTTAGTTTAGTTTTATTTTTTGTTTTTTATTTTCCTTTTCACCTTGGTTAGCGCAATATTTTCCCTTATCTGTAAATACCAACAAAAGAAAGCTCTATTTGTGGAAAAAAAAAGACATCAATTTTGTTTGGGAGCCACGTCGCCTGACCGCGCAGTTGTCAGTTAAAGCGACGCAGTGCGGAATCGCAAAAAGTGGCCCGGTCATTGAGCAGCAATATGGTCCGGGGCTGAAGTGGTTAAATATCAAAAAACATTTTTTTGAACAACCACCAGGGCCTGCTTTAGATTCAGAATTGGGAGAAATCACACATAGTGGGCTTAAGAACAATTTTGTTTTTAATCCTAAAAAAGGAACTCATAATTTTATAGAAGTTCAGGAAGAAGCAAAAAAACTAAAAACCTCAAAGGTATAAAAATAACACACAGATTTGGGAAGGTATTAAATAACTAGAAAAAAATGTGGTTATCAGGCCAGCTGAAAGGGGTGGGGGGGTCACTGGTCATTTTAACCAAATATAGTTATAATACAGTAGTGATAATACCACTTACAAGAATTGAAAGGTGACCCTACAACTAAATTAAAAGCTGAACTCACAGAATGGGTAGCAAAGGGAACTAAAGCCAAAATTCTAGAGAAAAAGGAGGCCAAATATCTTGTCTCCCATGCTCCAATACTCCCTGTTTTGTATATTGTCCCCAAAGTCCACAAATCGATAGACAATCCTCCTGGACGACCTATACTAAGCGGAATAGGATCCTTTTTTTCTAGGCTGGGGGAATATTTAGACATATTCCTCCAGCATTTGGTTATTGAGGGTCAATCCTATCTCAAAGACAGCAGAGAGCTAATAAAAATTCTCTCTTGATTAAAAACCAATACAGATGGGGGCGTGGCCTAGACAGGCATGTGAGAGGTCGCATAGCACGGAGCTCCCGCTATCGATCCTCATCCTCCTCCAACGATCCTGCCATACAACAACCCACTGGAAGACTCACCTTACCTTCCCCGGTGCGGCGGTGACATTTCTGAACCATCCCCGGCTCCCGTTATGGCCCACAAAGGCGACAAAGATCCGATGGCGGCGGCGGCCCTGCACATCCAAGATGACGCCGGCCCCATTCTTCCACAGAGAGCTCCGCGCGGCTCGGAGAAGTCCCAGGACACAAGTTAGTCCAACAAAACCCAGAAACAGCAGGGAAGGGAGCAGCCCAAGGACATGTTGTATTATGCCCAGAAGTTGCAGGGCACTAGCAGCTCCCTTCCCCCTCAGCCGCAAACCCCACTGCATGACGCTGAAGGACAAGATGGCGCCTCCGCCCTAGACGACACGCTGCCTCTGGAGGTGTCCCAGGACCAGGAACAGATCAATGATCTGCTTGAGAGGCCAGCTGATGCCCCACAGCCTACTTTAAGTGAGATCCTGCAGGCAGTGCAGAGATGCACGACTTCAGTGACGGCGTCTGTGGATGGCCTGAAACTACAATTTGGGGCACTGACAGAAACTGTGTCCCTCATAAGGCATGACATTCAAAAAATCAGGGAGCAGAGCACGGCGGTGGAGGGGCACATCAGCGAGGTGGAAGATCAGATATCCCCCCCCTCACCAGAGACACAAGATCGGCGCTACAACAGGCTGCTCAGGAGAAAGCAAAAACGGATGACATCGAAAACCGTTTACGGAGAAACAACGTGCGCATAGTGGGGCTCCCCGAGAAGGTGGAGGGCAGGGACCCCACGACCTTCGTGGAGTCATGGCTCCAAGAGATATTTGGCGCGGAAGCATTCACTGCGCTGTTTGCGGTAGAGAGGGCCCACCGCACACCTCCTAGACCCCTCCTGCCAGGTAATCCGCCTAGACCTATGCTTGCCAGGCTCCTGAATTACAGGGACAGGGAGATCGTACTTCACTTGGCCCGGGAAAAGGGAACAGTGCATTACAACGGCGCAAGGGTGTCATTTTACCCGGACTTCTCGGCAGAAGTACAGCGCAGGAGAGCCAAATTTGCTGATGTCAAGAAGCGCCTACAAAGGCTCCAAATAACCTACGCCATGCTGTACCCGGCCAAGCTAAGGGTCACCGCCAGAGGCCAAGCAACATTTTTTTAAACCGCTGCGGAAGCTGCTGACTGGCTGGATCGCAACGAACATGACCTGAGGAGGAGACGTGATGCGGACGAGGGAGTCTGAAGCCCTGAACCACACTCGGTGGGAAAAGGTATGACACTTGCTGAAGAAGGGTGTCTTGATTCACCACTTGCAAAGCGGGACATGTTTTATTTTTTTATTTTTTCTGGTTAGCGCTGGCTCAGTGCATTGAAAGTTGATAATTCCCTGTGATGGACTCTGAGCGGCTGTGGAGGAGGCTCCCCCACTGCGTCGCACAAATTCGAGATCGATCCCGCTTGAAGGGGTGGACTGTTTGGTGCCCAGTTGGCACAGAGTTACAGAGACTGTGTTTTTTTGTTTTTATTTCTTTTTTTGCTCACCTCAGTACACGTTTTGCTGCCTCTCTCTTCCCCCGTGTGTTTTTGCTCCCCCACCCACCCCACGTGTGGACGGATCCGTGCAGGCCTACGAATCCCTCTTCTGACTTTTGTGGCCAAAATAGGCGACCCAAACCACCATCTTGGCCCTGGACTGTGTCGCAGGGGCATATTGCCTGCGGCGCTGCCACTTTTCTCCACTCGCCATGGCTACTACACCAATAGTGACATGGAATGTCCGCGGAGTGCATGATCCTCTGAAACGCACTATGATCGGCTCCTGCCTGAAAAAGATTCACCCGCCCATTGTGGGCCTCCAAGAGACTCACCTTACAAGAGACACCCTGGGCTGCCTGGGTTTTTCCTGGGTGGGCAAGGCCTACCACTCCACTCACACCTCTTACTCTCGGGGGGTGAGTGTGCTGGTACACAAATCCTTGGCTTACCAGGAAATCGACTCGGCAATAGATTCTCACGGGAGATATGTTTTTCTTTACTGCAAAATTTTTACTGTAACATTGATACTTGCATTTGTTTATATACCTCCCCCATTTTCTAGAGAGGTTATACAATATCTTCTGTCATACCTAGTCAATAAGCCTGATGTGCCTGTTATGATTATGGGGGACTTTAACGGCTGTCTTGATCCTAGATTGGATAGGCATCCGCCAGTCTTACCACCGCTGGGGGGAAGAGGTACCATTTTGAGCCGCCTCCTGGCGGAGGTGGGCTGGATAGATGTGTGGAGAGCCAGAAACGATTCTCATGTTTCTCTAAGACCCATGGGTCACTATCCCGCATTGACTTGTGCGTTGGGTCCACTCAAATGTTGCATATGGTGCCCAAGCTAGAGTATCTCCCCAGAGGGGTGTCTGACCATTCCCCCCTGGCAGCACACTTAATCACCCGCCCAGCTTCCTCCTTGCCCAGGGCCCCCTGGAAATTGAATGCCTTCTGGCTAAAGCTCTTTACTTCTCATGAGCGGATAGGACTACAGATAGAACAATACTTTGTAGAAAACGGTCTGAGAGGTGTTACTGTAGAGGGATGGGATGCGTTCAAGGCGTGCCTTAGGGGCACATTCATAGCTGAAATTACCTCCATCAAGTGCAACTCTGCAGCCCTTTTAGAACAGGTGGAGGACCAGGTACGAATGTTGGAGCTGCAATTTGTAACAGACCCCTCGGACTCCGCGAGGGAGGCGTGGATATCGGGCCAGGACTCTCTGGACCGGTTGAGGGCCTCCACCGCGGAAAAAAAAGCGATTTTTCACAAAACAGGCCTACTATGAGGAGGGGGGGGAAGACAGGCAGACTTCTGGCCAGGATTGCTAGGTCCCAACAGGCGTCTCCAGCCATCGGAGCAATCCGTGACTTCCAGGGACGGTTAGTGAATGACCCGGAGCAGATTGTTGCCGTACTGGCAGCCTTCTACACAGATCTGTACAAATCTCGGGATGACTATTCCGATAGTGAGTTGCAGGCGTACATGGACGCTGTGGCTCTCCCGACTCTGAGCGGGCGGGCCCGGGCTAAAATGGACGCTCCCCTTACCCTTAATGAGTTGATGGAGGCGGCCGCCTCCTTCCCTACATGCAAAGCCCCGGGACATGATGGGATTCCCATGGAAGTTTACACCCAGCACGGGGGGAGATCCTTCCCAGGTTACTGAGGGTTTTTAACGCCTCGTTTGACCTGGGGAAGCTCCCTCCATCTATGACAAGGGCAAATATCATCCTTCTGTTGAAACCGGGCAAAGATCCCCTCCAGCCAGGCTCATACAGGCCCATTTCCCTACTCCAAAGCAATGTTAAAATCCTTGCGAAAGTGCTAGCCATCAGAGTGAACAAGGTCATTCTATCCTTAATACACCCCGACCAGGCAGGGTTTATGCCTCGTAGCTCCACCGCGACAAACTATAGACGCCGATACCTTAACATGCAAACTCCCTCGGATTCCGCCGGCCATAGGGCACTGTTGTCACTTGATGCCAACAAGGCTTTCGACAGTGTCGGCTGGCGGTATCTGTGGGCTGTGTTGGTCAAGTTTGGCTTCGGCCCCAGGTTCCTCAGATGGGTGAGACTGCTGTATGGTGCACCACAGGCGGCCATACGATTATCAGACAGGATGTGATAGGTGAAACTCCTGCGCTGAAATGGGTGAAAAGGGATTGGACCGTGGGAAAGGGGCCGTGGGAAAGGGGCACGGGAGGTATACTGCAGCAAACAAAGAATAGGTCTATCCAAATGGACAATAAAAGGTATACAACAAGTGATATTGTTTGCGCTGTGGTGGTGATGCCTAAAGGGTGATGGGAAAGGGGAAGTGAAGTAGTAAACTAGGTGAATACAATAAGTGACAAAAATGTATAAATATATAGAAAAAATTCTATAAAACACAATGTGAACAAAGTAACAGTAAATAACAGTGACCGTGTCATCTATAAAGATGTGTGGTGGACATAATAGAATGCATGGTCAAACTCAGTCCTGCAGACAAAACCAAATAAAAGAAGAAAGTCCAACTTAATCATGCAACTCGGTGCAGCAAGTGAAATCTGGTGTGAAGTCAAAAGGAGATGTTCCAGCAGCCAAATGAGTGAAGGTGCAATGGAGGATTCCAAAACGTGCAGCCCACACCTCTAGTGATCCTATCAGCTTACCTCAAGGCTATCTGATATAGCCAGAAAGATAGGGCATCAAACTCTTGATGAATGGAAGCCTCAAATCCGATGGTGCATGGAAGGGGAAAGTACAAAAAAACAAACATAGAGTAGTCCTGTCACCACTGGAGGGATTCCTGCTAGCAATCAAAAGATGTGCACTTACACAGAGTGGTGAAAGGGGGTGCCTATCTCCACGAGCAGCGAGCTCGTCAGGTGCTGCTCTGCTGCCGCTGTTTGGCTAGATGTTGATCCGCCGATACTCAAACGATGGTGTTTGAAACAAAAATAGGAGGGCACATCGCATAATACCGCAAAATAAAGATTTAATAAACAAAGCACAAAATAAAAACTCACATAAAGTCAGCTGAGGCGGTCATACATCCACGAGCAGCAAGCTCGTCTACCGTCCGTCAGGTGTAAAGGGTCCAGTGCTCCAATCCCGACGCGTATTCGTCACACCACGTGACTTCATCAGGGGATGCAGAGGATATCAGACAGGATGTCTCAGGCCTTTGCTCTGGGCAGAGGGACCAGGCAGGGATGTCCCCTGTCCCCTCTGCTCTTCGCTCTGGCAATTGAGCCACTGGCGGCCCTGGTGCGGGACTCTCCCGCGGTCAGGGGCTTCCGTTATGGTGACATGCATGAAAAAATCATGCTTTACGCCGACGACATGCTCCTGTTTTTGGAGGATGCGGAAGATTCCCTGAGCCGAGTGATGTCCCTGGTGGCGGGGTTCGGCCATTTTTCTGGCCTCACCATTAATTGGACTAAGTCAGCCCTGATGTATCTGGACGGGCCTCCCCTGTCCGATGGGAGTCCCACATGTCCTGTCCCCGTAGTAACTTCCTTCAAATACCTGGGGGTACATGTCTCCCCTAAGGTGACCGATTATTGTAGCCTGAACATCTTTCCCTTACTGACCAGGTTCAGAGACAAGATCCACATATGGAATAGGTTAAAAATGTCCCTAGCGAGCAAAACCAATCTCATCAAGATGATTCTGATGCCGCAGTTACTCTACCTACTTCACAACTCCCCGGTAGTCATCACCCTCAAGACTTTTAGAGTGGTCAACTCGCTTTTTAGGCAACTGCTCTGGCACATTTAAGCTCCCAGGATAAAACTGGAACAATTACAGCGGCCCAAGGAGGGTGGGGGGCTGGCTCTTCCTAACCCATGGATCTACTACCTGGCTGCACAGCTACAGAACCTGATCGGTGCCATGTCCCCGGCCCCGGCCGGCTCCTCGGCCAGGCTATTACTGCTTGGCACGGGGGCTGCGTCGATACCGGAGGGTCTTGAGGCCCAGCGGTTTCAGAAACCTAACAAGAAAATGCCTACTTTTGCGCTCATCCAGAAGGTTTGGAATAAGGCGAGGCAGCTCCAGGGGGTCACGGGGTTCACTGAATTTAGCCCAATCTGGGATAACAATTCATACACCGAACTGGCCAAGCTAGATCAGGGTCCTAGATGGCGCCTTCAGGGCATAACTTTCCTCAAACAGGTATTCCGAGGTGGTACACTACTCCCGTTTGACACCCTTCAGTCCAGATTTGCACTCCCTCAATCCATGTTCTTTTACTATTTACAACTGAAGCATGCAATTAGGGCCCAGGGAGATGCGGTGGAGTGGGCTCAGTCCCCCACTCCAGTATTTCGCATCTTAAGGGCCGCATCTGAGACTAGAGGTATTATTTCACAGTGCTACAACATGTTGCTAGACTCATTTTTAGAGGCACATTCCATGAAAGTAGCGGACCAGTGGGAGGCAGATGTAGGTCCGATGACAGGGGACATGTTGGAGGAAGCGCTGATGGCAGTCAACAGCTGTTTGCTCAATGTAGCACAGAAAGTATCTCAGCTGTACATTTTGCTGAGGGTCCACTATACCCCAGAAAAACTTTTTAAAATGGGCGGGGTTGCGGACCCGATGTGCAACAGGTGCAAGGTACTGTCTGGCGATCTGATTCACTTGCTCTGGCGCTGCCCCAAGCTCCACAGGTTCTGGAAGGGAGTTGTGGACACACTTAACTCTGTGTTCCAGGTAGCTGTGCCCCTGGAGCCGATATACTGCCTGCTTGGAGTGTTGGAGGGAGTGGTAACAGAGGAATTGACTCGAATGGCATTAAACAGTGCACTGTTCCAGGCCAGGAGGGCCATTCTCCAGAATTGGAAACTGGAGGACCCCCCCACGCTTAAATCTTGGGTGATGCATATGGGTAGGATGCTTGTCATGGAGAAGTACATATATCAGCACAGGGGAAATGCGGGCAAATTTGACAGGCTTTGGGATGCATGGCTGGCCACGCCTGGCTTGAGCCCTATGGAACTTGTTCAGGGGAGGTTGCTGGGTGGTAATTAGACTTGCCAGTTAAGGGGCGGTGGGATTAGAGGTCATATTACTGGATATTGCTAGAATGTGCTAGATGCTGGATGGAGAGGTATGTGTGAGGTGTACTATATATGCTGCGGCTATTATGTCATATTGGTTTTCTTTTCCTGTATGTTATGTAAGCAATAAAAACGTTTCTGATTTAAAAAAAAAAAAAATACAGATACGATTGTGGTAACAGTGGATGTAGAATTCCTTTATATCTACATTAAGCAAAAGGATGGACTTTCAGCAGTAAAGTGGGCCTTGAAAACCTAATCTCAGCTTAAATCAGCACAAACAAAGCACCAGAAGGATTGAAATTGGCCATGTCAAACAATTATTTTTTGTACCAGGGGACATATTACAATCAAGTAAAAGGGGTCGCAATGGGAGCTTGCTATGCTCCCAGCGTGGCCAACTTAGTACTCAATAAATGGGAGCAAGAAAACATCTATAACCAACAATGAAGTCTTCTAAAATTGTACAAAAGGTATATAGATGACATTTTAATAATGTGGGAGGGACCTTTAGGCCGCGTTCACACAATCAAATTTATCTGCTGAAAACGGTCCGACGGACCGTTTCAGCAGACAAATTCGATCGTGTGTACGGGCGGACAGACAGGTTTTTCCAGCAGACAAATTTTAAAGCATGCTTTAAAATCTATCTGCTGGGAACCCGTCCGTGCGACATGTCTGCTGGTTAATACACTAACCAGCGGACATATCTGCCCGCACATGCGTTGAATGAATTTGACGCATGCGTGGACGTTTTTCACTTCCTGGTTCAGTGACGTGGCAGCGTCAACGTCACCGCCACGTCACCGCGCTGTATGCTGGCGGGAATTTTGGTTTGATCGTGTCGTTTTCAACATCGTTTTGCCCACACACCATCACTTTTTATGACACAAAGAACGACGTTTTGAAAAACGACACAAAAAATTCAAGCATGTTCGAATTTTTTTTTGGTCGTTTTTTTGAAGACATAAAACCACGTCTTGCCCACACACTGTGATTTGAAAACGTCGTTTTTTTTTCATCACAAAAAGTGATCGTGTGTACGCGGCATTACTGTGAAGAAACCTTTCCGTATTTGGAGGTGAAATCTCTTTTCCTCCAGACGTAAAGAGTGCCCCCTTGTCCTCAGTGTTGACCTTAAAGTGAATAACTCAACACCAAGTTCACTATATGGACCTCTAATATATTTGTACATGTTGATCATATCCCCCTTATTCTCCTCTTCTCAAGAGTGAATACATTTAGTTCTTCTAATCTTTCCTCATAGCTGAGCTCCTCCATGCCTCTTATCAGTTTGGTTGCCCTTCTCTGCACTTTCTCCAAGTTCTCCGATATCCTTTTTGAGAACTGGTGCCCAAAACTGGACTGCATATTCCAGATGAGGTCTTACTAATGATTTTTACAGGGGGAAAAAAATATCTCTCTCTCTGGAGTCCATACCTCTCTTAATAAAAGAAAGGACTTTGCTCGCCTTGGAAACCGCAGCTTCGCATTGCATGCCATTATTGAGCTTATGATCAACTAAAACCCCCAGATCCTTCTCCACTACAGATCCCCCCAGTTGTACTCCCCCTAGCATGTATGATGCATGCATATTCTTAGCCCCTAAGTGCATAACTTTACATTTATGAACATTAAACCTCATATTAAATATTAGTTGTCATTTGTGCAAATTTTTAATTGTTGGTTGTCTGCCGGGTGGGTTGTGAACAGCCATTCTCTCTTTTTGTTTGCTTTAGCAATATTTGCAAAATCCACTAGATGGCAGTATTATTCCAAATTCAAGAGCTCTACTAGCTCTGGCCACTTAGATTTTAACGCTGAGCAAATAAATACGTGACCTTTTCTGTGACCATATGCTTCCTGATGACGTCATACGACGAAACATACGTCGAGGCTTGTTCCCGGTCACGTGCTATTCTTTAGCCATTTCCGGCATCCAGGTGGTGGAATGCACATAGTGCGAGCAATGGCTGTTCTACAATCCCCTTGCTTATTTTATGTGGCTTTCCTCCAGTGACGAGGCTAGACACCATCCATAGTAAGAGGCCATTTGGCGTGTTTGTTTTTAATAACTGATTTTTATTAGATATGTGCATTCATTTTCGTACCCGCGGGATAATGTGTACATACGAAAACGGTAAAGCACCAAGATACGAAAACGACGGGATAACGGATGAGCCGCATAACGAACGACCGCAAATACGAACGAACGATCCGACGGGAAAAAACGACAAAACGAAAATGGCAAAATAACGAAAATGAAATCTGTATCAAGAGGTTTGCATTGTGTATTTTGTTTGAATCCGTTTTGTGTTCGTTTTCAGTTGTATGTTCATTGTTCAATGACATCTATAACAAAAGAATTTCATTATGTATATTGAATGAATTCCTTTTTCTTTTTTCTGTGTATTCAAAATACTGAAGGCAAATTTTTTGTTATAGGTGTCATATCCACATACGAAAATAACAAAAGAAACGTGTTCAAATGCAAATCTTTTGTTTATGGTTTTTTTAATGGCCAGAGAGTTAGGCTGGCCATACATGATACAATTTTCTGTGCAATTTTCTTTAGATTTACCTTCAACTATGTAGTGCAAGGGCCTGCCTGATTGCATACAATTGAAAGTGTTGTTTAGTTTGACCTCATATTATATGGTTTTTGGTAAATCTCTAAAAGAAAATTGTACAAGAAAATTGAACATGTATGGCCAGCCTCAGTGACTGAAAGCAGCTTCTCTTTTGTGCAGAATAGTGAGTACACTTGTACAGTAAAGCCTAATAAACTTTTCTGTGGATTTTCATCTGAAGGGAGATCAGTTGGCCAGACTTCTGAACCCAAAAATGGTTTTCTGATGCAGTTTAAAAACTAACGAATTTTCTGAGAACGATCGGAAAACGATCGTTTTTATGTTTGCTGTTAAAATAGTCTGACCAAGTGTATGGGGCTTAACAATACTATTGCTGCTGACACCCCGCTCCCCCCCCCTCTCCTCGCACACTGTACCGAACGGTACAGAGAGCAGAGGGAGGAGAGGGAGGAACCGGCGTCATCAAATGACGCCGGTTTGTTTACAAGTGATCGTGCCGTCATTTGACGGCGCGATCACGTGGTAAACGGCCGCTATCAGCGGCAATTTACCGTGATCCGTGATGCGCCGGGTCTTCTAGACCCGGCGATCACGGACACTTTCGCGAACGCGTCCCAGGGGACGCGCAATCGCGAAAGTGAAGGACGACGTCCCAGGGACGTCGTGTCAAAACTACTCGACCGCGCTGTAGCAGTATTTTCGCTATAGCGCGGTCGGCAAGTGGTTAATATACATAATGAAATTCTTTTGTTATAGATGTCATTGAACAATGAACATACAACTGACACTAACAAAAGAAAAGCATTCAAGATACACAGAATGCAAATTGACGAAAATTCACGATAATTATTGTCTAACAAGAAACGAACATGAATTAAACAGAATAACGAATCATCCCGCATGTACGAAAATAAAACGGTAACGGAAATACGAAACGATCGGAATACAAAAAAATCACGTCGTACGACAAACGAACGGGAACGAACGGGAAAACGGGCGTCTTACGAAAAACAAACGGAAACGAACAGACGGGACCATACGAAACGGAACAAAAAAAAACAATTTTTTTTTCTGTGCACATGTCTAATTTTTATTAAACGATATCATGCTGTGGCTGTGATTTTTTTATACATTTTTTTTCTCTGACTAAACATGAGGTGGAGTGTCCCCCAGGCATAACATACTGATTCCTTCAGTGGAGTGTCTACCAGCTACTCTCATCCCCCCTCCCGCCTCCATTTGTCCAGCACCGGATGGGAAGCATAGAGATGACTGGTGACCAGATGGCCGTTGGAGGCCCCGGGCGCGATGTGATGACGTCACGCCCGGGTTCCCAGTAGTAAACAAAGTCACAATTTTGGCTAATAAGCATGAGATCAGTGAATGTTTTTTCACAATCTCATGTTTTCCAGCCTGGAGGAGAGATGTGAGGTCTTATTGACCCCGCATCTCTCCATAAAGAGGACCTGTCACACACTATTGCTATTACAAGGGATGTTTGCATTCCTTGTAATAGGAATGAAAGTGATCAAAAAAAATATATAAAAAAAAAAAAGTGTAAAAAAAAAATTAAAAATAAATTCACTCACCGGGTGTGTGTTTCTCTACAAGATCATTCCCATGGTGAAGGGTTAAATATTTCAACCACCTTATACCCTCTATGGACTTTCTTTGTGCTCTATTCATCCAGATTGTTGTTCATAGTTGCACTTTTGTTCACTTTAGGGTTTTATTTGCACTTTATAATTGCTTAAGGTAATTTAAATTGTTAAGCACGTTGTTCACTTATTGTTTATGCTATCCAAACCACAGCGAGCAACATGTTTTTAATCTCCCTCTTATTTCAATAGAACCACCATCTTTAAAGACACGGGGGTAGATTCATGTAGCAATTACTCCGGCGTTTTTAGAGATGTGCGGCGTAACTGCTATTTTGCGCCGTCGGATCCATGCGTCGTACCTACTATACCAGATCCGCCTTAAAATCGGGTAATTTTTCCACGCCGGCGTGTCTTTGGCGCATCTTTACGCGCGACAGATCAACCGTTCCCATGGATTATCTATTCAAATATGCAAATGAGGGAGATCCTCCGATTCAGAAACGCACGTTTCTCTTGCGCCGGCGTAAGCCGGTGCGCGTAACTGGAATTTTCTGCGGAAAGTCACCCCTCATAAAGCATGGGTAACTTTGCACAGGAGTTGAACAGATCAGCTGGAGAGCAGCTAAAGCAACACTGTGACAGACGAATTTAGCAAAAACACTTGCTGGACACTACATCTGTCTGCCAACATGCCAGGGGCAGCCTTGCTCATAGCCCTACAGCGTCGACGTGCACGTAGGAGGGCACGGGAGAGGATATTCCGCACGCGCATTGACGTCTTTGGCATGAGTGATTTGGAGGTGTTTCACCTATTCAGATTCAGCCCTGAAGCCATCATGGAACTAACCACAACCCTGCAGGAGGACATCACCAGCCAGACACAACGCTCACAAGCAGTGCAGCCACTGGTGAAGGTACTGGCAACACTCCATGTCCTTGCCATTGGATCATTCCAGCGTACAAGTGGAGTGGTGGCTGGGATGTCACAATCCACCATGAGCAGATGTGTGCACCAGGTTGTCCCAGCAATCCTCAGACGCATGGCCAACCACATCATCAAACCCACCACTGAGGAGCTGCGGAGGAAGGCAATGACAGATTTCTACAGAATTGCCAGATTCCCACGCACTGTGGGGGCCATTGATTGCACACATGTGGCACTACGGCCCCCCCGGGACACAGAGCACATATACTGCAATCGGAAGCATTGGCATTCCATCAATGTACAGGTGAAAGTCGATGCCCAAGGCCTCATATGGCACGTCCGTGCCAAGGACCCCGGGGCCAGCCACGACAGCTACATATACCGTCAAAGCACCATCTCCACAGAATTTGAACAGAACGTGTATGGGGACAGCTGGCTGGTTGGTGAGTGACATGGGTGGCAGGCATAACTATCCCCTCCCGTGATGCACACCTCACAACGGGCACATGCACTATTAACATCCTCCTGTCTTTTCATTACCAGGTGACGCGGCATATGCATTGGGACCCCATCTCATGACTCCATTCCGGGATCCCCAAACCAGAGGAGAGCAAAGATACAATGAAGCACACATCAAAACCCGTGCAGTGGTGGAGCGCACATTTGGCCTCCTGAAGTCACGTTTCCGATGCCTGGATAAGTCTGGGGGTACCCTCTTGTATTCCCCAAACTTCAGATCATTGGGGCATGTTGCATGCTGCACAACTTTGCCGTGAGAAAGGGCCTGGAGATTGAGCTACGTGATGACCTGACCCCCGACCCACACAGTCCCCCCTTGCCCGAGGGTCCCCCGTCTGCTGAGGGAAGAGCAGTCAGGAGGGTCCTTGTGGTAGGCTACTTTTCACGTTAAACACACACATTAATCATGGCACAATGAGCATGCATGCATGCACACCAATGTGGTCCCTAGCACACACACACCACATCCACATCAAATTGGATTAGACCCAAGTACACCACATGGGACTTGGGAGCAGCAACGCCACGCCACGGCTCCAATTATGTTGCTGTACATTCATACACCATTCACACGTGTCGTGGTGATAACTTCTCACCTATGACTGAGGGTGACACCCCTTAATGGCAGGAGTGTCACCCCCACACATTCACACCTCATTCACACTGTAGCCTGCACTCCTCACCGTGTGCAGGGAGATAAACAAAAATATAAATCAGAATCTGAGTATAAAACATAATTAGACAAACATCAACGGCCCTGTCGTGGGCTTCTTCTTGTCCCTAGGCTCCTGGGGCGCAGTTGCCTGGGGCGAGCCACAGGTGGGGGGGCTGGGGGGGCAGGTGGTTGAACCTCAACCAGTCTCTCCCTGGCTGCCTGGCTGCCCTCCATTGCCACGGCTAGCCGGTGGAGGTAAGTATTGGTGGCAGCCTGCATCCGCAGCCGGCGGGTGGTATTGCTGCGCTGCTGTCGCCGTGTCTGCCTCCCCTCCTCACGGACAGCAGCTGACAGGCTCCGGACCTCGGTGACCAGGTCAGATGTGGAGGTCTGCAGGTCCACCAGGCAGGACAGAAGGGCTGCCCCGTTCCCCACAACGTCCTGCAGGCTATCATTTATTGCAGTATTCTGCCCAGCCTGCTGGGTGATGGCTTCCTGCACTGCCACAGTGCAAGCAGCCTGGCTCTCGGCCGAGGACGCCAGGCTATCTGCCACCCGATGAAGATCACCCGCAAGAGAACCAATATGGCGGGTCTGTCTTGTCTGGTCCCTTGCCAGGTGATCTTCAAAATCATCAGGGACTCCTTTGGTTTTCCTCGTTGCCTTCCTAGAGGCCTGAGAGGCTGGAGGACGGGTGTAGGGGAGGTCCCTTGAAGGGGAATCCCTGGAGGGGATGGTGTCCCTTGAGGGGGAATCCCTGGAGGGGATGGTGTCCCTTGAAGGGGAATCCTGCATGGGGGGGGTGGTTTGGGAGTGGCCAGGTATGGGGGTCTCCTCCAGAATATAGACAGCAGCCTCTTCTACCCCGACGTGCTCCTCCTCAACCTACTCAAGCACTGCTGTAGGGGCAATCTCCACCATGGATGGGGTGGGTCGCCCAGGATCAACTGACGGGCCAGCTCCATCCTGCACATCTGTGGATGACACAAAACAAACACATGTTGGAGGAGCCACACACTTGTCACATGTATACCCCCCCCCCCCCACCCATGCAACTCACCACAAAACAGATAAAACAGACTTACCTGACCTCAAAGGCTGCTCCCCTGATTCAAAGCCAGGAAGACCCTCCACCAGCTCCCTATCCAGCAAACTGGCCACCACCATGTCCTCTGCAGTCAGGGTCATTCTTGTGGCTGGTCCTCCTCCTGTGCCACTGGCATGCTTTCTGATGGCCACAAGTTTGTCTTTGACCACTCTCCGCATATCATTAATTTTTTTTCGGATATGCTTGGGCTCCCTCTCTGCCACACCAACAACATTCACCTGCCTGGTGATTTCCGCATAAATGCGTGTCTTCTCCGCTTTGCCAGTGTGGGCACTCTGTGGCCCATAGAGGCGGGACCCATGTTGGGAGAGCGCATCAGTGATCACAGCCTTCTCCTGAGGGCTGAAATTAAACATTCTGCGGTCACCGGCAGTGTCTTGTGCAGCCATCCTAAAAGCAAAAGCCCTGGCAATTCCAAAAAAATGCTGGTCACGCTTTGCAAGGGAGTGGCGCTTCTGTGTGCGTATTTATGCACTAGTAGGAAGTGGTGCGGCGGATCTTGGTGGTGACGTCGCACCGTACTGCGCATGTGCAAAGGAGCCAGCCAGGCAGGTAACATCAGTGCGCATGCGCCGTTTAAGATACACCGTGCGGATCTCGCCGCGCCACCGTCAGACCATCATTTGCATGTGTTGACGCCCACTTACAGTTCCGCCGCCTTACGCCGTCGAAAAACCGCTACGCAGGTGAGTGGAAAATTGATGAATACAGTACATGCCTCTCACCGCTGGTACGGCGTAGCGGAAAAAAGATGCGCCACGCCGGAGCAACGATGCGCCATTTTACATGAATCTACCCCACGGTAGTCAGGATACTTTTAAGCACCTCTTTGTTTATCCTGCTCAACAGGACACCAAGTGCACCAATGCCAGGCTATATGAAGATCCTGGATGTTTCTATTGTGAGGACCCTTTCTGTTACCCTTTCTGTTACTACTTTAGTATCAGTAACTTAGTGGTTCCAGTGACTACCTTTAAAGGGGAACTCTCACATTAATGAAGAAAGTGATACATTTCGGAGTAACGGACTGAACAAACTTAAGCAGCTTCTTTGGGGTATCGCTACAACAGCAAGGGCAAATCTTTTTATCAAGAGTACCTCAATAGGGTTATGGTGTGAAGGCACCACCGACCATCCAAGGACCAACCTGTTTGACAGGTGCATATCATTGAAATTTTTGACAGTAAAGCCAATTCTTGCTTTCGTCAAGGGTACCTGTATAGGGCTATGGTGTGAAGGTACCACCAACACCCAAAGCCCAATTTGTCCACACCTGCTACTTCTATCTAAAGTCTGCAAAAGAGACACCAGAATTCATCCCAAAAATCTTTAATCTTGTTCCAAGTGCACTTAATTGTGACCTCATCATTCAGACTGGCTCCCCAAGCCGTTGTTTACAAAATAAATAAAGCTTGCAGGGAAAATTTCTTTTTTTTTTGCTTTAACATTTTTATTATTTCTGCAGCAGGTTCTATACATAGTACAGATTTGCCACTTTAGAAGCAGACTAAGGGGGCATAGGCACCATATTTAAATTATATTTTTTTTTTGTTATTTTTATTTATTATTGTTATTTTTATGGTTTTACCTTAGACATCAGTAAATCACTGCTCATTTAAAAATGATGTTTTTTTTACAAACTTTGTATTCCTTGATACATGTCCCCCAGGGCAGTACCCGGACTCCATACCCTTTGTTTGCCCAATTACTTGCATATAAGCCTTCAAAATGGGCACTTTTGATTTTCCAGTTTAGGTCAGATTGACTTCAATGGGGTTTGTCTGGCTCGGCCCATGTCTATTAGCTACACTCATAAACTCTGTTGTATCATAGCTATACCTGAAGCATCCAGCTGTTTTCCTGTCTACAGTTGCCCTGTGCCTTATGCCTCTGACAACCCAGTTCCTAGTCACCTGGCACCAACCATCCTCTGCATTGGCAAGTATAAGTAGAGTCAGTTGAGTAGCGTACAGCTAAGTCCTCTTAGCCATTAATGCACAGTGTGAACAATACCATTAAAAATTCATTACCTAGGGGAGTGGCCAGGCAGCAGATGTAGCTGGACGCACCTTTAGTGAGCTCCGCCGAAACTCCTCTAAATTCTCCTGAGGAACCGTTTACTATTGCTCCAAACATGGCACGAAGGTTGTCGGAAGGTCTCCAGAACACGATCATAGCTCTGCCTGTTTGATATCTCCTCAATGCCCTCCACAAAGCGACAGAATCCGTCCAGACCCGCGGACCTCATGGCCCAAAATGGTGCCCTGGCCCAACGCACTGCTAAGGAAAAGCACAGGGAGGCAGCTTCTCGTTTGGAAGATTTTGAAAATAGGATGAGAAGAAATAATGGGAGCACTATTGGATTTCCAGAAAGAATAGAAGGGAAGAATCCTGTGGAGTTTATTGAGAAATGGCTGATCACTGCTTTGGCAAAGATGTATTCTCTCTCATGTTCTCTGTGGAACGGGAGCATAGGGTCCCCGCTAGGCCTCCACAGCCGGGAGCTCCGCCACAACCTTTTTCTGTTTAAACTCCTTAATTATAAGCATAGAGACACAATTCTGCACATTGCAAAAATAAAACCAGTGGCCCTAAAAATTAATAACACCAAAGTATCAATTTTTCCAGACTTTTTGGCCGAGTTGCGGAAACAACAGCCAAATTCATGGATGTCAAACGCCGCCTCAGGGATCTTTACTTGAAATATGCCATGCTGTACCCTGCCCGCCTACGAGTTGAGGTACTAGGCTCTGTACAATTTTTTGATTCACCATCTGCGTCTGCACAATGGCTAGACCGAGAAGAGCAAATGATCCAGGAAGCTCACAACAGGCGTATTGCCCCACCATGAATGGTATTGTATCACCTTTACACGTTATTTAGCTTAATTTCACTTTCATGTGCCAAGGTGGAGGGAGCTATCGTTGTAAAGAACGATATCGTTGTAAGGAACGATAGCCTTTACCATAAAGGCTTTTTTGTTCTAGCTTTTGAGAAGTTAAGACACTAAAGTGCGCTTCCACTGTTGCCCCGAGGATGGTCTGGTACAGGCCTCACACTGACCCTTGGCAAGAAGGTTTGGCCATGTTGGCCGGTTTTCCTTTGTTCAAGTTTTGTGAAACTTCCACCATGACCTCTTTATTATTTTCATTTGTTTTACTTTTTGTGACCCCTACCTCCCACAGGACTACTACTTGCCTATCTGCACAGCATGGTTGCTCATTGGGACGGAAGATCCCTCCACTTTCTTCTCTCTGTGTATGCTGGCTTATGTTTCTCCTTGCATATTTTTCTGAGTATCTGATGTCTACTCATATTGCACGTACAAATCCCCTTCCTGTTTCCATTGTTATAGAGTTGCAATGTCTAAGCTAACTAGATTTTTGTCCTGGAATGTCCGGGGCTTGAACAACCCTGTCAAATGGTTGGCCGTTCTCCGCATGATCAAGAGGTTGGATGCGGATATGATTTGCCTGCAGGAGACTCATCTCCCCTCGACACCCATTCCACAATTTGCACTACAACAGTTTTGTCATCAATACCACGCTACTTTTCTTTATCGTACACCATGGGACACAGAGCCTTAATCATTACATATTAGGTTGTATGGGTTACCAGGAGTGATTGGACACTGGCACAACCAATGAGAACAAGTTCCCCTCCATATAACCCCTCCCATACAGGAAGTACCTTAGTTTTTTCGCCAGTGTCAAAGAAGATTGGACGCAATTAGGATAGTGCTAAAGGAAGCTCTGCCATAGAGGGCCCCTGGGGCAAAAGAGCTATACTTCGGGTCAATCCAAGATGCTTAAGTTATTACGCCAAAACTGGATGGTATCCGGACCTTGCACGAGGTGTCGTCTGTAATGTCTTTTTTTTGGATGGCTGGCCTCTAGGGTCCAGCACTTTCGCTTTTTAACAAACACTAAAAGTCCTGGCAGAGTCTTTTCCAAGTCCCAGGGAAAAGGCATCCTTTAAGTAGGAACCCATATCCCTGAAGGTTGGCACACATGCCCGCCATGATGGTGAAGTTGGTTTTGTTTGATTTCAGCAAACCTGCGGCGGGGATAAGGTAAGCAGGAAAAGGGTATTGAGCATATTACTTAAAGACTTGAGTGGGTGTCTTCTTTATAACCGAGACTAGAGGGAGTAAAGAGTTGAGTTTTACTCACCAAGCTCCAGACAGTATCAGGTCGTTTCAGACAGCACACTCTCCGCTGCAGAGCTCTGCCGTAGATAGCAACCATGTCCCTCCTCACTACCATGATACAGGAAGACCATTCTTCCTCTCAGGATGCCGCAATTCTCCCCTAGGTCGCGCGCGCACGTGGGCACGCTTTATGGGGGCAAGGAAGAAGGGACACGTCATTCCAGGCAGGCAAAAGTGTACATAAAGCCTCTCAAACCTGCAGCTCTCCCCTGATCGGGTTACAGGGCATGTAAGGTCTCTATGTGGTTGGTTATTGAGCAGCCCAAAAGAGGACACCCACTTAGCATGAAACTGTTTGATTAGTTGCATACTGTATGTAGATTGCTTAACTAGCACAGGAGTATATGCATTTGATAGTACCTTGGCTTTTTTGCTTAGTAATATGTCTTCCCAGAGGAAAAATTCAGGGACTAAAAAATAAAAAATAAAGCACCTGAGACCAGAGCCTCTAGCTGGGCCTGCTTGGTACTTTCCTCTACGGTAATATATGATGCACCTGTACAGGATGAGCCAACAGCCTCTCCTATGGTGAATGGGCCTGCATATGTCAATGAGGACACTTTGGCAGTAACCCTGAACAATTTAGAAGGAAGAATCGCTATGTTAATCGCAAAGTCCTCACAAAAGGACAAAAAAAAATAAGCAGAGCCTCTTCTGTTGTTTCAAATCTCCCTTCAGAAAGGTCTGAGGATGATGAGGATGAGGACAGAGCACCATCAGAGCATAAGGATGAGAAGTCGGAGGGATCTAAGGCCGCGTACACACGAGGGGATATGTCCGCTGAAAACGGTCCGATGGACCGTTTCAGCAGACATCTCCGCTCGTGTGTATGGGCTAGCGGACAGATTTCTCCACCCGACAAATTTCAAAGCATGCTTTGAAATCTATCCGGTGGGGATCTGTCCGCCCGACATGTCTGCTGGTTAGTACACTTACCAGCAGACATGTCGGCCCCCACCGCCGCCGCGCCGCTGCCGAATGGATTCGTCGCATGCGCGGAAGTGTTTTACTTCCTGGTGCGGTGACGTGGCGGTGACGTGGCGGTGACGCGGCGGCGTCAACGTCACCGCCGCGTCACCACTACGTCACCGCGCCGTCCGGCGGCGGGGAATTTGATCCGATGGTGTGTACACGCCATCGGATCAAACTCCCGATCGGACATATCCGATGGAAATGGTCCGCCTTAGATTTCAGAAGAACCTTTTTCTGCTTCCCAGGTTCTTAAATTGCAGGTGCAATATTATACTGAAACGGTATGCTCTGCATTCAAGTTACCTTTTTTGAAATTAACTGACTCACCTGTCTCCTCCTTGGATTCAATAAAATCCCCACAGGCTGCATGCTCCTTTCCGGTTAATCCTTTATTGAAGGGACTTCGGCAGTTTTCAGCAGCTTGGCAGACAGAGATCCAGGACAAGTGGGTAGTTTCTGCTGTATCCTTGGGGTACAAGCTGTAATTTCGAGAGACCCCACCCTATTTGTTCCGAAGTTCAAGGGTCTCCAAAGATCCAGTAAAGAGAGGATCTTTCCTCCAAGGTTTGGATCATTTGCTGTCTCAGGGGGTAATCAAGGAAGCCCCCCTAAAAGAACGAGGTACAGGCTTTTATTTAAACCTCTTTGTGGTTCCAAAACCAAATGGAGACGTCAGACCCATTCTGGACCTAAAGGCTCTAAACCAGTTTCTGAACATTCGCCAATTCCAAATGGAAACCATTCGGTCCATGGTCGCCACCCTACAAGGCAGGGAGTATTTGGCGTCTATAGACATCAAGTACACCTATTTACATGTGCCTATTTCTCCCACTCACCAAAAGTTCCTAAGGTTTGCTGTAGAGCATTGTCACTTCCAGTGGCAGGATTAGATCATGCAGTGTCCAATACAGTAAGATACCTGGAGCATTTAGGATGGTTCATAAACCTACAGAAATCCTCTCTACAAGAAGGGTAGAGTATTTGGGCATGATCATAGACACAGCCCAAAGCAGGGTATTCTTGTAGAGCCAAAGAGCAAGTCCCTAAGAGAATTAATCCACAAGGTCAGGGCGAAGAAGGGACCATCAATTCGCCTTTGCTTGAGGCTATTAAGGAAGATCTAAAACAAAAAATATTGTGCGCTACCACATAAATATCCAAAAATATCCAAAAAGGGGTGAAAATGTGTTAATAAGTGTTAAACGGTAAATGAGAGAACATCTGGAAAATAGATACCCAAAGTCCCAAACAAGCAATTAGGGATCCAAAAATAATCGGGGTAACTTCACAATTCCTGGTATCCACAATTATAACAGAATGACAACTTGTCTGCAGGTAAGATTTTCTGTTCATCAAAGAAAATAAGGCAATCGCCGCCGCTTACCAGATCTGTTGGATCTCAGGTTATAGAGATCAAAAATGCGTGTCAGAACACCATCAACCAGATAGGGATCAGCATCTGAGGATTCCAATGAAGGTGTCTCATCCCTGTTATGCAAAACTCCTTTTTCAATGGATTTTACACATCAAATGGATATCCAAACTTGCTCACCATAATGGTATTGTTAACAGGGACAGAAAGAGAAAGGCTTCATGGTGCAGTTTGTTTACAAGATTTATAGCTCAAAATCAGAACATAACACCAAGCGACCCTTGCCTGACTGTGCTAAAGACATACTCACAGTCGAGGAGTTTCGAAACCTGGGTATACAGGTGACCCTAGACCCAACTCAATACCTTACACTGAATCTGGTTCCATTGCTCCGCAAATTCCAGGCGAAAAGCTCAGCGTGGACAAAGTTAACTCTTTCAGTCACAGGGAGGGCAAATTTAATCAAAATTGTATGGGCCCCACAACTTCTCTATATATTCCACAATACTCCCATATGAATACCGCACAAATGGTTTGTTCAGATAGATGCTCAGTTCAGGGATTTAATATGGGGAAATAAGTCAGCACGAATCTGTCTCTCCTCATTACAACTAGCTAATGATCAGGGTGGCATGGCAGTACCGCATGCCTGATAATGCTTTGTGGCCTCCCAACTTCAGCACCTTGGTAACTGAAATGGGGGGGGTGCGAATGACCCCATCAGGTCGTTGTTGGTCCCCTGTGACTCTGAGTTCCCTGTTCTATCTCACTTGGAGGCAGGGTTTACACATATATCACACACTCTTTCCACTATAATCTTACTGAACACCTTGTGGAAATATACTAGATCTATCCTGAAAATTATGGGTGTGTGTTCTTTCACGCCCATTTGGAGGAATAAATACTATAAGGAACTTCTCAATTTTAAAGATTTTCGCTCCTGGGAGAAGGCAGGTGTTTACTATATTACTCAGCTGTTCAGCGGTATGATATTTTAATCATTCACAGTTCTCAGAGAAGAGTTCTCTCTCAATAGGACACAATTCTATAGGTACCTACAGCTGAGGCACGCTGTCCAGGGCGAGCATAAAATATCCCCACTTGTGTTGACAGCACATCCTCTAATGACTGACGTGCTGTTGACAGAAGATAAAAAAGGTATGATATTGAGGATATATGACAGACTACTTTACTCCACATAAAATGCATCTACCCTTCCCTGCAGAAGGGGGTGGGAATGAGATTTGGGCCCCATAAATGGGTAAACAAGGGAATTGTGTCTTACCTCTGCCCCACTAGTGTCAGTCTCTGCATCCCATAGACTATCACATTTATTTTTACTACATATAGGGGCTGATTTACCAAGCCTGTGCGCCATGACTCATGGTGCACAAGCAGGAGTAAATGTGTTTTTGACATTTACAAAAGAGATACACTGCCAGTGCAGTGTATTTCCTCATTTACTAAACTGCCTAATGCGCCCAGGAGAGGGCACACAGCACGCCAGTACAGAGCTGGCGTACGGCATTTAGTAATGTAAACATCGGGGATTTGGGCGGGAGTTTATGAGGGGAGGGAGGGGGGTTTGCATACTGGGCATGCGCAGAGGGAAATTTCGGGGAATCCTGTGTGCCGCGTCAGTACGCCGAGAAATTCTTGGTAAATTCCTTGCGACATAGCTGTGTGTGCGCTGCGTGAAGCGGCGCACGGCAATCTCCGAGCTGTTCTCGGGCTGCGCTGACACTGAAGGGGAACTCCGCGCCAAATTTCAAATTTGAAACCGGCGCAGGTTCCCCCCAGGGGTACAATAGGCTCTTCGGCTTGGTCCCGGAACGTGAGGGGTTAACCCAAGCCAAAAACGGCGTGGGGTTCCCCCCCAGATCCGTACCAAGCCTCATCCCAGGCATGCAGTCTGGCCGGACAGGAATGGGGGTGGGGACGAACGAACACCCCCCCCCTCCTGAGCCGTACCAGACCGCATGCCCTCGACATGGGGGAGTGTGCGCTTTGGGGGAGGGGGGCACTGCCCCCCCCCACCCCAAAGCACTTTTGTCCCCATGTCGATAGGGACAAGAGCCTCAAAGCCTCTCCCCGACAACCCTGGCCGCAGGAGCCCTCCGCAGAAGGCGGCGGCGAAGACCGAGGAGGGGCTCCGCCCCCCGTTGTTCTCCGCCGTTTTCTGCCAGCCCCCCCCCCGGATGTAAAAGAGCTTAATTTTGGGATGGGGGCCCGGCCGAACATGGCGGAGAGCATCGGTGGGTGTTTCCCCCCCCGGCGGAAAGCGGCGGTGAAGACCGCTGCGGGGCTGGAGCCCCCCCCCCGGCAGAAAACGGCTAGAAGACCGAGGAGGGGCTCCGCCCCCCGTTGTTCTCCGCTGTTTTCGGCCGGCCCCCCCGGATGTAAAGGAGCTTAATTTGGGGTGGGGGCCTGGCCGAACATGGCGGAGAGCATCGGTGGGTGTCGTCGTCCCCAGCAGAAAACGGCGAAGCCCGGGGCCCAATGGGCTGGTGGTGGGGGGTCCCGGCAGAAGACCCCCAGAGTTGACTAATAAATTATTTTATTCTGTGTGGTTTATTTGTGTTTATACTTTTCCACCCGGTGAATGGGTAGGTGTACGATGTACCCCATACTCATTCACATAGGGTGAGGGGCCAGAATCTGGGGGCCCCCTTATTAGAGGGGGCTCTCAGATTCTGATAAGCCCCCCGCCCGCATACACTGACAACCAACGGCCAGGGTTGTCGGGAAGAGGCTCTTGTCCCTATCGACATGGGGACAAGAGTGCTTTGGGGGGAGGGGCAGTGCCCCCTCCCCCAAAGCACACACTCCCCCATGTCGAGGGCATGCAGTCTGGTACGGCTCAGGAGGGGGGGCGCTCGCTCGTCCCCACCCCCATTCCTGTCCGGCCAGACTGCATGCCTGGGATAAGGGTTTGGTCTGGATCTGAGGGGGAACCCCACGCTGTTTTTGGCGTGGGTTTAACCCCTTATGTTCCAGACCAAATCTAAGAGCCTGTTGTGCACCTGGATGGGGACCCCCACGCCGTTTTTTTTTTTTAATTTGGTGTGGAGTTCTCCTTTATCCCGGTCCTGTCAGGGGGGGGAATGCCTGCTCGTCTGTCCATACAATGTATGAACAGCGATCTGTCATTTTCCCTAGTCAGTCCCACCCCCTTTACAGTTAGAACACACCCAGGTAACATAATCAACCCCTTCCTCGCCCCTAGTGTTAACCCCTTCCCTGCCAGTGACATTTTTATAGTAAGCAATGCATTTGTATACCATTGGTCGCTAGAAAAATGCCAAAGCTCACAAAAATGTGTCCGCCACAATGTCGCAGTAGCCAGAAAAATCAATGATCGCCACCATTACTAGTAAAACAAAAATATATTGCTAAAAAACCCATAAAACGAACCCCTATTTATAACTTTTGCCCAAACCAATCAAACGCTTATTGCGATTTTTTGGAACCAAAAATATGTCGAAGAATACGTATCGGCCTAAACTATTTTTTTTTATATATTTTGGGGGAGATTTATTATAGCAAACAGTAAAAAAGTTGTCTTTTTATTTACAAAATTGTCGCTATATTTTTGGTTCGAGCAAAAATAAGAAAAAACGCAGAGGTGATCAAATACCACCAAAAAAAAATACAATTTTGTTGGGGGAAAAAAGAGGACGCAAATTTTGTTTGGGGGACACATCGCACAACCGCGCAATTGTCAGTTAAAATAACGCAGTGTTGAAATGCAAAAACTGGCCCGGTCAGTGACCAGTAATATGGTCTGGGGCTCAAGTGGTTACAAATTAAGAAAACACTAAAGTTAGCCCAATTTATGGCCATAATGTGAAAGATGATGTTACACCGAGTAAATAGATACCCAACATGTCACGCTTTAATATTGCACACACTCATGGAATGGCGCCAAAATTCAGTACTTGAAAATACCCATAGGCAACACTTTTTTATTTATTTTCAGGTTACCAGTTTAGATTTACAGATGAGGTCTAGTGCTAAAAGTATTGCTCTCGCTCTAACGTACGCTATGATACCTCACATGTGGGGTTTGAACGGGGGTTAAATATGTGGGCGGGACTTACACATTTAAGGCAGCCCACATATGGAAACATCCTTCAAACCACACATGTGAGGTATCATAGCGTGCATAAAAGCTAGAGGAATACTTTTAGCACTAGACCTCATCTGTAAATCTAAACTGGTAACCGGAAAAAAAATGGTGCGTGTTCGCTTCTGACTGCGAGCTACTAGGGACAGGGGCGTTTTAATTATTATTATTTATGTTTGTTATTTAAAAATTCAATAAGACCTCCCCTTCAGGTTGTAAAGCATCAGTTCAGGGGAAAAAAAACCCCACCTCTAATGCTTTCATCCGCCATTGCAGATTTGATTCTGGTAATGCATCTCGAGTGAACTGGGCATGCTCGAACACTTAGAAAATTAAGCTGGGTGTTTGTGCCTGAAAATGAAATGCATCTTTCTGAGCATGCTCAGAAAGCTTGTTTTTTGGCTTAGTAATTTAAGGACATCCTTAACCACTTAAGACCCGGACCAAAATGCAGGTAAAGGACCTTGCCCCTTTTTGCGATTCGGCACTGCGTTGCTTTAACTGACAATTGCGCGGTCGTGCGACGTGGCTCCCAAACAAAATTGGCGTCCTTTTTTCCCCACAAATAGAGCTTTCTTTTGGTGGTATTTGATCACCTCTTCGGTTTTTATTTTTTGCGCTATAAACAAAAATAGAGCGACAATTTTAAAAAAAATGCAATATTTTTTACTTTTTGCTATAATAAATATCCCCCAAAAATATATAAAAAAACATTTTTTTCCTCAGTTTAGGCCGATACGTATTCTTCTACCTATTTTTGGTAAAAAAAATCACAATAAGCGTTTATCGGTTGGTTTTCGCAAAATTTATAGCGTTTACAAAATAAGGGATAGTTTTATTGCATTTTTATTAATTTTTTTTTTTTACTACTAATAGCGGCGATCAGCAATTTTTTTCGTGACTGCGACAATATGGCGGACACTTCGGACAATTTTGACCCATTTAAATTTGCATTGTTTACTGTGGAAATGACAGTTGCAGTTTGGGAGTTAACCACAGGTGGCGCTGTAGGGATGTGTGCCTATGTGTTGTGTTTACAACTGTAGGGGGTGTGGCTGTAGGTGTGACATCATCGATCGCGTCCCCCTATTACAGGGATGACGCGATCGATGCTACGGCCACAGAGAAGCACGGGGAAGCCGTGTGTACACACGGCTCTCCCCGTTCTTCCGCTCCAGGGACAGATCGCCGCACTGCAGTGGCGATCGGGTCCGCGAATCCCGCGGTCCCGGTCCTGGAGCTTCGGACCGGGTCGCAGGCACGCGTCCGCGGGCGCGCGCCCGCGACCCACGGTTGGGTACTAAAATCAACGTATATATACGTTGATGTGCCCAGCAGTGCCATTCTGCCGACGTAAATGTGCAGTAGGCAGTCCTTAAGTGGTTAACAGGTGTAATCAGTTACAAGTGCACACAAACTAGAGGCTGACATTTCTTCATGTGTTTCCAATTGGTTCATTAGCACACATGTTATAAAAAGCGTGGATAGAGCACATGTCAGCTGCCCTGACAGGGGGCAGACTTGCTGGCTGGAAGGAATGGCGGAGCGAAACAGAGATGTTTTGGAGCAAGTTTTTTTTTTTTTGGGGGGGGGCAATTGTTTGATTTAATGATTTTCACTTTGATGTTTTGTCTGCTGCATAATTTTGCAAAATGTTTCTCAAGATTAGGGATGAGCTGAACACCCCCGGGTTCGGTTCGCACCAGAACGTTCGAACAGACCGCGGGTTCGCGCAAA
Organism: Rana kukunoris; assembly: GCA_029574335.1. Classification (NCBI taxonomy): domain Eukaryota; kingdom Metazoa; phylum Chordata; class Amphibia; order Anura; family Ranidae; genus Rana; species Rana kukunoris. The sequence goes on from CM056060.1 coordinate 71,500,907, forward strand.
CATTTCGAACCCCATTGAAGTCTATGGGACCCGAACGTTCGAATTCAAAAACGGTCATTTTAAAGACCAAAATTCAAATAAATGTTGGAAAACGTCGTTCAGAACCCGGGTCTTGCCCCAGGGAACATGTATCAATGGAATTTTTTTTTTTAAACGGCCGTTTTTTGTGAAGCAACCATTTTAATGTTGCTTAAAGTGAAAAAAAGAAAATTCCTTTAACCACTTCCCTACGGCCGTACGACTATATGCGGCCGCAGGGTGGTTCTAAATCTCTGGGCTGCCGTGTTTTCACGGCAGCCTCTTTCTGTGTTCCCAGCGCGTGCTCCAGAGCGCGCAGCGGGGAACTTGTGTACTGGCCGTGTCCCTTGGACACAGCCAATCACAGATCGCCGCGAGCGGCCAATCAGAGTGGCCGTTTGCGATGCGATCTGTGCAGCCAATGAGAGATGATCTCATATGTAAACATATGAGATCATTTCTCATTGCCGGCTCTCACAATGACAGCGTCCTGTCACTGGAGAGAGCAGACCGATCTGTGTTCCTTATACATAGGGACACAGATCGGTCACCCCCCCAGTCACCCCCCCTCCCCCCACAGTTAGAACACAATGCAGGATACACATTAACCCCTTCCTCACCCCCTAGTGTTAACCCCTTCCCTGCCAGTCACATTTATACAGTAATTAGTGCATATTTATAGCACTGATTGCAGTATAAATGTGAATGGTGCCAAAAATGTGTCAAAAGTGTCCGCCATGATGTCGCAGTCGCAATAAAAATCGCAGATCGCCGCCATTACTAGTAAAAAAATAAATAATAAAAAATAATAATTCTGTCCCTTATTTTGTAGGTGCTATAACTTTTGCGCAAACCAGTCGCTTATTGCGATTTTTTTTCTTCTTACCAAAAATATGTAGAAGAATACGTATCGCCCTAAACTGAATTTTTTTTTTAAATTGGGCTATTTTTTTATAGCAACAAGTAAAAAATATTGTATTTTTTTTCAAAATTGTCGTCGTTTTTTGTTTATAGCGCAAAAAATAAAAACCGCAGAGGTGACCAAATACCACCAAAAGAAAGCTATATTTGTGGGGAAAAAAGGACGCCAATTTTGTTTGGGAGCCATATCGCACGACCGCGCAATTGTCAGTTAAAGCGACGCAGTGCCGCAAGCTGAAATTTCACCTGGTCAGGAAGGGGGTTTACATGCCCAGTAGGGAAGTGGTTAAATATCACACCTGCTGGGTGTCTATAGTAGTGGCACGTGTTTAGAAATGTCCTTGCACAACATGAAAGGACCAAAAAAAAAAGTAATTAATGCTACTTGCGCAAGTTCTGTGTGGCAACATTATGTTGAATATTTTAGCGGTGGTGGGGGGCCATTATTGTTGTGTGAAAGAAAATTTTTAGAAAAAAGGGCACCCCTCAAACATACTGTAATTGGAGCGCAACAAGGAGCCACATGCAAAGTATTGCATCAAAAATTGTTATTAGGCGCCCCTGTTAAACAGGGGCAGAAAAATTGTGCATTGGGCACAGCACAACACTTGCAACCCCTCCCAATAACTCCAATTGGAGCGCAACAAGGAGCCACGTGCAAATTATTGCATCAAAAATTGTTATTAGGCGCCCCTGTTAAACAGGGGCTGAAAAATTGGGCCTTGGGCACAACACAACACTTGCAACCCCTCCCAATAACTCCAATTGGAGCGCAACAAGGAGCCACGTACAAATTATTGCATCAAAAATTGTTATTAGGCGCCCCTGTTAAACAGGGGCAGAAAATTGTGCATTGGGCACAACACAACACTTGCAACCCCTCCCAATAACTCCAATTGGAGCGCAACAAGGAGCCACGTGCAAATTATTGCATCAAATTTTTTTATTAAGTGCCCCTGTTAAACAGGGGCTGGAAAATTGTGCCTTGGGCACAACACAACACTTGCAACCCCTCCCAATAACTCCAATTGGAGCGCAACAAGGAGCCACGTGCAAATTATTGCATCAAAAATTGTTATTAGGCGCCCCTGTTAAACAGGGGCAGAAAAATTGTGCATTGGGCACAACACAACACTTGCAACCCCTCCCAATAACTCCAATTGGAGCGCAACAAGGAGCCACGTGCAAATTATTGCATCAAAAATTGTTATTAGGCGCCCCTGTTAAACAGGGGCTGGAAAATTGTGCCTTGGGCACAACACAACACTTGCAACCCCTCCCAATAACTCCAATTGGAGTGCAACAAGGAGCCACGTGCAAATTATTGCATCAAAAATTGTTATTAAGCGCCCCTGTTAAACAGGGGCTGGAAAATTGTGCCTTGGGCACAACACAACACTTGCAACCCCTCTCAATAACGGCAATTAGAGCGCAACAAGGAGCCACGTGCAAAGTATTGCAACAGAAATTGTTATTAGGCGCCCCTGTTAAACAGGGGCTGAAAAATTGTGCCTTAGGCACTGGTGGCGGAGCCCAGAAACACAACATTTCTTACTAGCTATCAGCAAGAAAAGTGAGGAGGAGAAGGATATTCCATCATCAGCATAAGAGGACAGTCACTCAGCATCAGCAGTCTAAAAGGGATCCGACATTTCAACAAAAAATATATTATTCATTAATATCAGCATCAGGTGCTTGGTAGCTGGTGTTGATCCAAGCCTGATTCATTTTGATGAAGGTCAGTCGATCAACAGAGCTGGTGGAGAGGCGCACCCTGTGATCAGTGACAAAGCCTCCAGCAGCACTGAATGTCCATTCTGAAAGAACACTGGATGCAGGGCAAGCCAGTAGCTCAATTGCGTACTGGGCAAGCTCTGGCCAGTGATCCATCCTCAAGACCCAGTAAGCCAGAGGATTTTCGGTGGGGAAGGTGTCCAAGTCGGATCTTGCCCCTAGGTATTCCCGGACCATGTAAAGCAGACGCTGGCGATGGTTGCTGGAACCGGTCAGACCTTGGGGCTGCGGACTAAAAAACTGCCTGAACGCATCGGTCAGACGACCACCTTCTCCACCGCCCCTCCTGTGACTCACCGAAGCCTCAGCAAGACGTTGTCCAGAGCCAGGTTTTGGTAATCCCCCCGGTTCTGGGAACGCATTGCACAGACCCTTCTGCAAGGCCTCCCGCAGAAGTTTCATCTTCTGCTCCCTCTGTGATGGCAACATAAGGTCCGCAACCTTACTCTTGTAACGTGGATCAAGGAGAGTCGCCAGCCAGTAATGATCCCTCTCCTTAATAGCACGTACACGAGGATCCTTACGCAGGCTTTGCAGAATCAGGGAGGCCATGCAGCGTAGGTTTGCTGAGGCATTCGGGCCACAGTCCTCTGGGTCACTGAGGACGACAGGATCCACAGGCACCTCATCCCAGCCACATAAAACTCCATGTGCTCCTTGGGACTGTAAATGATCCCTTGAAGACTGCTGCTGCTGAGTGCTAGGCTCCACCTCCATGCTGCTGATACAATCCTCCTCCTCCTCCTCCTCCTCCTCCTCCTCATCCTCTTCCTGTGTGCTAGGTGGGCAAGCAGGACCACTGTCTGGGTAAAGGGGGCCTTGAGAGGTAAGGAAGTCCTCCTCTTCCTCCCTCTGTTCTGCCTCAAGGGCCCTGTCCATTATTCCACGTAGCGTGTGCTCCAACATGTGAATAAGAGGGACAGTCTCACTGATGCATGCACTGTCACTGCTCACCATCCTCGTGGCCTCCTCAAATGGTGACAGGACAGTGCATGCATCCCTGATCAAAGCCCACTGGCGTGGTGAAAAAAAACCTAGCTGCCCTGACCTAGTTCTGCTGCCATATTGGCACAGGTACTCATTGATGGCCCGCTGCTGCGTGTGCAGCCGCTGCAGCATGGCCAACGTTGAGTTCCATCTGGTGGGCATGTCACAAATTAGGCGGTTCTTGGGCAGGTTGTATTCCCTTTGGAGGTCAGTCAGCCGAGCAGTGGCATTATATGACCTCCGAAAATGCACACAGACTTTCCTGGCCTGCTTCAGGACATCCTGCAAGCCCGGGTACCTGCCCAAGAACCGCTGCACCACCAAATTGAGGACATGCGCAAAACAGGGCACGTGGGTGAGTTTTCCCTGTCGCAGGGCAGAGAGGAGGTTGGTGCCATTATCGCAGACCACCATTCCAGGCTTCAGCTGGCGTGGCGTCAACCACCTCTCAGCCTGACCCTGCAGAGCTGAGAAGATCTCTTCCCCAGTGTGGCTCCTGTCTCCCAAGCACACCAGCTCTAGCACCGCATGGCATCTCTTGGCCTTCATTCCTGCGTATCCCCTCGTACGCCTACGGAGCACGGCTGGTTCGGAGACAACATCCCCACAGGAAGAGGCCACAGAGGAAGAAGAAGAGGAGGGGGTGGAGGAAAGAGGTGTGTCACAAGCAGTAGTTTTTTTTGGAGGCGTGGTGGCGGAACAACCTCCAAAACTACTGGACCTTGCCCTGCGTCCTTACCAGCTGCCAGCAGAGTCACCCAATGCGCCGTAAAAGACAGGTAACGTCCCTGTCCATGCCTGCTGGACTATGAGTCAGCGGTAATATGCACCTTACCACTGACCGCCCTGTCCAGCGAGGCATGGACATTGCCTTCCACATGCTGGTAGAGAGCCGGCGTTTTGGTACTTGCCACTGAGGTACTGCACATTGCACAAATTCACGGAAGGGGGCAGAATCTACCAACTGAAAAGGTAGCAGTTGAAGTGCTAGCAATTTCGCTAAGCTAGCATTCAACTGCTGGGCATGTGGATGGCTGGGATTGTACTTCTTTTGGCGCTGTAGCAGCTGGGGCAGGGAAATTTGGCAGGGAAATTTGCCTGGTACTATCAGTAGATTGACCGCTACTACTAGCTTGTGACACACCTATTTCTACACCTTCACTGCAGGCTTCAGAAAGGACTGGGGGTCTACTGGGGTTGGAGGTCCCAGAAGGGCAAGGGGGGGTACGCTTCTGTCTTTGGTGTGGGTCTTTCTGGTGTGCTTGCTAACGAGCTGCATAGCAGGTCGACATATGTCTGGACAAGCATGTGGTACCCAGGCGGTTGATGTTTTGGCCACGCGAGATACGCTTGCGACATAAGTTGCAAATAGCAAAGGTAGGATCTTGTGGACATGTTTCAAAGAAGGCCCACACCAAAGAACTTTTGCTGTACCGGTCAGACACAGCAGCGCCATGCACAAGCACCGTAGATGTGCGCTGTAATGCAGTGGGTGTGACCTTAAGCTGACCCCTGGAGGGCATCCTGCCTCTTTGGAGATGTGCCTGTGCCTCGTCGTCCTCCTCCTCCTCCTCCTCTCTCCTATCAGGCACCCAGGTAGAGTCAGTGACCTCATCATCCCCTCTCTCCTCATCACTGTCAACAACCTGGCAGTATGCTCCAGCTGGGGGAACATCATCACTGACAAATTGCTGTCCCTCTCGGCCACCCCCTCTCCCTGGGCTCACATCAATGCCTTCTTCTATCAGTGTTCCGTCATCGGAGTCTTCAAAACGCTGTGCATCTTCCTGCAGCATGTACCCCACACTGTGTTGAAACAGTTCGGGGGACTCCTCAGGAGGACATGGTGGTACTAGGGAAGTATTGTGTGAAGCCATTGTGCAGAGGGAAGAGGATGCCTTGGCAGCTGCTTTGCCAGATAAACTTTGATCTGTCTGTGTGAGAGAGGATGAGGAGGATGAGGACGGCTTGGTCATCCACTCTACTAATTCCTCTGTATGTTGAGGTTCAACATGGCCAGCTCCCGAAAAGAAGGATGAGCGGCCACGGCCACGGCCACAGGCTGAAGAGGATGCACCACATCCACTACCAGCGTTACCTCTACATGCAGAGCCTGCTTGCCCTCCTGACTCTCTGCCTCTCTTTGTTCTCCTTCCAGACATATTGAAGTGCTCAGGTGGTATGTAACAGCACAAGCGGAGTGACACCAAATGCGCTCAGGTGATATATATATCAGCACACGTACAGTGGCACTACCTGCGCTCAGGTGGTATATAGCAGCACACGTACAGTGGCACTATCTGTGCTCAGGTGGAATATAGCAGCACACGTACAGTGGCACTATCTGTGCTCAGGTGGTATATAGCAGCACACGTACAGTGGCACTATCTGTGCTCAGGTGGTATATAGCAGCACACGTACAGTGGCACTATCTGTGCTCAGGTGGTATATAGCAGCACACGTACAGTGGCACTATCTGTTCTTTAGGTGGTATATACCAGCACACGTACAGTGGCACTATCTGTGCTCAGGTGGTATATAGCAGCACACGTACAGTGGCACTAACTGTGCTCAGGTGGTATATAGGAGCACAGGTACAGTGGCACTATCTGTGCTCAGGTGGTATATACCAGCACACGTACAGTGGCACTATCTGTGCTCAGGTGGTATATAGGAGCACACGTACAGTGGCACTATCTGTGCTCAGGTGGTATATAGGAGCACACGTACAGTGGCACTATCTGTGCTCAGGTGGTATATAGCAGCACACGTACAGTGGCACTATCTGTGCTCAGGTGGTATATAGCAGCACACGTACAGTGGCACTATCTGTGCTCAGGTGGTATATAGCAGCACACGTACAGTGGCACTATCTGTGATCAGGTGGTATATAGCAGCACACGTACAGTGGCACTAACTGCGCTCAGGTGGTATATAGGAGCACACGTACAGTGGCACTATCTGTGCTCAGGTGGTATATACCAGCACACGTACAGTGGCACTAACTGTGCTCAGGTGGTATATAGGAGCACACGTACAGTGGCACTATCTGTGCTCAGGTGGTATATAGGAGCACACGTACAGTGGCACTATCTGTGCTCAGGTGGTATATACCAGCACACGTACAGTAGCACTAACTGCGCTCAGGTGGTATATACCAGCACACGTACAGTGACCCCAAATGCGCTCAGGTGGTATGTCACAGCACACGTACGGTGACCCCAAATGCGCTCAGGTGGTATGTCACAGCACACGTACGGTGACCCCAAATGTGCTCAGGTGGTATGTCACAGCACACGTACGGTGACCCCAAATGCGCTCAGGTGGTATGTCACAGCACACGTACGGTGACCCCAAATGTGCTCAGGTGGTATGTCACAGCACACGTACGGTGACCCCAAATGCACTCAGGTGGTATTAAACAGCACACGTACGGTGACCTCAAATGCGCTCAGGTGATATTAAACAGCACACGCACAGTCAGAGCGACTGCGTTTCTGTGCAATTCAATAGCCCATTTGCATTAACAGCAACTGCCTTTCTGTGCAAATAAATAGCACACGTGCAGTAACAGTTAATGCGTCTATGTGCAATGAACTAACACGTGTACACTAACACGTTAGAGCATCAGGCACAATCTCCTGCCTGACAGATACTAATAGCAGAACTAGCTAAGCTATACAGTTTATAAATATATTGACAACTCCTAGGGATGTCAATATATTCTCTACAAACTGTACATTTAACTATACTAACTAGTAGCCTCCCTGATCTATCTATCTATCTATCTATCTATCTATCTATCTATCTATCTGAAAAGACACTGTGGGGTAGATTCACATAGAGATCCGACGGTGTATCTACTGATACACCGTCGGATCTGTGAGATCCGACGCTCGGATCTATGCGGCTGATTCTTCGAATCAGGTTCCGCATAGATCTCCCTTAGAGCCGACTGGTGTAAGTGAGTTACACTGTCGGCTCTTAGGCTGCATTCTCCCGCCGTCCGCTAGGTGGCGCTTCTTTTTTTCTACGCGACGAATATGCAAATAAGGAGAACCGCCGATTCAGAACCGAACGCCCGGCCGTCGTTTTTTTTTTTACGTCGTTTGCGTTCGGCTTTTTCCGGCGGATCGTTACCCCTGCTATATGCGGGGTAAGTGCGGCGGATCCTATGTTAAGTATGGCCGTCGTTCCCGCGTCGAATTTTGAATTTTTTACGTCGTTTACGTAAGTCGTTCGGGAATACGGCCATACGTTAATAGCGTTAACGACGAAAACAATGACGTCCTTGCGACGCCATTTAAAGCAATGCACGCTGAGAAATTTAGCCGGCGGCGCATGCGCAGTACGATCGGCGCGGGGACGCGCGTGATTTAAATAGTAAACTCCCCCTAGCCGCGGAATTTGCATTCCGCCGGGGGATTTACGATCCGCCAGGGCTACTTACGAGGCAAGTGTTTTCTGAATACAGCACTTGCCTCAAAAACTGGCGCAGGCGGATCGTAAAAAAGATAGATCACGCGGATCAAAAGATCCGCTGATCTACATGAATCTACCCCTGTGTCTCTATCTATCTATCTCTCTCTCTCTCTCTCTGTCTGTCTGACTTCTCTCTCTGAAAGCAAGCCGGAACACACTACACAAGGCCGCCCGGGAGGCGGCCTTTTATAGTGTGGGGCGTGTGCTAAAGCCCTGAGCCCTAATTGGCCAAAGCACCCAGGCTTTGGCCAATTAGGTCTCTTCGTTTTTTGGGCGTTGTGATTGGCCAATCGAACGGCCGATGTGTTCGCATCGAACGTGAAGCTCATCCCTACTCAAGATGTTAATGACTAATGTTTTAATCCTGTGGGTCTATCCTGTTATTTCAAAAGCATGATTCATTTTCCAATGACTGTGTGAAATAAACCTTGGTCTATTTTTGTTTTTATGTATTTTTTATTTTTTTGTGTGTTGATTTTTAGTATTTTGTTTTGCTTTCCTTGTTTTGTGGACCAATAAAATTACTTTCAAATTTTGAAGTTTGTTTTGTGATATTTTTTTCATGCTATGGATTTCAACAGCTGCAGCTGAAATAGTTTGGGCCTAAACCATCAAGTGTGATTTGTCTCTAAGCTCTTTCCTGGTGTGTATGCATGAAATATTTGTCATGTTTAGTCACAGAAAAGGAAGGACAAAGCGGTAAGTATTGTTTTCTTAAAATTGATGTCCAGACTGACTTTTTAAAGCACATGTGCAAGATGAAGGAAAACCTGCAAACATGGCCTGTTGGGGGGGGGGTGTATTGGTGGACAGGCTTGAAGTGCTGATTTACAGCGCTGTGCTTGAAACTAGCACAAGACAATCCTATTCTAATTGTGGGTTGTTTGAGGGAAGCCAATTGAGTGTTAGAACCCCTGCTAGTGTTTTTAGGTTGGGCTTTGTGTCCCTTTTCTTAAAATTGGCTTCACTTCCTGTCACACAGCTGAACAGGAAGTGAGGTTAAAACCCTACCAATGATCTTTTCTTCGGGACACAGGTCAATCTAACTAGTGTCCCCATTAAGCAAATTGCACTGCTGTGTACACCCCAAATGATTAGTAAAGGCAAAGCCGCTCTGCAGTAGAAGCGTAGTCAATTAAAATCAGAAGGGAAGCACTGATGGTTTTAACTTCCAATCCCGCCAAGTTTATATTTTTCTTCCTTGCTTGTCCACTTGTAGTGCAAAGTGGATTTGCCTTTAGTAAATGGACCCCAAAGTCCAAGATCCCTACTAATTTGGGGTGTACAAAGCAAAATGCAATTTCCAAAATGGGAAACTATTTAGATTGATCTGTGTGTCCCCAACAAAACATTACTCAGGTTTTTCCCTCACTTCCTGTTTGGCTATGTGGCAGGAAGTGAATGAATTAAGTAGAAAGTGACAACATTTGTGAGGTGTCTTTACCCTATCAGGGGTGCAGGCATCCCCAAAACAAACAAGAAAATTGTTGATTTAACATTGGATGGTGTTTGTGGGGGTTCCTAACACACATTCATGCATATTAGCAACGCTGGATCTTGGCCTATTGGCATGGTTATATTTTCTTAAGCCTCTCAATAAAATGATCTGAAATTTGGGGTTAAACTGGAACTATAATCAACACTTTTTTTTGTTTGTTTTCTTTCATTTTGGATAGAGTTGGGGGGAAGGGTTAGAAACCCTGTCAGTTTATTTTATATTATCCCTGTCCGTTTGGGGAGATTGGCCTTCACTTCCTGCCCCATAGCCAAACAGGAAGTGATAGAACAACTAGGCAAATTAAGGGACTCCTGTGCCCCCCCACAGAAATTGTGTGTGTCCCCTAAAAATTCCTGGGTGGGTCATAAAAAACAGGGTGTGGCCTTGACAGGAAGGGTGGGTCATTTTTCTATTAGGGGGTGCCGAAATTTGGTCAGGCCTAGGGCAGCACAAAACCTAAATATCCTACTGCATATTAGGGCTTATTTAGACAGGATCCAATTTACAGCATGTTTTTAGATTGTGGGAGGAAACCCACACAGGCACAGGGAGAACATGCAAACTCCAGGCAGATGGTGTCACAGGCGGGATTCGAACCAGCAACCCTTTTTCTGCTAGGTGAACGTGCTATACACTACACCACTGTGCTGAACGAACATGATCGCAGCTGAAAGCATGAGATCAGTGTTTTTTTTCCAATTCCATGCTTTCCAGCCTGGAGGACAGATGTGGGGTCTTATTGACCCCACCTCTTTCCATAAAGAGGACCTGTCACACACTAGTCCTATTACAAGGGATGTTTACATTCCTTGTAATAGGAAGAAAAGTGAAAAATAATACAAAAAAAGGGACAAACAAGTGCAAAAAGAAAAATATTAAGTTAAAAAAAAAAAATAACTAAATTTAAATGCCCCTGTCCCTAGTAGCTCGCACTCAGAAGCGAACACGCATGCAAGTCCCACCCACATATGTAAACACCCTTCAAACCTCACATGTGAGGTATCATAGCGTGCGTTAGAGTGAGAGCAATAATTTTAGCACTAGACCTTCTCTGTAACTCAAAACTGGTAACCTGAAAAAAAGTCAAGCGTCGCCTATGAAGATTTTCAATAACGAAGTTTAGCGCCATTCCATGAGTGTGCGCAATATGAAAGCGTGACAAGTTAGGTATCTATTTACTCGGTGTAACATCATCTTTCACCTTATTCCTAAAAATTGGGATAGCTTTACTGCTTTCTTATTTTTTTATTCATGAAATAGTTATTTTTTTGTAAGCCAAAAAAAAAAGCGTTAGAAATTTTTTTGCGCAAATACCGTTGGAAATTTGTTCAAAAAAAATGCCCGCCACTTTATTCCATAGGGTGTTTGTTAATAAAATATATATAAAGTTTGGGGGTCCTGAGTAATTTTCAAGGAAGAAAATATAATTGTTAGATGAAGGAGAGAAGTGCCAGAATAGGCGCGGTATGGAAGTGGTTAAAGTGCAACAATAAAAGTGAAAAATTCCTTTAAATTTGTACCATGGGGGGGGGGGGGGTAATCAGGGCCGCCATCAGGAATTATGGGGCCCCTTACACAGCTTCAGGCATGGGCCCCCTGGAGCAGAGAACGGGGGGGGGGGGTGCTGCCACCTGAAATTGAGAAGGGGGGGGCTGCCACAATTTGATAAGCGGGGGGTTCCTTTACAAAAAAAGAAATATAGAAAAATATATATTCAAAAAAGGGTGATAGCCATCCGGGGGCCCTGGGGACCTCTGGGCTCTTTAATAAAAAATAAACCTCTGGGCCCTTAAATAAAATAAATAAAAATATCTATATATAAAAAAAAAAAAAAGAAAAAAAAGGGGGTTGCCTTGGGAGCTCTGGGCCCTTTAATAAAAAATAACAAAAAAAATATCTAAACAAAAATAACATGGGGTGGGAGCTGTGGTGGCTCAGCGTGATTGGCACTGGGCTGACGAGCCGATCATCTCTGCAGCCAAGGGTTTGGATCCCGGTCTCGGCTACATGTGAAATGAGTTTGGTGGTCTCAGCCCCGCTCCCGGTGGGTGTGCTATGCAAGGTACGCCTGTGCTTAGTATGCCCACCCCCCCAAAAAAAAACACCACACTTGCACGCACACAAAATTGGTTTAACACGCATGCACTTTGGCCATGAGGTCCCCTAAAATAAAGTATGGCGAAGGACCTACAGGGCTGGCTGGGTGGGCTAGACCCCCTCACTCCCCCTCATAGGGGGTGTCTCTCTCTCCCGTTGGGCCCCAGTCGGGCTCCCAAGTGGAGCAGGTATGGTGGGGTGAGTGGGAGGCCCCCCTCACACAGGCCATTGCCACCGGGGGCATGGAGAAGGATGGCGATTGCCTCCGGGGGGAGGGTCTGCCTACTCCTGCAGTCCAGCTCCTCTCTCTCGACTTCACGCCCAAAATACACTTTAAAAAATAAATAATAATAAAAAAACAACAACCTGGGGACCTCTGAGCCTTTTACTAAAAATATATCTATATCTACAAAAAAATAAAGAAAATATAAAATGTTTAAAACATTTTTATAAGCAAAAAGGTTGTCTGGGCCCTTTTATAATAATATTATATATAAATATATATATATATATATATATATATATATATATATATATATATATATATGTGAGGATGGGACCCTGTCCGGGGTGAGAAATGGCTACTTTACGCCAGATTCTCTAAAGAAACCCATGTTAATGGGTCAGCTGTGTCTTGGGCTTTTTAAGGCTCACCTGAACAGTAATCAGGGCCCCACCCACAGACAGGAAGTCTGGTCCCTGGGAGCCAGGTGAGCTCCCAACTCTCTGAAAGGAGTCAGAGAGAGGCTGCATGGATTGCAGCTAGTGTGTGCAGATCTGCAGGTTGCAGATGCCGCTTTATGTTTGAGCAGCAAGTCGCTGACTAGGAGAAAAGCAAGGATTGAGCTTATCTCTGGGAAATGCTGTGTGTTCTGAGGAACAGAACTTGGGCTTAGGCTAGAGGCCTGAAGCCGTCTGATGCCAGGATTGAAAGCCAGGAGGCTAAGCTCTTTAGTTTGTACAATGCAGTAATGGTGGAAACCCCCTGCGTGGGATGCTATTGCATATGTGAACCTTTTGTGAGTTTTTAAATAAAAGTGGGCTACCAAGCCCTTAAAAACGCACCTGCCACTGGAGTTTGATTCCCCAAATCTTACAATATATATATATATATATATATATATATATATATATATATATATGATAAAAAAAAATATAAAAATATATAATTTTTTTTATTTTTTTTTTTAAAAAAGGGGGGTTGTCATCTGGAGCCCTGGGGATCTCCGGGCCACTAGGGACCTCCAGACCCCTAAAAAAAAACATTGGCCCTTTAATAACAAAAAAAATGGGGGGGATGCCACCCGGAGCCCTGGGGGCCTCTGGGCCCCTGGGGACCTCTGGACTGCTAAAAAAATAAATACAAAAAAGTGGCCCTTTAATAAAAAAAAAAAAAAACAATTAAAAAATATATAAAAAAAAAAAAGAGGGGGGTTACCATCTGGGGGCCTCCAGGCATCTGGGCACCTCCGGGCCCCTTACAGGTGTACTGCCTGTACCCCCCTGATGGCGGCCCTGGGTGTAATGTCAGCATGTAAAAAGTGACATTCTGAAGGAAAAAAGCTGTTTAAAACAGACTCGCGGCAATAATGAATTGTCAGCTCCTGGCAATTGCAGGAGAATTCATTCATAAAAAACACCAAAAAAAAAAGCGTGGGGGTCCCCCCAAATTCAATAATCAGACCCCTTAGGTCTGGTATGGATATTAAGGGGAACCCCGCCGTCAATTTAAAAAAAAAATGACGTGGGGTTCCCCCCAAATATCCATAACCAGTCCCTTCAGGTCTGGTGTGGAATTTAAGGGGAACTCCACCCCAAATTAAAAAAAAAATGGCGTGGAGTCCCCCCTAAAATCCACACCAGACCCCTTACCCGAGCACGTTGACCTGGCCGGCCGCAGAAAAGAGGGGGGGACAGAGCGCGCCCCCCCTCTCCTGAACCACACCAGGCCACATGCCCTCAACATTGGGAGGGTGTTTTGGGGTGCCCCCCAAAACACCTTGTCCCCATGTTGATGAGGACAAGGGTCTCTTCCCCACAACCCTTGCCCGGTGGTTGTGTGGGTCTGCGGGCAGGAGGCTTATCGAAATCTGAAAGACCCCTTTAACAAAGGGGCCCCCCAGATCCCGCCCCCCCCCTGTGTGAAATGGTAATGGTACCCCCAAAACACCCTCCCAATGTTGAGGGCATGTAGCCTGGTGCAGTTCAGGGGAGGGGGGGGCGCGCTCTGTCCCTCCCTCTTTTCTGCGGCCGGCCAGGTCAACGTGCTCGGATAAGGGGTCTGGTGTGGATTTTGGGGGGGGACTCCATGCCATTTTTTTTAATTTGGGGTGGAGTTCCCCTTAAAATTCACACCAGACCTAAAGGGTCTGGTTATGGATATTTGGGGGGAACCCCACGTCATTTTTTTCCAAAAAATTACGGCGGGGTTCCCCTTAATATCAGACCTGAAGGGTCTGTAATGGAATTTGGAGGGAACCCCACGTCATTTGAAACATTCTTTTAAATTTCGTACCATGGGGGGGGGGGGGGGATGTCAGCATGTGAAAAAGCGCACTTTTCCTGTGGTTAGAAATGTCTCTGCTCAAAGTGACATTCTGAAGAAAAAAAGTTGTTTAAAACTGACTCGCCGCCATAAAAAATTGTCGGCTCCCGGCAAATGTGAGAGATTAATTCATAAAAAAAAAAAAAAAGCGTGGGGTTCCCCCAAATTCAATAACCAGACCCTTTAGGTCTGGTATGGATATTAAGGGGAACCCCGCCGTCAATTTTCTTAAAAAAATTACATGGGGTTCCCCCCAAATATCCATAACCAGACCCTTCAGGTCTGGTGTGGAATTTAAGGGGAACTCCACCCCAAATAAAAAAAAAATGGCGTGGAGTCCCCCCCAAAATCCACACCAGACCCCTTATCCGAGCACGTTGACCTGGCCGGCCGCAGAAAAGAGGGGGGGACAGAGCGCGGCCCCCCCCTCTCCTGAACCGCACCAGGCCACATGCCCTCAACATTGGGAGGGTGTTTTGGGGTACCCCCCAAAACACCTTGTCCCCATGTTGATGAAGACAAGGGTCTCTTCTCCACAACCCTTGCCCGGTGGTTGTGGGGGTCTGCGGGCAGGAGGCTTATCGAAATCTGGAAGACCCATTTAACAAAGGGGCCCCCAGATCCCGGCCCCCCCCTGTGTGAAATGGTAATGGGGTACATTGTACTCCTACCATTTCACCAAAAAAAAAGTGTCAAGGGTTAAAAACGACAAGAGCCAGTTTTTGACAAGTCCTTTATTAGCTTCTTTCTTCTTCTTTCCTTCGGGTTTCTTCCTCCATCTTCTTCTTCCTCTGCTTCTGTCTTGGGTCTTCTATTCCCGCATCTTGCCCGGAATGTTCTTCCATCTTCTTCTCTTTCTGCTGTCCTTCTCGTCCGCATCTTCTTCTTCTTGTTCTTCTTCGCCGGAGCCGCCGCTTCCAATTGAAATCCCCGCTGTCTGCCAGACCACGCCCCCCTCTGATGCCATGGGCAAGCTCTTAGGAAAGTCCCCGTGTGGTGCCTGTGCGTCAGAGGGGGGCGTGGTCACATGTCAGAAAGCGGGCAATTCAATTGGAAGCGGCGACTCCGGCAAAGAAGAAGCCGCGCACAAGCTTCCAATTGAATTGCCCGCCCTCTGACATGTGACCACGCCCCCCTCTGACGCACTTGCAGCACACTCCTAAGAGCTTGCCCGTGGCGTCAGAGGGGGGCGTGGTCCGGCAGACAGCGGGGATTTCAATTGGAAGCGGCAGCTCCCGCAAAGAAGAACCAGAAGAAGATGCGGACGAGAAGGACAGTGGAAGGAGAAGAAGATGGTAGAACATTCCGGTCAAGATGCGGGAATAGAAGACCCAAGACAGAAGCAGAGGAAGAAGAAGGAAGAAGAAACCCGAAGGAAAGAAGAAAAGAAGAAGAAAGAAGCTAATAAAGGACTTGTCAAAAACCGGCTCTTGTCTTTTTTAACCCCTTACATATTTTTTTTTGGGTTAAATGGTAGGGGTACAATGTACCCCATTACCATTTCACACAAGGGGGGCCGGGATTTGGGGGCCCCTTTGTTAAAGGGGTCTTCCAGATTTCGATAAGCCTCCTGCCCGCAGACCCCCACAACCACCGGGCAAGGGTTGTGGGGAAGAGACCATTGTCCTCATCAACATGGGGACAAGGTGTTTTGGGGGGCACCCCAAAACACCCTCCCAATGTTGAGGGCATGTGGCCTGGTGCGGTTCAGAAGAGGGGGGGGCGCGCTCTGTCCCCCCTCTTTTCTGCGGCCGGCCAGGTCAACGTGCTCAGATAAGGGGTCTGGTTATGGATATTTGGGGGGAACCCCACGTCATTTTTTTTTTAAATTTACAGCGGGGTTCTCCTTAATATCCATACCAGACCTAAAGGGTCTGGTTATTGAATTTGGGGGGACCCCCACGCTTTTTTTTCCGTGTTTTTTATGAATGAATTCTCCTGCAATTGCCGGGAGCCGACAATTAATTATTGCCGCGAGTCAGTTTTAAACAGCTTTTTTTCTTTGGAGAATGTCATTTTGTGCAGAGACAGTTCTAACCACGGGAAACATGCACTTTTTCACATGCTGACATAAGAGCCCCCCATAGTACGAAATTTAAAGAAAAATTACACTTTTATTGTTGCACTTTTAGCATTATTAAAATCACTGCTCCCGAAAAAACGGCCGTTTAAAAAAAAAAAAAAACATTGGTACATGTCCCCTGGGGCAGGACTGAGGTCCCCAAACAAGTTTTTAGGACAAAACTTGCAGATTAGCCTTTAAAATTAACAATTAAGATTTCCCCCATAGACTTTAACAGGGAGTTCGGCGGCGGCTTTACTTATCAATTGCATTGCACTGCTGCCTCGGCCGCTTCATGCGCCTAATTAAGGCTTCATCCAGCGCACTAATTAAGGCATGTATCGGCGCAGCGCAGCTTCAATAGTAAATCAGCCCCATAGTGTACAGGACCCCTGCCCGGTCACATAAATGGGGATTTAGAGATACTCCACTGTGCCCAAAATGCTGCATACATGATGGGGATCTACTGCATATGATGTGGAAATGCCTGAAACTTTTTCGGTATTGGCAATGTGTTCTCTCAACTATTTCCCAGGTATACCAATTTCCGGATCCACATGATACGGTTTTGTGTCTGCTTGGTGCGCTGGAGATACCCTCACTCTCGACAAATGGACATACTGCAGTATTACGTTTATCACATGTGGCCCGAAAGGCTATTGCAGGGCTTTGATTAACTCTGATGCAGCGTACACACGATCACTTTTTGTGATGAAAAAAAAAAAACGTTTTGAAAAACGTCATTTAAAATGATCGTGTGTGGGCAAAACGTTGTTTTATGTCTTCAAAAAAACGACCAAAAAAAATTCGAACATGCTTAAATTTTTTGTGTCGTTTTTCAAGAATGTCGTTTTTTGTGTCATAAAAAGTGACCGCGTGTGGGCAAAACGACTTTTAAAACGACGTTTTTAAACCCGCGCATGCTCAGAAGCAAGTTATGAGATGGGAGCTTCAATGGAACAGAGTGCCGTCGAAAGTGTCTTACGTAACCGCGCTTTGCAAGAGCATCGTGGAAAAACGATGGTGTGTATGCAATGTCGCTTTTGAAAATGAAGTTTGAAAAACGTAGTTTTGTTTCGTCAGATAAAATGACGTTTTTTTTCATCACAAAAAGTGATCGTGTGTACGCGGCATGAGAGTACCAACGGGAGGGACAATGGGTGGAAATGGTCAACAGTCTACTAATACGTGAAAAACTTACTTATCTGTAGGGATGAGCTTCGAGTTTGAGTCAAACTCATGTTCGACTCGAACATTGCCCGTTCGCCTGTTCAGCGAACAACGAACAATTTGGGGTGTTCGCAGCAAATATCAAAAAGCTGCGGAACACCCTGTTAAAGTTTATGGGAGAAATCTAAAATGCAAATTTTAAAAGCTAATATGCAAGTTATTGACCTAAAAAGTGTTTGGGGACCTGGGTCCTGCACGTGTATCAATGCAAAAAAAAGTTTTTAAAAATTGAAGTTTTTTCCGGGAGCAGTGAATTTAATAATGCTTAAAGTGAAACAATAAAAGTGAAATATTCCTTTAAATTTCGTACCTGGGGGGGGGGGAGGTGTAAAGGAAGCATGTGAAAAAGCGCATGTTTCCCATACTTTGAACTGTCTCTGCACAAAGTGTCATTTCTGAAGGAAAAAAAGTAATTTAAAACCGGACTCGCGGCTATAATAAATTGTTGGCTCCTGGCAATTTAGAGAAAATTCATTCATAAAAATAAAAAAAAACGTGGGGATCCCCCCAAATTCAATTATCAGGCCCTTCAGGTCTGGTATGGATATTAAGGGGAACCCCCGCCATCAATTTAAAAAAAATAATGTGTGGGGTTCCCCCAAATATCCAATTCAGACTCTTCAGGTCTGGTGTGGATTTTAAGGGGAACTCCATCCCAAATTTTAAAAAAAAATGGCGTGGAGTTCCCCCAAAAATCCACACCAGACCCCTTATCCGAACACGTAACCTGGCCGGCTGCAGAAAAGAGGGGGGGACAGAGAGCGCCCCCCCTCTCCTGAACCGTACCAGGCCACATGCCCTCAACATGGGGAGGATGTCCCCATGTTGAAGGGAACAAGGGCCTCATCCCCACAACCCTGGCCGGTGGTTGTGGGGGTCTGCGGGCGGGAAGCTTATCAGAATCTGGAAGACCCCTTTAACAAAGGGGACCCCCAGATCCTGCCCCCCTATGTGAATTGGTAATGGGGTACTGTCATGGACCGTGAAATCATACTTCATGTATTACATAAGATGAGACATTATGTATATGACATATTGCAGGATGCCTTTGGACATTATGAGGTGTCTGTCTACTGTAGATGGGGATTGAACTGAATTAGACTATTGAGGACTATTGAAAGGCTAAGTGGCTTGTGAAAGACATTCATTGTCCAGTGTGTAGAGGTGTTAATTCAGTCGGCTCTTAGACCTTTCTATTGTGTGATAACACTGTTTTGAGCCTTTTGATTATCAGGAGTATTGGATTAGCATGTCATTATCTAAAAAAGTGTGATCTCTCAGATGTAGTAATGACCTCCTCTCTATGCGGAGACAAGCCGGCTAGATAACATATTCTGTTAAACTTCACTGATGTCATTGTCTACAGGAATGTCATTCTTTCTGAGGTAGTGAAGTCATGCTGAAGGCATCGGTGCCGAGATGTCTCTGTATGGAAACCCCAGTGTGTGGAAAAGGGGGTGGAGATTTCATTGTTCTTTGATTGAGGAAAGCTGTAACCTGTATATAACCAGCAGAGTGTTTCAATAAAAAGGAGTGCTGGTTGAGCACACATACAACTCGTTTGGTGTGTGTTCTTCATGGATCCAATCGGCACATAGCTGTAGGTTGGATCCCGGAATCTTGGATGACTGGACCATCAGATGTTGTAAGCTGCAAGCTGATCGAATAGAAGCAGAGGAGTGTCGGGAGAGCAGGATCTGGGCGAGCAAGGGTCTCGTCACATTGGTTGGTAGCGGTGGGATTTGCTCTCCAGTTACTGGGACAACTCCAAACCACCACCATGAATGACCAGCTATGCAGCCTGCAGGAGAACCATGCTAAAAGACTTGCTTGAGAGCTGTGGAGGGACCGGTGGGAAGAACAAGACCACCCTGATCATTGCGCTAGCCGAGATGGATCAGAGGGATGGTGATGCAGGACCCCGGTCAGTTGAAGACTTGTTCCAGCAGCGAGTTCAACAGCGGTTGACATTATATGGTGCTAACCCATCAGAGACCGCCAGACAGGAGGCCATTAGAGACATCCAGCTGCAGGATGAGCGACAACAGAAAGAACGAAAGCGCCAAGAGAGAGAACGAGAGCGACAAGAGAGAGAACAAGAGCGGCAACGGGAGCTGGAATTTGCCTACAAACAGCTGCTAGACTCCGCTCAGCAGCAGGGTGATGTTCCCTTTGCCTGGGACTATGAAGAAATAGCAGCTGACAACACTGAAATTCTGGCTGAAATCCTGGCTGAAGAATCGTCCATGTGGCAGGGTAACAGTGTGCTTTGCCAACCTGCCCCTGCAGCTATGGACCCGGAGGTCTTATGGTCGATGCAGCAAGTGCTGACTGACCTTGATGATCCTGTTTCTGCAGGGGATTTAATAGATTTTTCTGCTGAGGAAGAACAACCTGATGAGCCTCCAGTAGAAGAGCTGGGATCAGGGCCAAACTTCACTGTGCTCTGCCCAGCACCAAGAGCAGTATTTGTGGAGTTACAAGGAACTTCCCCAGCTGAAGCACTGGGCACCCGACAGCGGGATCAAGACCTCTGCCCCACCCCTGTGGCAGTTCCGGAGGCTCAGGGTGAGAAGATGGCGATCACTCCCCAGCCACAGATTACAGAATGTATGGACTGTTCAGAGGATGTTACGGTTTATGCACCCCCAGCAGAAGTGCTGGCAACAGGACAGAGTGCTAGCCATCTCTGCCCAGCACCGGGACCAACTGTGGAGTCCCAGGGAGCCAGGGCGGTTGGCCCCCCTCCCCAGCAACGAGCTGAGGTGGTAAAGCTCCTACTCCCAGCGGAATCACTGGCAGCAGGACAGGATGCTACTGGCAGCTGCACCCCACTACAGCTTGAGCGGATATCGGTGGATGGGACTGTGGTCTCCACTCACAGCAACCCAACAGAAGAGGGGGTACCTGTGGTAGTGGATGGAACTTCGATCTTCACTGACACAACCTCAGAAAATGGTGCAGCACTGAGACAGGAGGATGTCGGCTTTGCTTTGCAAGCACCAGGGGATTTTCACCTAGCACCAGTGGAGGGGACTTCAGTCTCCACTGGTATACCCCAGGAATGGTGGCCAGTTGGCCCAGATCCCCAACAGCATGATGAACTGAGCCCAGCCACCCTGTTTTCTCTCCAGCGGCTGAAAGGACTCCAGGGAGAATGGCCAGTCCAGGCTTCTCCCCAGCGGCAGGCGTATTCTCTGAGGGAGGCAGAGGTTGGCGGGGTGAGTAATGCTCTGTTTGGGAGAATTTATTTGGGGTACTGTATGGATACCGGCATTGGGGGACTGGAGCTACTGACTAAATTCAGAGTCAACCTGCCTGGTGGCTCCTACTGTGTTAGTCCCCTGCCAAAAGGAGAGATGTGTGACAGTCCTAGCCGGGACAGGGGATTTTGGAGAGGACTGAATGCGAGCCTCTTGCCGTCCGATTATGGGCCAGGGCCTCAAAGCAGGAAGGCGGATGGGTTATCCTGGCAGACGGTCCTGGAACCTTAAGACTACTTGTCCAACATCCTCGAGTTGACCCGTTTGGGTCCCACTGCGGCTGTTGGACTATTTCCCAGGGGGAGTAATGTCATGGACCGTGAAATCATACTTCATGTATTACATAAGATGAGACATTATGTATATGACATATTGCAGGATGCCTTTGGACATTATGAGGTGTCTGTCTACTGTAGATGGGGATTGAACTGAATTAGACTATTGAGGACTATTGAAAGGCTAAGTGGCTTGTGAAAGACATTCATTGTCCAGTGTGTAGAGGTGTTAATTCAGTCGGCTCTTAGACCTTTCTATTGTGTGATAACACTGTTTTGAGCCTATAGAATAAATCAAATATAACTGGGACCCCAAAGGTAACCCAGAAATAATTTGGAAAAAGGGGGGGTGGGCGGGTGGACTATAGCGGTACTGCGTACAAGAAGGTACAAGGGAACATGGACTGAGGTAAAAAATTACAATTGTTTATTATAATGAACAAGTAGGACACACGTTATTAGATCATAAAAAACAAACAAACAAAAACAATATTAAAAATGTGACACAGTGCATGCCAAACCAGGTCACCGAGGTGTTAAATCAACCCTAGGCAAGGGGAAGCGGTGAAGAGGGTGTGGTCATGCCCGTTGAATCTCAATCTCGACTAGTTTTGCAACAATAGTTGCTTCATCAGGAGAGGTAGTCTGCACTGTTTAAAGGAGACCACCGAAAGCTATGAACCGCAGTTGGAGGGAGGTAGCCTCTCAAGAACGGGTAGGAAGTAGAGGGAGCCACAATATGGGCTATCCTAAAAAAGCTGTGTGTAAAATTAAAAAAGTAAGGACCTGTGAACCAAATTAATGGATCAAGGGTAGGGCGTAACTGGCGTGGGTGTTTGGTAAGGATCCCACACTAGGTGCATGAAGTTGAGAACCAGTGGTCGGTAGAACGCACTGTATGGTCCACAGGATCCGATGTGTGTCACACATCGGATCCTGTGGACCATACAGTGCGTTCTACCGACCACTGGTTAATAATAATGAATAATAATGAATTGCCGGGAGCCGACAACTCATTATAACCGCTTATGTGGTTCAAATTACTCTTTTTTTTTTTTTTTAGAAATGACACTTTGTGCAGAGACAGTTCTAAGTACGGGAAACATGCGCTATTTCACATGCTTACTTTACACCCCCCTAGGTACGAAATTTAAAGGAATATTTCAGTTTTATTGTTTCACTTTAAGCATTATTAAATTCTCTTCTCCCGAAAAAACTTTTGTTTAAAACTTTTTTTGCATTGATACATGTCCCCGGGGGCAGGACCCAGGTCCCCAAAAACTTTTTAGGACAATATCTGGCATATTAGCCTTTAAAATTAGCACTTTAGATTTCAAACGTTCGAGTCCCAAAGACTTTAAGGGGGTTCTAAAGTTCACAGGAACATTTGGTGTGTTCGAAGGTTCTGGTGCAAACCGAACAGGGGGGTGTTCGGCTCATCCCTACTTATCAACACAGAAATGTCCTGTAAAAATTCTACTCAATGTGGCAACCTTGGCTTGACACACCTGGGCTTGGCCCTTCTCAAATGGTGTAGGATATACTTTTACAAATGTGATGAAGCGGGTTTGGAGGTATGGTTACGACATGTCAATAAATTCCCCGGAGCGCACCGTGACTGTCGTGGAAATGTTATGGTGGTTACCTAAAATTAAGAATTTTATTAGATGTAAGTCATCTGCACCCATTAGGCCACGTACACACGATCGGCTTTGTCTGATGAAACTGGCCTTAAGGCCAGTTTCATCGGGCCAAACCGATCATATGTACGGCCCATCAGACCGTCGTCCGTCAGACCAAAGTTTTAAAACTTGCTTTAAAATCGGACCAATGGACGCATGACCATCGGGCCAAACCAATGGTTAGTACGCATAAGCATCAGACCGAAAACCCGCGCATGCTCAGAATCAAATTGACGCATGCTTGGAGGCATTGACGTTTTTTCAGCACGTCGTTGTGTTCTACGTCACCGCATTCTGGCCCGATCGGATTTTGAACCGATGGTGTGTACGCACATCAGACCATCAGGCCATCAGTCTGTGAACCGATGAAAACGGTCCATATGTTCTCCTACTTTTCTGTCTACTATTGTATATGTTTTTTTGTCTATAATTTTTGATGGCTTACAACCAACAGTCCAATTTATTGCACTCGGATGTGAGAAAATACCACGCAGCACTGTTTACTAAAATGTCAGTACTTATGTACAGGTGGATACTATCCTACAACTGTAATTGAGTTATATGTTTTAAAACCTGTGAATACTCTGTACTTGAACTTTTTTCTGCACAAGTCTTGTAGCTGGATGTATATTTGTTTGGTTTTTCAATTAACTTTTTTTTCCTGATTTAAAAAAAAATGAATAATCATTACCTGCATTTATATGCATTTAGGACTGATAGGCTGCAGTAGATTATATTTTTGTTTGTGGGTTTGAAGATGTATTAAGTATTGCAGGCAAATTGCTTAGAAGTTTCCAAGTAACATTCAGAAGATAAATTATTTAACTTCTATCAATTACTCATTTTTAGAAAAATAAATTAAACACAAAAGTCCAAATTGAATTCCCTTTATTAATATCTCTCTATTAAATATGAATTTTCAGGAAAATTATAACTCAAATTACAAAAAAAATCAGGAACCCAAGAAGATAAATCATAAAATGCTAAGATTAATGTTTATATTTTATAAAGTATTTATCACAAATTGTATTTTATTTTAGTTATTTATATATTACTATTACTTAACAAAGAAACCGTTATTAAAATGTGCATCCCTGTCCCTTAGTGTGCAATGCATGCTGGTCTTTCCCAGCTCAACATCGCCCAGCATGAGTGTTGGAGGAACCCATGCAGGCACAAGGAGAAGATGCAAAGTCCAGGCAGGTATGGCTGGCATAATCCTAGTATGAAAATTTTCAGCTAGTGGTGGGCTTTCATGTGGAAGTGATCCAAATGGCAATACAAAGGAGGCTACCTTTCCCACTGCCACCAAATTTTGGTTTTATCAGATGCTTTTAACCTCCCTGGCGGTATGATTCTTTCTGGTTTTAGGTGGTGAAAGCGGTACAATTAATTTGCATGAACATTTTGCATTTTATATTGTAGGCCTGTAATTCTTAGGAATAACTCACTTAAATCTGACCAAACAAGAGTCTAGTATAGGGCTCAATTTCAAGTCCTGAGCTACTAGCCAGGCCTCAAGGGTTACTCGCCACCAGTTGCTTCACCCAACCCCTACCCTGCCACCGCCCCTAATCACGCCCTCATAAATTATATCATAAATTGACACTTAAAGCGGAATTTCACCCTAAATATAAGATCTCCCATGTGATCCAGCATACTGGCGTCAGCGCCAGTATGCTGGTTTTTTTTTTTTTTACTCGCACACTTACTGTATTATGCCGGAATTTCATTTTTTTTCCCCGTGGTGGACGGCTCTAGTATTGCTCGTCACATCTTCCTAAAATACCCGATATGGACTCGGGTAATCTCGGCGAAAATGCGGCGCCTGCGCACAGACCTAGGAGCTGACTGCGCAGGCGCCGTATTTCTCCGAGTCCTATTTCGGAGGGCGTGACGCGCCATAGCCGTAGGACTCGGAGAAATACGGCGCCTGCGCAGTCAGCTCCTAGGTCTGTGCGCAGGCGCCGCATTTTCGCCGAGATTACCCGAGTCCATATCGGGTATTTTAGGAAGATGTGACGCGCTATACTGGCGCCGTCCACCACGGGGGAAAAAAAGAAATTCCGGCATAATACAGTAAGTGTGCGAGTAAAAAAAAAAAAAAACCGCATACTGGCGCTGACGCCAGTATGCTGGATCACATGGGAGATCTTATATTTAGGGTGAAATTCCGCTTTAAATGTCCCTGTTAACATCTGAGCGTTTTGTCACCTGTAGTAAAACGCCTGAGGCTGCATCATTCACACCTGGGCATATAGTCAGGAAAGAATCCCTCCTAGCCAATATCGCCATTATAGCCAAACCAGGAAAAGATAAGACCCTTTGCTCTAATTATCGTCCAATAGCATTGTTAAATGCGGATATAAAAATCTTCGCAAAGATACTCGCAACAAGGATAAAACCGTACATGCCTGACCTAAAAAGCTCAGACCAGACGGGATTTGTAAAAGGAAGAAGGGAGGGACAATAGCTTAAGAACACTTTTAATGCTACAAGATGACAAAAGGGATGGACCCCCAGCCGTACTCATGTTATTAGATGCTGAAAAAGCGTTTGACAGAGTCGACTGGGGGTTCATGATGGAGACTTTAAGAAGCATAGGATTGGGACCTAGATTCATGAAATGGGTCGGAAACCTATATAAGTCCCCTACGGCAAAAGTAAAGGTAAATGGGAGGGATTCCAAGGTGATTGATATGATGAACGGAACAAGGCAGGGCTGTCCGCTCTCCCCCCTCCTTTATGTGATGGCCTTGGAGCCCTTGTTGTGCAAGATCAGGAACAACCCAGACATAGGTGGGGTGAGAGTAGGAGAAGAGGAACAGAAGTTGGCAGCATACGCCGATGATGTCCTCTTGTATGTGACCAAGCCCAAAATATCAATCCCTAAAATACTGGAGGAAATAGGAAGATATGGTAGACTTTCCAACTTCAAAATAAACCCAGTAAAAACTGTCATCATGAATATAGGGATCGATCAAAAGGAAGAGGAAGTTCTACGTAGAACATTTACCTTTACGTGGGAACAAAAATCACTTACTTATCTGGGGATAAAAATAACCCCTAAAGTAGCAGGCCTCTTTGAGCCAAATTTAATTCCTCTACTCAACGACATTAGACGAGATCTAAAAAACTTTTCGCACAAACAGATCTCCTGGATGGGGAGGATCAATTTATTCAAAATGACAGTTTTACCAAAGATAATCTATAAATTTCAAATGCTTCCAATAAATGTTCCACAAAGTAAAAAATATCATCTCAAAATTCATATGGCAAGATAAAAAACCCAGAATAAGCTATGCAACCCTAACCCGGGAAAAAAAAAGAGGAGGATTGGCTCTCCCAGACATAAAAAGATACTATCAAGCTGTAATTCTAGCGAGACTAGTCGAATGGACAAATAAGAATTTACAAAAAAAATGGGCCCATTTGGAAAATGGGAGAAGCAATCAGCACCTAAGCACAAACATATGGATCCCACCTAAATATAGAATTATTAACGTAAACACACACTATATCACAAAACAGGTTTTTAAGACATGGGATGCGGTACACAGGAGGGAAAAATGGGAATATAATTCCCCACTAATCTCATTAGCAAATACAATTTTTTTTGCATCGGGGAATAGGTCCACATTTGGGAAAAAACTTGGCAGCACAATACTTGGGGATATAGTAGCACAAGGAAAAATAAAAAATAAAGAAGAGATACACGCAGTAGCAGGGGCACAACAGATAACTGAATGGGAATACTTACAATTAAAGAACTTTGTCATCACCCTTCCATCACCAATAAGGGATGATACAGCACAGAACCCAATAGAAAAACTTTGCACCGGGGGAAAACCACTATCACATGGAATCGCTAGGATTTATAAAATCCTTACAGAAATAGGGACAAAAGACACACTACAAAGTATAGAAGCCTGGGAGAAAGAAATCGGAGAAAGAATAGAAGAAGCACATATGACTAGAGCGACATTTACTTACGCAAAAGACATAACAACAATAGAAGCTAATTACAAATGCATGTTGAGATGGCACTTGACAACTGTTAGACTTAATAAAATATCTCTGGATAATTCCCCCCTTTGTTGGAGGAAGTGCAACCAAGTAGGGACCGCCCTGCATATATGGTGGGACTGCCCGAGGATCAGGGAATTCTGGACTGAGATTCTTAAATTAATCAAGGAAATCTCTGGAGAAAAGATGCCATTAGATCCACTGTCCTGCCTATTTCATAGACAAGGACAAGTAAAAGGGGGAAAAAAATATGCCTCAACATTGGTCCCAGTGCTGTTAAAGGGACTGATCCCGAAATTTTGGCTCAACCCACATAAACCACCCCTAACAGAATTTATACATCGAGTTCATCATATAGCAGAGATGGAGCACCTAAGAAGGGTTGACCAGGGTGAGGAAGAGGGCGAAAGTGGCGGAAAGATATGGGATCAGTGGAGAACTTACAAAACTACTGAAAATTTCTCTATAATACTATTAGAAAAAAAACAATAAACGCTGTAGACCCGACCACAAAGGTAAATGAGGTAAGAATAGTGGGGGGGTAAATATCAGGGGGGGTGAGCAATAAATAATATAAATAAGCAAATATAGAAACCCAGGGGGTAGGTGTTGAGGCGAGTATTGAGTGCGTATAACCTCACAAGAGTCATATAACAATTGTACTCATAACGATTTGTAACAATATTGCTGTTTTCACAATATAAGAAAAAAAAAAAAAAAAAGAAAGATGAAAAAAATAAAAAAATAGAAATAAATAAATAAATAAATAAATAAATAGAATAACCAAAACACATTGAATCATCCACAAATGATGCAAATCCGAGGTGGAAAGATGAAGGTAGGAACAACGATGACCCCCTCAAACATCTCAAACGTCTGGGTTAAGTCTGATGTGGGAAAAAAAATAAAATAATGAAATGACACTTAAATGTCCCTGTTCACATCTGAGCGTTTTGTCACCTGTAGTAAAACGCCTGAGGCTGCATCATTCACACCTGGGGATATAGTTTTTAGGCAGAAAGTCACGCTATTTTTTACACGATTTTGTACAGGTCAAAAGGTCACCAATGTACAAGCATTTTGCTTTAGGTGACAAAACGCTCAGATGTGAACAGGGGCCTTTGAAATTAATGGGATTTGTTTTTAGAGCTATGGCTGAGAGCAGAAAAATGCCCCAAAAGGCCTGGCTGTGAACAGAGGCTAAGCTCAAAAAGTACATGAACTTCTTTATAAGCAGATTACAGGCGTTTTTCTGCTTTTTACTAGGGTTGTCTCGATACCGATACTAGTATCGGTATCGGGACCGATACCAAGCATTTGCCCGAGTACTTGTACTCGGGAAAATGCTCCCGATGCTTCACCCGATACTTGTACTGTCGGTGATGATCAGTGCATGGGGAAGTTCCAAGCACCGATCACCACTGATTTTAAAGCAGCTGAAAGCCGCCGTGTATCCCGTGTATGCCGTGCATCCCGCTGTGTATCCCGTGTATTCCGCCGTGTATCCCGTGTATGCCGCCGTGTTTCTCTCCCCTTCCGTGCCTCTCCTCCACCCCCTGGAATTGTCAGGATGGAGGGCGGGGTAGGACCTGGTAAATCCAAATGGACAGAGTCAGTGATCACTGACTGTCCATTCACATAACTGAAACATTGTAATCTGTGATTACAAATGTTTCAGTTTATGAATGTAGAGAAGACGTTGTCTTCACTCCATTCATTTTCAGCGCAGCTGATGCTGCTGAGGAAGGGACATGGGTACATGTGTTCATAGTCCCTTTCTTTGTCTCAAAGGGAAGATGTCAGAGGTCTGTTAAGACCCCTAATATCTCACCAAAGCCCCCCAACAGGGCTGAAAAAATAAATAAAGAATAAAAAAACAAAAGAATAAAAAAAATGATTGTAGAAAATAAAAAAATTAAAGAAAAAACACACTGACACTGTCCACTGTCCAAAAAAATTGTAAATAAAAACATTAAAAAAATTAAAACATCGCATGCGATCGGCACCACAGGTGCGGGTGCAAATCGCATGTGACGTCTCTAATCGCACTGGTGTGAACCTGGGCTGAAGCAGAGAAGGAACGCACAGTTCTCTCCTAGCAAGGACAGGGTTAAGAGAGGTTAATTTACTAAAGAGTCTTTATTTCAGATAACAGAGATAGGAGAAACATAGTGGGAAAGCTGGAGCACAGATAAGCTATAGCATGAGGTTTGTAAAGAGACACAGTGAGAATTGTATTTATATCTGACCTGGCTGGAGGAGTAAGAGTACAAAATGTACACAGTAGCTGTTTCTGCTGCTGAAGTGAAGTGATTCTATTATTGCTGTTTTTTAGCTGGTCTTAAACCACTTTTGACAAAAAGGGACACTTTTTGGTTGCTATGAGCAATCTCCAGTTTCCAGGCAGAAAGAACAGTATTTATTATATAAAAGTGCATGTAGGACACTGGACAGACCACTAGGGACAAAGGTGGTGTGTATTTACTTCATACAGTACACCGGGAATACAGGCACTGTGTGAATCGAGCGAGGTGACAGCTCAATCACACAGCGGGGAGGCATCGCAGGATCCAGGGACAAGGTAAGTAACTCTGCCTGCCTGGATACTGTGAGGAGATCCTGAGTCTGGCACAGGATTTCCACCCCGAGCCAGACTCGGAAATACTGCCAGGGGGGTTAACGGCATAAAGAGAACCTGTCATGCTTATTGCTATCAACAGGGATATTGTTCATTCCTTGTGAGAGCAATAAAAGCAATACAAAAAAAAATGAAGGGGCAGTGTTAAAACTGTTATGTAAAATAAATAATAAATATATATACGGTATTTATCGGTGTATAACACGCACAGGCGTATAACACGCACCCCAACCTTAAGAGGGAGGTTTGGACTGGATTGCACAATCATCCTGCTGCTCAAACTACGCCCTGGAAAGTCTCATGGTTCACCCCTACTCGTTGGTGGCCCTTCTACACTGCAAATGGAAAGCTGTCCCTTTACCTTTTCAGCACAGCCTCCTGTTGAAAGATACTGCTATAGCCTGGAGGGAAATGAGGAAAACCTTGAAACTTTCCCCTTTTATGACCAGATACCTCACAATCCAAGGGAACCCTCTTTTCCCACCTGGGATGAATTACAAACCTTTTCATGTTTGGGAACAGAAAGGCCTTACGAAATTCTCCACCCTCTGCAACTTGGACACGGGGTGCCCCCACAGTTTCTCGATGATTGCAGAATCCTACTCCCTTCCCCTGTCTCATGCTCTCCATTTTAACCAGTGTGTCAGCTTCATTCAGGATTCTTGTAGGGAAGACCGCAAGAGATTCCAAGGATCATTCCCGGATCTACTCCTCCAAGCCGGTTCTTATGCTATCTCCGACATTTATAAACCCCTTCTACAAAAATCCATCCCCTCGATCAAATCCTCATCAGCAGCAAATTGGAGCAAAGATTTCCAGTCCCTGACACAGTGGACAAACTCCTACTGGGTTACAACAAGATTCATCAGCTCATCCCTAATGAAGTGTAGAGAGAAACCCAACTAATGATCCTCCACCGCGCCTACATACCCTTCATCTCGGACAAGAACGGTTCGAGTGGCCATCTCTTTCCCACCGTTTCATGGTCGTGCTCGTACGTCTCCATTTTCTGGGACCAAGTCATCTCCTATATCTTCAATATTACCCTATTGGTACTGCCAAAAGACCCCTTGCTTCTCGTCTTTGGGTACTGGAATGATCAACTACTGCCATGGTCTCTTGACAACTTGCCCACCTTATAAAGACTGGGCCCTGATATGTCTCTTAACTGCCAGAAGAGCCATCCTAAAGAACTGGACCTCGCCCTGCCGCCCATCTATACAGCAAATTGAACAGGAGATTCTTAGTTTGTTATACAAGGACAAAATCAACACGGACCTCAAACAAGAAGCCTCCAAAACACGCTTTTACTCCCGATGGTACGCTTTTATGTGTTCGACACTGTCCATGAAAGACCTGGATGACTTTGCAAACGGCTCCTTCTCCTACTATCTCTAACACCTTTGACCTCACCGAGAGTGCCCAGCTTATGCATTAAATTTTGGTGCACCCCCCCCCCCTTCCATTGTTTTCTCACCCCCCTTATTTTATTTTGGTTGTTACGTATTTCACCTCGTAGCTCTGCTAGATCTTTGGACTGTGATCCGTCCAGCTATACTGGTACTGATTGCCGGGTTACTTGCTGTGTAACTCACTCTCAGACCCGTGCAGCAGAGTGTCAGTCTAGTGTCAGTGAGGCAGCGAGGCAGGTGAACTAGCTACAGGAGCTCCCAGCGGCGCACGTTCCTAGGAGTAGGAACGTGTGTGCCATAGCTCCAGGCAGGCATAGGAGGCAGTTAGGTAGTGTCTCTCCCAGCCTGCTAACCAGCCCCAGCTCCTGCTCTTGGACCTCACCTGTACCCCAATCTGACTTCCCTTTCACACAGATCAGCCTCCGGGCTCCCTGGCTCTCCTGCAGGTAAGCTGCTGACGGCCGTCCTTTTCAGGATAAGCCTCAGCAACTCGGATCTCTCCTGCTCCTTCTCCGGCTATATTCCGCGGTCCCCGGCTTTTTCATACCCCCATCATCATTAGGGCCCTTTTTTGTCACCCCCCCAAGATATTTCCGTCATTTCAGGATTTTTCTGGAGACCCGCGCCAGACGGCATCGAATCGCGGGGCCGCGATCTAGGAAAGACCGCGGCTTCACTTGCGGCCTAACAGGCGCGCCGCTCCTCTCGCCCTACAATCCTCACCCAGCCTCTAGGAAACCCCCCCCCTCACCACATGACAGCCTGTACCCTGCCTTATTGTCACCCTCTCAGCCCCCCCAGCATTACAGAAGTACCCCACCTGTCAGCCCTGGTCTGCATCCCACTGCCTGTTCAGGCAACCATCCTTCTGTACCAGGAACACACTCACCTCTCATCCCCAGCCCCCCCCTAGTCTCTCCAACGAACATAAGCTTGATCCAGGGGTCACCCGATCGCCTCTTGCAGGGGTCAGGAAGGAATTTTTTTCCCTATCGGAGCATATTGGCCTAGCGCCGCTAGGGTTTTTTTGCCTTCCTCTGGACCAAGCTAGGGAGAGGAATGAGCTAATTCCTCTCCCCATTTGGGCCCCTGAACCCCCCCCCCCGGTGCATTGGCAATCATGGCAGGTCGGCAATATTCTGCCGACACCATTTGGAGTTTGAGGCAATGCGCCGCAATACTGCCAGCCATCACCAAAAAGGCCCTAAGAAACTGAGCGACTATTGAGAATCGATCTCAGATCAACGGTCAGACATTTCAGCCATTTACCCCAGCGCAGGCACATATCATGTGCTCTGATTAACACAAGATCGGCAGTAAAACACCGACTAGAAATTCGCGACTTCATTCAACAAAAGGATCTAGACTGTCTCTTTATTACAGAGAGCTGGCTCACAGCCGACTGTAACACCATTCTAGGAGAACTGGTGCCAGAAAATTACCGTATCATAACGGAAAACAGAATAGGGCAAAGAGGAGGCGGCCTGGCGGTGATCCACAAGACTCATCTTACGATCACCAAACCAGTCCGCCAAAACCCTCTTCCATTCATGGAAACCCTTACTCTGCAACTGCAAGCAAGTTCAAAGGAGACCGTCCACATTCTGCTCTGCTATAGGCCGCCCGGCCCAAAATCGCAGCTGCTATCATCATGGACGGATTTCTTCTCCACTTATACCCTCAACAGCAAACATCTTTTGCTGCTCGGGGATTTCAATCTCTGGGCCAACTCCTTACAGGACCCCATTGCCGACGCCTGTATTGACCACCTGGAAGGATTAGGATTGCAGCAACTAGTATGTGGGCCCACACATACTTCAGGTCACACACTTGATCTTATTTTCAGACAAGCTCTGGAAATAAAAATCTGGGAAAATGAAAAACTGCCATGGACAGACCACCATGCAATTATTTTCAGTATTTCCATCATCCCCCCTGCAACAAAAACATCAAATCCAGTGACAACACACTGGACTAGATGTCAGAAGAAGCTCCATTCGGAACTCTTCAAAACGACGTTAAGAAAAAAAATAGAAACAACTCAGCCGCATCAAACGGTCGTTGAAACATTGGAAGCCATAAACTCGGCCATGCTACAGTCAGCCGACTTGGTAGCGCCGAAACGAAGAACCCGCATTCGGAAAAACAACCGCAGCTGGTTCAACAACCAGCTGTCATTACTGAAGCAAGAACGCAGAAGGGCAGAATCTGCCTGGAAAAGATGTTCTTCAGAGCTAAACCGATCCATCTACAAGGCGACGACAAGAAAATACCACAAAGGAATTTTCCAAGCCAAGAAAAAGTATTTTTCGGAGGCTATCAACGGCGCCCTAAACCGCCCCCGCGAACTCTTCAAGATGGTCACCCAGACCATGAAACCAAGTTGCATTGAAGCCCCCAGTTCGGACACTCAAGAATTTTGCAATGAACTATCGGATTATTTCGTTACTAAAATCGAGGCAATCCGTGAAAGCATTCAGCAAAACAATTCCCCCCTCAGCCCCCCCTGCAGCCTCTCACACAGCACCCATAGTAATTCTCCTATATCAGGTAAGTTTACCCTTGAACCCATCTCCATCGAGATCACTAAGAATGTCATTTGTGCTCTGCGTAATGGCACAGCGCCAAATGACATTATCCCCACAAAACTGCTGAAGGAATGCGCCGACATCTTGGCTCCTCCCATCACGCAGTTTATCAACCAGTCTTTCTTGGAGGGCATAGTGCCCTCACAGTTGAAAGAGGGTATAATCCTACCCATCATGAAGAACCCCTCCCTGGACCCCAAGGACCCACTCCATCGCCGTCCCATAACAAGCCTCAACGTACTCTCTAAAATAATGGAAAAAGTAGTGGTACAACAGCTGCAACAGCATCTGGATACCTACAAGCTACTTGACCCATTGCAATCAGGCTTCCGTCCCGGACACGGGACAGAAACAGCATTGCTGAAAGTATGGGACGATGTTCTCAAGGCCGCAGACGAAGGAGAATCTTGTCTTCTAGTTCTGTTGGACCTAAGTGCCGCTTTCGACACTGTCGACCACAAACTGTTACTGACTCGGCTCGCTGAAGTAGCCAGAGTCGCAGAAGGCGATTTATCTTGGTTCTCCTCTTTTCTGGAAAACCGATCGCAAACGGTAAAGTTAGGACCTTTTATGTCTGAAAAACGCACAGTAACATGCGGAGTCCCTCAAGGATCGCCTCTGTCACCAGTGCTGTTTAACATATATCTTCGTCCTCTTTTTGAGATTATCAGCAGCCAAAAACTGCTCTATCACTCATACGCAGACGACACACAACTCTATTTCCGCATCTGCAACAGACAGGACCACCACCTCAATCTAGAGACATGCCTCTCTTTGATAGAGGACTGGATGACAAAGAGTTATCTTAAACTCAATGGAGCGAAAACAGAACTTCTCCTGTTTCACGCCAAGCGCAGGAATCAACCATCAACAGCGTGGACCCCCCGCCTATTCTGGGCAAGCTCATCACCCCTAGCGCCAAAGTCAAAAGCCTAGGGGTCATTTTTGACTCCTTTATGACAATGGACGCACAAATAGGGTCAGTAGTCAGTGGATCTCACCATCTACTGCGCCTACTACGCAGACTCACTCCGTTCATCCCTAAAGAAGACTTAGCGGTCGTGGTGGGAGCAATTGTAAACTCCAGGCTGGATTATGCAAATGCCCTTTACCTCGGCCTCCCCAAGTACCAAATCGCTCGTCTGCAAGTCGTTCAGAATACGGCCGCCAGACTTGTGACTGGGAAAAAACCCTGGGAATCCATCTCACCTTCACTGAGATCCCTTCATTGGCTGCCAGTCAAAGACAGAATTACTTTTAAAGCTCTCTGTCTTACGCATAGATGTGTCCATGGGAATGCCCCCCTTTATTTATGCGAAATAATAAAAACGCATAATCCCAATCGCGTTTTGCGATCCACGAATCAGAACCTACTCCAGGTTCCAAAAGCCAACTTCAAGTCCAAAGGAGAAAGAAGATTCGCGATCCAAGGTCCAAGACTATGGAACGCTTTACCAACCAGCATTCGGTTGGAGGAGAACCACCTAGCATTTAGGAAAAAGGTCAAGACTTTTCTCTTTTGATATCAAAGGAGACAGGAACAACAAGCGCCCAGAGGCGATTCAGTTCGCATGTGCCGCGCTATACAAGTTTTCATTCATTCATTCATTCATTCTCAGTTTATGCACACTGTTCACATCTGTCTGGCTACGTACTTAAAATTAACATATTTTCATGTAGCTGTACCACACTGTTTATATGAAAATGTACTATACTTGCTAATCTTGTTTCAGAAAAAAAACATTCCACAGCCCCCTGCGTATAACACGCAGGCACAGTTTACCCTCTATTTTCAGGGTAAAAAAGTGAGTGATATACGCCAATAAATACAGTATATATATATATATATATATATATACAGTATATGTATATATAAATTAAAGCTCCCCTGTCACATGCAAATGCAAGCACATACATATGTCCCGCAAACATATTAAAAATATGTTTGTACCGCACATATAAGGTATTGCCATGAATGTCAGAGTGAGAGCAATAATGCTAGCACCAGTCCTCCTGTGTAACTCCAAACTATTAACCTGTTAAGGTTTTTAAAGAGTCATCTATGAAAGTTTTAGGTACCTTAGTTCATTGCCATTCTATGGGGTTATCAATTTTAAAGTGTGAAATGTTAAAGCAGAGGTTCTGCCAATTTTTTTTTAAAGGGCAGCAGCTACAAATACTGCAGCTGCTGACTTTTTAAAAATGGACACTTACCTGTCCAGTGCACCCGCGATGTCGTCAGCCGATGACGAGCAATCGCTCGTCCCTCGGCTGCAACAGCCGCCATCCACGGTTAGGGAATCGGGAAGTGAATCGTTGCGACTTTACTGCCCGGTTCCTTACTGCGCATTCACGAGTAGCATGAGTAGCACGCCGCGCCGTCACTGGTCCCCGCTCTCTCCTGGGAACAGTGTGTTTCCTAAAAGACAGCCGGGGCTGCGGGTAGGGGCGTGGCTGCCGCAGTTCCATACTCTTGGAAGTGGGTGCAAAAACCTGTCTTAGACAGGTATCTGCACCCCCGGAAAGGTGGCAAATGTGAAACCAGAGGGGGGAGGGTTCCTGAAAAGTGGAAACTCTATTTTTGGGTAGAGCTCCGCTTTAAGTACAGTTTCTGTTTACCCAGCCTAACCTGGTCTTTTATATTTTACCAAAAAATGTATATTATAGTTTGTGTGCACTAAAGTTCATTAAAGTATATTTATTTTCCTAAAAATATGTGATTTAAAAAATGCCTGAAATATATTGTGCAACATAATAAAAATTATAACAACCACCATTTATTCTCCAAGGTCTCTTCTTTAAAAAATGATATAATGTTTGTGGTTCTTGGTTAATTTGCTAGTAAAAAAAAATGCAGATTTTTACATGTATGTGAGAAATGGCAGAAGTGGCTAATGTGGCCAGTTCAGTAGGGACTGCCTGAGATTCGATCCATATATGGGTAGGCTGATTGTACAATAAAATCAATCCATCAATTGACTTGAAACCAGCAACAGCCTGTAAGATTTCTTACATTTGATTATTCCTGACTGCTATAGCAGTGTCAAGTGTAAAAAATGACAAGAGCCGGTTTTTGACAAGTCCTTTATTATCTTCTTTCTTCTTCTTTTCTTCTTTCCTTCATGTTTCTTCCTCCATCTTCTTCTTCCTCTGCTTCTTTCTTGGGTCTTGTAGTGCCGCATCTTGACCGGCGTCTTGTTCCATCTTCCTCTCCTTCCACTGTTCTTCTCGTCCGCATCTTCTTCTTCTCGTTCTTCTTCGCCGGAGGCGCCGCTTCCAATTGAATTGCCCGCTGTGTGCCGGACCACGCCCCCCTCTGACGCCACGGGCAAACTCTTAGGAAAGTCCTTGTGTAGTGCATGTGCGTCAGAGGGGGCGTGGTCACATGAGCGTCACACGGCGGGCAATTCAATTGGAAGCGGCGCCTCCAGCGAAGAAGAAGCTGTGCACAAGCTTCCAATTGAATTGCCCGCCCTCTGACATGTGACCACGCCCCCCTCTGACGCACAGGCACCACACGGGGACTTTCCTAAGAGCTTGCCCGTGGCATCAGAGGGGGCGTGGTCCGGCACACAGCGGGCAATTCAATTGGAAGCGGCGCTTCTGGCGAAGAAGAACAAGAAGAAGAAGAAGATGCGGACGAGAAGGACAGCGGAAGGAGAGGAAGATGGAACAAGACGCCGGTCAAGATGCGGCACTACAAGACCCAAGAAAAAAGCAGAGGAAGAAGAAGATGGAGGAAGAAACCCGAAGGAAAGAAGAAAATAAGAAGAAAGAAGATAATAAAGGACTTGTCAAAAACTGGCTCTTGTCATGTTTTACACTTGACACTTTTTCTTTTTGGTGAAATGGTAGAGGTACAATGTACCCCATTACCATTTCACACAGGGGGGGCCGGGATTGTGGGGGCCCTTTGTTAAAGGGGTCTTCCAGATTTCGATAAGCCTCCTGCCCGCAGACCCCCACAACCACCGTGCAAGGGTTGTAGGGAAGAGACACTTGTCCTCATCAACATGGGGACAAGGTGTTTTGGGGGGCACCCCAAAGCACCCTCCCAATGTTGAGGGCATGTGGCCTGGTGCGGTTCAGGAGAGGGGGGGGGCGCGCTCTTTCCCCCCCTCTTTTCTGCGGCCGGCCAGGTCAACGTGCTCGGATAAGGGGTCTGGTGTGGATTTTAGGGGGGACTCCAGGCAATTTTTTTTTAAATTTGGGGTTGAGTTCCCCTTAAATTCCACACCAGACCTGAAGGGTCTGGTTATGGATATTTGGAGGGAACCCCACGTCATTTTTTTTTTAATTGACGGCGGGGTTCCCCTTAATATCCATACCAGACCTAAAGGTTATTGAATTTGGGGGGACCCCACGCTTTTTTTTGGTGTTTTTTATGAATGAATTCTCCTGCAATTGTCGGGAGCCGACAATTCATTATTGCCGCGAGTCAGTTTTAAACGGCTTTTTTCCTTCAGAATGTCACTTTTCACATGTTGACATTACACCCAGGGCCGCCATCAGGGGGGTACAGGCAGTACACCTGTAAGGGGCACGGGGGTCCGGAGGTGCCCAGATGCCTGGAGGCCCCCAGGGCCCCAGATGGTAACCCCCCCCTTTTTTTTATATATATTTTTTAATATTTATTTTTTATTAAAGGGCCAATTTTTTGTATTTTGTTTTTTAGCAGTCCGGAGGTCCCCAGGGGCCCAGAGGCCCCCAGGGCCCCGGGTGGCAACTCCCCATTTTTTAATTTTTTTTTAAAGATATTTTTTTTATTAAAGGGCCAATGTTTTTTTTTAGGGGTCTGGAGGTCCCAAATGGCCCAGAGATCCCCAGGGCTCCAGATGACAACCCCCCTTTTTTTAAAAATAAATAAAAAAAATGATATATTTTTCTATTTTTTTAATTTATTTTTTTCTACCACTTGGGAGCCCGACTGGACCCCGACGGGGCAGAGGGACTCCCCCTATGAGGGAGTCTAGCCCACCCAGCCAGCCCCGTAGGTTCTTTGCCTCTCTTTATTTTAGGAGACCTCATGGCCAAAGTGCGTGTGTGTTAAACCAATTTCGTGTGCGTGCAAGTGTGGTGTTTTTTTTGGGGGGGGGGGGCATACTAAGCACAGGCGTACCTTGCATAGCACACCCACCGGGAGCTGGGCTGAGACCACCAAACTCATTTCACATGTAGCCGAGACCAGGATCCGAACCCTTGGCTGCAGAGGTGAACGGCTTGTCAGCGCAGTGCCAATCAGGTTGAGCCACCACAGCTCCCACCCCATGTTATTTTTGTTTAGATATTTTTTTAGTTATTTTTTATTAAAGGGCCCAGAGATCCCCAGGCAACCCCCTTGTTTTTTTTTATATATATTTTTTTTTATTAAAGGGCCCAGAGGTTTATTTTTATTAAAGGGCCCAGAGGTCCCCAGGGCCCCGGATGGCTACCACCCTTTTTTTAATATTTATTTTTCTATATTTCTTTTTTTGTAAAGGAACCCCCCCGCTTATCAAATTGCGGCAGCACCCCCCCCCCCGGTTCTCTGCTCCAGGGGGCCCATGCCTGAAGCTGTGTAAGGGGCCCCATGATTCCTGATGGTGGCCCTGATTACACCCCCCCCATGGTACGAAATTTAAAGGAATATTTCACTTTTATTGTTGCACTTTAACCACTTCCATACCGCGCCTATTCTGGCACTTTCATGTAACAATTATATTTTCTTCCTTGAAAATTACTCAGGACCCCCAAACATTAGATATATTTTATTAACAAACACCCTAGGGAATAAAGTGGCGGGCATTTTTTCTTACAAATTTCCAACGGTATTTGCGCCAACATTTTTCTAACGGTTTTTTTTTTTTTGCCTTAAAAAAAAAAGCTGTTTCATGAATGACAAAATAACAAAGCAGTAAAGCTAGGCCAATTTTTAGGGATAATGTGAAAGATGATGTTACACCGAGTAAATATATACCTAACTTGTCATGCTTTCATATTGCGCACACTCATGGAATGGCGGTCCATAGGCGACGCTTGACTTTTTTTTCACCTTACCAGTTTAGAGTAACAGAGAAGGTCTAGTGCTAAAATTATTGCTCTCACTCTAACGCACGCTATGATACCTCACATGTAGGGTTTGAAGGGTGTTTACATATGTGGGTGGGACTTGCATGCGTGTTCGCTTCTGAGTGCGCGCTACTAGGGACAGGGGCATTTAAATTTAGATTTTTTTTTGTTTTGTTTTTTAACTTAATATTTTTCTTTTTGCACTTGTTTGTCCCTTTTTTTGTATTCTTTTTCACTTTTCTTCCTATTACAAGGAATGTAAACATCCCTTGTAATAGGACTAGTGTGTGACAGGTCCTCTTTATGGAGAGAGGCGGGGTCAATAAGACCCCACATCTGTCCTCCAGGCTGGAAAGCATGGAATTGAAAAAAAAAACACTGATCTCATGCTTTCAGCTGCGATCATGTTTGTTCAGCACAGTGGTGTAGTGTATAGCACGTTCACCTAACAGCAAAAGGGTTGCTGGTTCGAATCCCGCCTGTGACACCATCTGCCTGGAGTTTGTGTGTTCTCTGTGTGCCTGCGTGGGCTTCCTCCCACAATCTAAAGACATGCTGTAAATTGGATCCTGTCTAAATAAGCCCTAATATGCAGTAGGATATTTAGGTTTTATGCTGCCCTAGGCTTGACCAAATTTCGGCACCCCCTAATAGAAAAATGACCCACCCTTCCTGTCAAGGCCATACCCTGTTTTTTTATGACCCGCCCAGGAATTTTCAGGGGACACACACAAGTTCTGTGGGGGGGGGCACAGGAGTCCCTTAATTTGCCTAGTTTTTCTAGCACTTCCAGTTTGGCTATGGGGCAGGAAGTGAGGGCCAATCTCCCCAAATGGACAGGGATAATACAAAATAAACTGACAGGGCTTATAACCCTCCCCCCCCAACTCTATCCAAAATGAAAGAAAAAAAAAAAAGAATTGTTGATTATAGTTACAGTTTAACCCCAAATTTCAGATAATTTTATTGAGAGGCTTAAGAAAATATAACCATGCCAATAGGCCAGGATCCAGCATTGCTAATATGTATGAATGTGTGTTAGGAACCCCCACAAACACCAACCAATGTTAACTAAACAATTTTTGTGTTTGTTTTGGGGGTGCCTGCACCCCTGATAGGGTAAAGACACCTCACAAATGTTGTCACTTTCTACTTAATTCATTCACTTCCTGCCACATAGCCAAACAGGAAGTGAGGGAAAAACCTGAGTAATGTCTTGTTGGGGACACACAGATCAACCTAAATAGTTTCCTATTTTGGAAATTGCATTTTGCTGTGTACACCCCAAATTAGTAGGGATCTTGGACCTTGGGGTCCATTTACTAAAGGCAAATCCACTTTGCACTACAAGTGGACAAGCAAGGAAGAAAAATAAAAACTTGGCGGGATTGGATGTTAAAACCATCAGTGCTTCCCTTCTGATTTTCATTGACTACGCTTCTACCGCAGAGCTGCTTTGCCTTTACTAAACCCCAAAGTAACTAATCATTTGGGGTGTACACAGCAGTGCAATTTGCTTAATGGGGACACTAGTTAGATTGACCTGTGTCCCGAAGAAAAGACCATTGGTAGGGTTTTAACCTCACTTCCTGTTCAGCTGTGTGACAGGAAGTGAAGTCAATTTTAGGAAACGGGACACAAAGCCCAACCTAAAAACACTAGCAAGGGTTCTAACACTCACTTGGCTTCCCTCAAACAACCCACAATTAGAATAGGATTGTCTTGTGCTAGTTTCAAGCACAGCGCTGTAAATCAGCACTTCAAGCCTGTCCACCAATGCCTTGAAGGAAGAGGTTGTGTCTTTGAAGCAGCTCCTGTGAAGAACCAGACCCTGGAGGAGAGGGGAGGCTATGGCCTCATCAAGCCCAGGCCAGGGGCTTGTTCCTGGGAAAGGGGAGTTCACCTCCCGCCCGGTACCTCCAAGGACTGTGGATCTCCCGAGTTTTGGGGATTTAAATAAAGAAGAGAAGCAATTTTTGTCGGTCCAGTCCAAGCTGGCAGATTGGACTTTTCCCCAGCAAGGGGAGGATGATCAGCGAATGCTGAGAAGACGCAGCAAAACCAAAGGTTTGATTCAGAAGGCGGCACAAGCTCTCCATTCTAGGATTACAGTGCTGGCCAGTTTAAGGAACAGAAGAGATCGGGCTAGTAGCTCAAAAAGATTCGAATTCAAGGAAGCAATAGACCTGTTGAAAGAGCAGAATGGCCAGTTATGGGGTCTTGTTATGTGTCTCTGTTCCAGAGGGACTGCAGAGAAGGCTTTCCTCCTTCCAATCAGGAGGGAGCTCCAACGTGCCTCTGAGGAGAGCAAGCAGGCAGCAAGGAGAGGCAAGTCAGCATTAGTAGCTGAGGGGGCTGGGGGTTCTCTGTTAGTGGAACCTCAGACCTCAGGGACTATCTCGGAGAGTACCGCTGAGGGCGCCCAGGCACCTGCCGGACCCCAACCTGTGAAGATAGGGGTACAACATCAAGTGGGAGGTTGTCCCACGAAGGAGGAGGTACTTGCGTGAGTGAGAGAGGTCTCAACCCCGTGGTGAGTCTTCCTTGTCTTCCGCCTGGTCTTTTGGTCACCGTGAAGAGTGTGTCTGGTTCCCAGCAAGATCAGGGTGATAAGCCTGCTCCTGGAAGCGGGGGTGCTTTGGCCTCTGTGAACCCAGCAAGTAGCCTACAGCAGGGTCAGCCGGCCGTTGTGGTGGCGACCGCTGCGGGTTTACAGGGTGAGGGGCAGGCATCTACCGCGGATCCAGTTGAGATGGACTGTATGACATCTAGTATGGAAGAAGCTATGGCTAGGATAGCAATGGCTGCCGAGGGAGAGGGCACGCCACGCCATGTGGAGCCTCCTGCTTCTGGACGACCAATCAGCAGTGACTTGGAGGGCATTTCCGCTGTGCGGGAATCTCCCGTGATTGGGACGGAGCCGCGACCGGAAGTGGCGTCAGCACGTGACCCGGAACCGGAAGTGACGTCAGCATGTGACCCGGAACCGGAAGTGACGTCAGCACGTGACCCGGAAACGGAAGTGACGTCAGCGGGTGAACCGGAAGTGGCTGTGGTGACACCCGGAGCTCCATTTCCCGGCCAGGTCCGGTCCTCAGCTTTGGAACGGAATACCCAGGGACTTGTGAGTACTTCCCCATCTGCGGGTCTCCCCTCTGAACAGGCTCCAGTTTGGGGGGATCACCCTGCGGGACATTTAGATGATGAATGTTTGGCAATGGATTTTATTAGAAAGTTAGAAGGTTCCCAGTCTGCAGCTGTGACAGAAGTCCATGTAGGTTCCTATGGAGCCTGTGAAGAGATGGGGGACTCTGGTTTTAATATGGATGATACTCAATTGGCTCAGGTACAGGAAGTTGTGTTGGGGTCGGGCCCCCTTTCGGGTCCTTCAGTAGTGAGGGGGAGGGCAGCGAGTCATGAGGAGACTGCCCAGGTTGCGTCAATGGAGGTGCTGAGGGGGGTTGGTCCATTTGATGCACCCCAACCTGCGGGAGTTATCACAACCTCTCAGGAAGAGAGCTTGCTCAATGCTTTGAGGGAGGGCAGGTCTTATGCTCAAGTGGCTGGGTTAAGTGCTCCCTTGGATCATATTTACAGCAAGTTCGGTGCCCGCAATTTCAGGGTTCCCCCTGCGCAAGAGCAGCGGGGTGAGAGGGCATGGTCCAGGGGAGGTGGTGGTACAGAACGCAGGAGGAGGAATGTGGTGCAACTAAAGTTTATTGGTGAAGGTCAGTGCCCGTCCCGAGGAGAGGTCATCGATATGGTCCTCTCTCTGGGAGTAAGGGCGTCTGACCTCTTTGCGGTTATCCATCCGGGAGGTTCAGTAGAGTTTGATTTTAGTTTTATGTCAGTCATCGTTATGGAAATGTTTTTGTTGAATTATGAACTAGTCAAAAGACAGGACCCATGGTCCAAGTTCTGTTTGACCCCCCTGTCTAGGCAGGAGGAGGTCAAAAATGTAACCATCCTGGTACGCAATGAATCCCTTCCTCCGGAAGACATTGCGACCTGGTTGACCCGTCATGGCCAGCTCCAGTGCCCCCTTTGGAAGAAGGTGGATGAAAGGGGGATCTGGACAGGGGCCTGGGGGGTTAAGATTAAGTTGAAGAGGCAGGGAAATAGCATGGCTCATATCCCTGGGAGTGCTTTCATTGGGAGAGACAGAATTTTGGTTTTTTATCCTGGACAGCCTAAAAGGTGTTTTAAGTGCGGGTCCCCCACTCACTTGAGCGCTGAATGCACTGTTGTGAAGTGCACGCGCTGTGGTGGGAGGGGTCAC
This sequence comes from Rana kukunoris, assembly GCA_029574335.1. Taxonomy (NCBI): domain Eukaryota; kingdom Metazoa; phylum Chordata; class Amphibia; order Anura; family Ranidae; genus Rana; species Rana kukunoris. Next base: position 71,544,752 of record CM056060.1, read on the forward strand.
CTGGCGGACGGGTGTGCCCATTATAGATGTAATCTTTGTAACGAGTTAGGTCACCCTTTCAGTCGATGTCCGCAGGCTTATAGGGGTAATGTGCAAGAGGAATCTGGGGTGTCGGAAGGTTTCACCTCGGACACTGATTCTGAGATGGAGGGGGGTGGGGGGGGGCAGGCCGCGGGTGCTTCTAGATCTGGTGGTCGGGCTGCCCCTATGCCCCAGAGGCAAGGTTCTGTCAGGAGGAGGGCGGGGGTTGGTGCAGCTGCCCCTGATCCTCCAGGTCAGAGTGGAGTGGACATTGATTCTGAGGTAGAGGGGGGTGAGGAGCCTCAAAGGCAGGGTCTCATCAGGAGGAGGGCGGGGGTTGGTGCAGTAGCCCCTGACCCTCCGGGTCAGAGTGGAGTGTCAGGAGGTGGTGGTGTTTTCCTTGGGGGGCCTCCTGAGTTTTTGCTGGACTCCTCTGCCTTAGACACCGATTCTGAAGTAGAGGGGAGTGAGGAGGGTTTGGTGGTTCCCCCTGGGGGGGGGGGGTGTTGGGGCCAGTCTGTGCTATCCTTCCACCCCCTTCCTTTTCTCTTCCTGTTGCCCCCTCCTCTCATTCTTGTTCTGTTCCCCTCCCGCTTTCTTCCCGTTTTGCCCCGCTCTCCCCCCCCCCCCCCCGGGTGGATTCTCATGCGTTGGGTGGTGCAGTAACCCAGGAGGATATGGAGGTGGCCCTTGGGTCACAGAAAAGACCTCAGGCCGGGTCAAGTGAAGAGCCCTCAGAGGGTATGAGTGGGGTGGGCCCAGCAGCCGGTGATACTGGTTGGGTAGTGCTTAGGAAGAATAAGAAGAAAAAGAAAAAAAGTAAAAAAGGTGTTAAATGAGTGATGCGGGAGTGGGTTCTGTGCCCTGTTCTAAGCAGGATGAGGGTGCGGGTGCCGCAGAGTAATTTGTTATTTTACTAGTCGGTTAATATAGCGGGATTTTGTTCGATGTTTATGATGTATAGATATGTGGTCTGTTGATGGATTTGGCTAGCTATGACCTGGTGCAGTGGCCAGATGGGGCAGAGGCTGTAGGTTTCTGCAGTTGATGCCAATAGGCTTGCGCAGGTAGTTGGCTAATCCGCGTAAAATATGCCATATATAGTATTTTGTTATTCTTTCTTTTGTTTCTTATGGACCTTAATTATGGGTATGCACCAATAGTGACCCAAAGTGCAATGAGCCGGATAATGGAGGGTGATAAAAGTTTGCCCAACCTGATAGAGGTTAGCACTGGTGAATTGGTTACGTGTTAGTAGTCTGTGTTTTCAAGGTTTGTAAATTCAATGTTGGCTTTATAGGAGTGTTATAGTTGTTTAAATGATTATCTTGTATATGTAAATGTTTGTAAGCAGTGTGAGATTTTCTTGATGTTTCCCCGTTATTTGTAAATTTGGTACCTAATGTCGTGTCTGAATAAACAAAAAATTTCCACCAATGCCTTGAAGGAAGAGGTTGTGTCTTTGAAGCAGCTCCTGTGAAGAACCAGACCGTGGAGGAGAGGGGAGGCTATGGCCTCATCAAGCCCAGGCCAGGGGCTTGTTCCTGGGCAAGGGGAGTTCACCTCCCGCCCGGTACCTCCGAGGACCGTGGATCTCCCGAGTTTTGGGGATTTAAATAAAGAAGAGAAGCAATTTTTGTCGGTCCAGTCCAAGCTGGCAGATTGGACTTTTCCCCAGCAAGGGGAGGATGATCAGCGAATGCTGAGAAGACGCAGCAAAACCAAAGGTTTGATTCAGAAGGCGGCACAAGCTCTCCATTCCAGGATTACAGTGCTGGCCAGTTTAAGAAAAAGAAGAGATCGGGCTAGTAGCTCAAAAAGATTCGAATTCAAGGAAGCAATAGACCTGTTGAAAGAGCAGAATGGCCAGTTATGGGGTCTTGTTATGTGTCTCTGTTCCAGAGGGACTGCAGAGAAGGCTTTCCTCCTTCCAATCAGGAGGGAGCTCCAACGTGCCTCTGAGGAGAGCAAGCAGGCAGCAAGGAGAGGCAAGTCAGCATTAGTAGCTGAGGGGGCTGGGGGTTCTCTGTTAGTGGAACCTCAGACCTCAGGGACTATCTCGGAGTACCGCTAAGGGCGCCCAGGCACCTGCCGGACCCCAACCTGTGAAGAAAGGGGGTACAACATCAAGTGGGAGGTTGTCCCACGAAGCAGGAGGTACTTGCGTGAGTGAGAGAGGTCTCAACCCCGTGGTGAGTCTTCCTCGTCTTCCGCCTGGTCTTTTGGTCACCGTGAAGAGTGTGTCTGGTTCCCAGCAAGATCAGGGTGATAAGCCTGCTCCTGGAAGCGGGGGTGCTTTGGCCTCTGTGAACCCAGCAAGTAGCCTACAGCAGGGTCAGCCGGCCGTTGTGGTGGCGACCGCTGCGGGTTTATGGACTGTATGACATCTAGTATGGAAGAAGCTATGGCTAGGATAGCAATGGCTGCCGAGGGAGAGGGCACGCCACGCCATGTGGAGCCTCCTGCTTCTGGACGACCAATCAGCAGTGACTTGGAGGGCATTTCCGCTGTGCGGGAATCTCCCGTGATTGGGACGGAGCCGCGACCGGAAGTGACGTCAGCACGTGACCCGGAACCGGAAGTGACGTCAGCACGTGACCCGGAACCGGAAGTGACGTCAGCACGTGGCCCGGAAACGGAAGTGACGTCAGCGGGTGAACCGGAAGTGGCTGTGGTGACACCCGGAGCTCCATTTCCCGGCCAGGTCCGGTCCTCAGCTTTGGAACAGAATACCCAGGGACTTGTGAGTACTTCCCCATCTGCGGGTCTCCCTTCTGAACAGGCTCCAGTTTGGGGGGATCACCCTGCGGGACATTTAGATGATGAATGTTTGGCAATGGATTTTATTAGAAAGTTAGAAGGTTCCCAGTCTGCAGCTGTGACAGAAGTCCATGTAGGTTCCTATGGAGCCTGTGAAAAGATGGGGGACTCTGGTTTTAATATGGATGATACTCAATTGGCTCAGGTACAGGAAGTTGTGTTGGGGTCGGGCCCCCTTTCGGGTCCTTCAGTAGTGAGGGGGAGGGCAGCGAGTCATGTGGAGACTGCCCAGGTTGCGTCAATGGAGGTCCTGAGGGGGGTTGGTCCATTTGATGCACCCCAACCTGCGGGAGTTATCACAACCTCTCAGGAAGAGAGCTTGCTCAATGCTTTGAGGGAGGGCAGGTCTTATGCCCAAGTGGCTGGGTTAAGTGCTCCCTTGGATCATATTTACAGCAAGTTCGGTGCCCGCAATTTCAGGGTTCCCCCTGCGCAAGAGCAGCGGGGTGAGGGGGCATGGTCCAGGGGAGGTGGTGGTACAGAACGCAGGAGGAGGAATGTGGTGCAACTAAAGTTTATTGGTGAAGGTTAGTGCCCGTCCCGAGGAGAGGTCATCGATATGGTCCTCTCTCTGGGAGTAAGGGCGTCTGACCTCTTTGCGGTTATCCATCCGGGAGGTTCAGTAGAGTTTGATTTTAGTTTTATGTCAGTCATCGTTATGGAAATGTTTTTGTTGAATTATGAACTAGTTAAAAGACAGGACCCATGGTCCAAGTTCTGTTTGACCCCCCTGTCTAGGCAGGAGGAGGTCAAAAATGTAACCATCCTGGTACGCAATGAATCCCTTCCTCCGGAAGACATTGCGACCTGGTTGACCCGTCATGGCCAGCTCCAGTGCCCCCTTTGGAAGAAGGTGGATGAAAGGGGGATCTGGACAGGGGCCTGGGGGGTTAAGATTAAGTTGAAGAGACAGGGAAATAGCATGGCTCATATCCCTGGGAGTGCTTTCATTGGGAGAGACAGAATTTTGTTTTTTTATCCTGGACAGCCTAAAAGGTGTTTTAAGTGCGGGTCCCCCACTCACTTGAGCGCTGAATGCACTGTTGTGAAGTGCACGCGCTGTGGTGGGAGGGGTCACCTGGCGGACAAAAAAAGAAGCCTGTCCACCAATGCCTTGAAGGAAGAGGTTGTGTCTTTGAAGCAGCTCCTGTGAAGAACCAGACCCTGGAGGAGAGGGGAGGCTATGGCCTCATCAAGCCCAGGCCAGGGGCTTGTTCCTGGGCAAGGGGAGTTCACCTCCCGCCCGGTACCTCCGAGGACCGTGGATCTCCCGAGTTTTGGGGATTTAAATAAAGAAGAGAAGCAATTTTTGTCGGTCCAGTCCAAGCTGGCAGATTGGACTATTCCCCAGCAAGGGGAGGATGATCAGCGAATGCTGAGAAGACGCAGCAAAACCAAAGGTTTGATTCAGAAGGTGGCACAAGCTCTCCATTCCAGGATTACAGTGCTGGCCAGTTTAAGGAACAGAAGAGATCGGGCTAGTAGCTCAAAAAGTTTCGAATTCAAGGAAGCAATAGACCTGTTGAAAGAGCAGAATGGCCAGTTATGGGGTCTTGTTATGTGTCTCTGTTCCAGAGGGACTGCAGAGAAGGCTTTCCTCCTTCCAATCAGGAGGGAGCTCCAACGTGCCTCTGAGGAGAGCAAGCAGGCAGCAAGGAGAGGCAAGTCAGCATTAGTAGCTGAGGGGGCTGGGGGTTCTCTGTTAGTGGAACCTCAGACCTCAGGGACTATCTCGGAGAGTACCGCTGAGGGTGCCCAGGCACCTGCCGGACCCCAACCTGTGAAGAAAGGGGGTACAACATCAAGTGGGAGGTTGTCCCACGAAGCAGGAGGTACTTGCGTGAGTGAGAGAGGTCTCAACCCCGTGGTGAGTCTTCCTCGTCTTCCGCCTGGTCTTTTGGTCACCGTGAAGAGTGTCTCTGGTTCCCAGCAAGATCAGGGTGATAAGCCTGCTCCTGGAAGCGGGGGTGCTTTGGCCTCTGTGAACCCAGCAAGTAGCCTACAGCAGGGTCAGCCGGCCGTTGTGGTGGCGACCGCTGCGGGTTTACAGGGTGAGGGGCAGGCATCTACCGCGGATCCAGTTGAGATGGACTGTATGACATCTAGTATGGAAGAAGCTATGGCTAGGATAGCAATGGCTGCCGAGGGAGAGGGCACGCCACGCCATGTGGAGCCTCCTGCTTCTGGACGACCAATCAGCAGTGACTTGGAGGGCATTTCCGCTGTGCGGGAATCTCCCGTGATTGGGACGGAGCCGCGACCGGAAGTGACGTCCGCACGTGACCCGGAACCGGAAGTGACGTCAGCACGTGACCCGGAACCGGAAGTGACGTCAGCGGGTGAACCGGAAGTGGCTGTGGTGACACCCGGAGCTCCATTTCCCGGCCAGGTCCGGTCCTCAGCTTTGGAACAGAATACCCAGGGACTTGTGAGTACTTCCCCATCTGTGGGTCTCCCTTCTGAACAGGCTCCAGTTTGGGGGGATCACCCTGCGGGACATTTAGATGATGAATGTTTGGCAATGGATTTTATTAGAAAGTTAGAAGGTTCCCAGTCTGCAGCTGTGACAGAAGTCCATGTAGGTTCCTATGGAGCCTGTGAAGAGATGGGGGACTCTGGTTTTAATATGGATGATACTCAATTGGCTCAGGTACAGGAAGTTGTGTTGGGGTCGGGCCCCCTTTCGGGTCCTTCAGTAGTGAGGGGGAGGGCAGCGAGTCATGAGGAGACTGCCCAGGTTGCGTCAATGGAGGTCCTGAGGGGGGTTGGTCCATTTGATGCACCCCAACCTGCGGGAGTTATCACAACCTCTCAGGAAGAGAGCTTGCTCAATGCTTTGAGGGAGAGCAGGTCTTATGCCCAAGTGGCTGGGTTAAGTGCTCCGTTGGATCATATTTACAGCAAGTTCGGTGCCCGCAATTTCAGGGTTCCCCCTGCGCAAGAGCAGCGGGGTGAGGGGGCATGGTCCAGGGGAGGTGGTGGTACAGAACGCAGGAGGAGGAATGTGGTGCAACTAAAGTTTATTGGTGAAGGTCAGTGCCCGTCCCGAGGAGAGGTCATCGATATGGTCCTCACTCTGGGAGTAAGGTTGTCTGACCTCTTTGCGGTTATCCATCCGGGAGGTTCAGTAGAGTTTGATTTTAGTTTTATGTCAGTCATCGTTATGGAAATGTTTTTGTTGAATTATGAACTAGTTAAAAGACAGGACCCATGGTCCAAGTTCTGTTTGACCCCCCTGTCTAGGCAGGAGGAGGTCAAAAATGTAACCATCCTGGTACGCAATGAATCCCTTCCTCCGGAAGACATTGCGACCTGGTTGACCCGTCATGGCCAGCTCCAGTGCCCCCTTTGATAGAAGGTGGATGAAAGGGGGATCTGGACAGGGGCCTGGGGGTTAAGATTAAGTTGAAAAGGCAGGGAAATAGCATGGCTCATATCCCTGAGAGTGCTTTCATTGGGAGAGACAGAATTTTTTTTTTTATCCTGAACAGCCTAAAAGGTGTTTTAAGTGCGGGTCCCCCACTCACATGAGCGCTGAATGCACTGTTGTGAAGTGCACGCGCTGTGGTGGGAGGGGTCACCTGGCGGACGGGTGTGCCCATATTAGATGTAATCTTTGTAACGAGTTAGGTCACCCTTTCAGTCGATGTCCGCAGGCTTATATGTGCAAGAGGAATCTGGGGTATCGGAGGGTTTCACCTCGGACACTGATTCTGAGATGGAGGGGGGTGGGGGGGGCAGGCCGCGGGTGCTTCTAGATCTGGTGGTCGGGCTGCCCCTATGCCCCAGAGGCAAGTTTCTGTCAGGAGGAGGGCGGGGGTTGGTGCAGCTGCCCCTGATCCTCCAGGTCAGAGTGGAGTGGACATTGATTCTGAGGTAGAGGGGGGTGAGGAGCCTCAAAGGCAGGGTCTCATCAGGAGGAGGGCGGGGGTTAGTGCAGTAGCCCCTGACCCTCCGGGTCGGAGTGGAGTGTCAGGAGGTAGTGGGGTTTTCCTTGGGGGGCCTCCTGAGTTTTTGCTGGACTCCTCTGCCTTAGACACCGATTCTGAAGTAGAGGGGAGTGAGGAGGGTTTGGTGGTTCCCCCTGGGGGGGGGGGGTGTTGGGGCCAGTCTGTGCTATCCTTCCCCCCCCCTTCCCTTTCTCTTCCTGTTGCCCCCTCCTCTCATTCTTGTTCTGTTCCCCTCCCGCTTTCTTCCCGTTTTGCCCCGCTCTCCCCCCCCGGGTGGATTCTCATGCGTTGGGTGGTGCAGTAACCCAGGAGGATATGGAGGTGGCCCTTGGGTCACAGAAAAGACCTCAGGCCGGGTCAAGTGAAGAGCCCTCAGAGGGTATGAGTGGGGTGGGCCCAGCAGCCGGTGATACTGGTTGGGTAGTGCTTAGGAAGAATAAGAAGAAAAAGAAAAAAAGTAAAAAAGGTGTTAAATGAGTGATGCGGGAGTGGGTTCTGTGCCCTGTTCTAAGCAGGATGAGGGTGCGGGTGCCGCAGAGTAATTTGTTATTTTACTAGTCGGATAAAATAGCGGGATTTTGTTCGATGTTTATGATGTATAGATATGTGGTCTGTTGATGGATTTGGCTAGCTATGACCTGGTGCAGTGGCCAGATGGGGCAGAGGCTGTAGGTTTCTGCAGTTGATGCCAATAGGCTTGCGCAGGTAGTTGGCTAATCCGCGTAAAATATGCCATATATAGTATTTTGTTATTCTTTCTTTTGTTTCTTATGGACCTTAATTATGGGTATGCACCAATAGTGACCCAAAGTGCAATGAGCCGGATAATGGAGGGTGATAAAAGTTTGCCCAACCTGATAGAGGTTAGCACTGGTGAATTGGTTGCGTGTTATTAGTCTGTGTTTTCAAGGTTTGTAAATTCAATGTTGGTTTTATAGGAGTGTTATAGTTGTTTAAATGATTATCTTGTATATGTAAATGTTTGTAAGCAGTGTGAGATTTTCTTGATGTTTCCCCGTTATTTGTAAATTTGGTACCTAATGTCGTGTCTGAATAAACAAAAAATTTCCACCAATACACCACCCCCCCCCCCCAAACAGGCCTTGTTTGCAGGTTTTTCTTCATCTTGCACATGTGCTTTAAAAAGTCAGTCTGGACACCAATTCTAGGAAACAATACTTACCGCTTTGTCCTTCCTTTTCTGATGACTAAACATGACATCAAACATTTCATGCATACACACCAGGAAAGAGCTTAGAGACAAATCACACTTGATGGTTTAGGCCCAAACTATTTCAGCTGCAGCTGTTAAAATCCGTAGCATGAAAAAAATATCACAAAACAAACTTCAAAATTTGAAAGTAATTTTATTGGTCCACAAAACAAGGAGAGCAAAACAAAATATTAAAAATAAACACAAAAAAAAAAAAAAATACATAAAAACAAAAAATAGACCACACAGTCATTGGAAAATGAATCATGCTTTTGAAATAACAGGATAGACCCACAGGATTAAAACATTAGTCATTAACATCTTGAGAAACATTTTGCAAAATTATGCAGCAGACAAAACATCAAAGTGAAAATCATTAAATCAAACAATTGCCCCCCCCCCCCCCCCCCAAAAAAAAAAAAAACTTGCTCCAAAACATCTCTGTTTCGCTCCGCCATTCCTTCCAGCCAGCAAGTCTGCCCCCTGTCAGGGTAGCTGACATGTGCTCTATCCTCGCTTTTTATAACATGTGTGCTAATGAACCAATTGGAAACACATGGAAATGTCAGCCTCTAGTTTGTGTGCACTTGTAACTGCTTACACCTGTTAAGGATGTCCTTAAATTACTAAGTCAAAAAACAAGCTTTCTGAGCATGCTCAGAAAGATGCATGTCATTTTCAGGCACAAACACCCAGCTTAATTTTCTAAGTGTTCGAGCATGCCCAGTTCACTCGAGATGCATTACCAGAATCAAATCTGCAATTGCGGATGAAAGCATGAGAGCTGTTTTTTTATGTTTTTTCCCCCTGAACTGATGCTTTACAACCTGAAGGGGAGGTCTTATTGAATGTTTACGTAACAAACAAAAATAATAATAATTAAAACGCCCCTGTCCCTAGTAGCTCGCAGTCAGAAGCGAACACGCACCATTTTTTTTTCAGGTTACCAGTTTAGATTTACAGATGAGATCTAGTGCTAAAAGTATTCCTCTCGCTTTTACGCATGCTATGATACCTCACATGTGTGGTTTGAACGATGTTTACATATGTGGGCGGGCCTTAAATGTGTAAGTCCCGCCCACATATGTAAACACCGTTCAAACCCCACATGTGAGGTATCATAGCATACGTTAGAGCGAGAGCAATACTTTCAGCACTAGATCTCATCTGTAACTCTACACTGGTAACCTGAAAAAAAAAGTGTTGCCTATGGGTATTTTCAAGTACTGAAGTTTGGCGCCATTCCATGAGTGTGCGCAATATTAAAGCGTGACATGTTAGGTATCTATTTACTTGGTGTAACATCATCTTTCACATTATGGCCATAAATTGAGCTAACTTTAGTGTTTTCTTAATTTTTAACCACTTGAGCCCCAGACCATATTACTGGTCACTGACCGGGCCAGTTTTTGCGTTTTGGCACTGCGTCTTCGCTGCCGCCTTCCGCCGGGGGGGGGAGACACCCACCGATGCTCTCCGCCATGTTCGGCCGGGCCCCCACCCCAAATTAAGCTCTTTTACTTTCGGGGGGGGGGGGGCGGCGGAACATGGTGGAGAACAACGGGTGTGTCGCTACCCCTCGGGCTTCTAACTCTTCTGCCGGGGGGCTCCTGGCCATCTTCCGCCGGGGGAGGCGACACACGCCGATGCTCTCCGCCATGTTCGGCCGGGCCCCCACCCCGAATTAAGCTTTTTGTGCATCCGGGGGGGGGCGGCGGAAAATGGCGAAGAACAACGGGTGCCCTCCGCTTCTGCCTGGCTCCTCCTGGGGCCAGGGCTTCTTTCGCTGTCTTCCGCCGGAGGGCGCCACTCTCCGGGCTTCTCGTCGCTGTCTTCCGCCGCGGGGTGACACTTGCGGGCTTCTTCGGTGGCCTCCGCTTCTGCCTGGCTTCCGCCGTGGGGTGACACTTGCGGGCTTCTTCGGTGGCCTCCGCTTCTGCCTGGCTCTTCCGCTGGGGCCAGGGCTTCTCATCGCTGTGTTGCCGTCTTCCGCCACGGGCTTTGACGTTTTCTGCCAGGGTGAGGGTCGCACATCCCATCCCGGTCTTCGCCGTTGTCTTCCGCTGCCGCCCCCCTTCACCACGAAGCTCCCGTGCTTGTGGGGGAGGGCAGCGGGCTTTGACGCTTTCTGCCTGGCCCCTCCGCTGGGGCCAGGGCTTCTCTCCGCTGTTCTTCCATTGGATGTTGACACAACGAGGTCCGGCGCTGAAATGCCGACAGAGCGGTGGGCACCCTCTTATATTGGCATAGGGCGTGGGCGTGTTGATGCACCATGTGACCTCAACCCATGTGACATTACTGGGCATGATGGGAATGTGATGTCACATGGGTTAAGGTCACATGGTGGCATCACCACACCCACACCCTATGCCAATATAAGACGGTGCCCACTGCTCTGTCGGCATTTCATCGCCGGACCTCGTCGTGTCAACATCCAATGGAAGAACAGCGGAGAGAAGCCCTTGCCCCAGCGGAGGGGCCAGGCAGAAAACGTCGAAGCCCGCTGCCCTCCCCCACAAGCATGGGAGCTTCATGGTGAAGGGGGTGGCGGCGGAAGACGACGGCGAAGACCGGGGTGGGATGTGCGACCACCCAAGAGCCAGGCAGAAGAGGCTATCGAGAGCCCCCCCGGCAGAAAACTACGAAGCCCGCTGCCCTCCCCCATAAGCACGGGAGCTTCGTGGTGAAGGCGGAAGACGACGGCGAAGACCGGGGTGGGATGTGCGACCCTCACCCCGGCAGAAAACATCGATGTACCCCATACTCATTCACATAGGGTGGGGGCCGGAATCTGGGGGCCACCTTTTTAAAGGGGCTCCCAGATTCTGATTGGCTCCCGCCCGCATACCCCGACAACCAACGGCCAGGGTTGTCGGGAAGAGACTCTTGTCCCTATCGACATGGGGACAAGAGTGCTTTGGGGTAGGGGGGCAGTGCCCCCCTCCCCTAAAGCGCACACTCCCCCATGACGAGATCATGCGGTCTGGTACGGCTCAGGAGGGGGGGGGCGCTCGCTCGTCCCCACCCCCATTCCTGTCCGGCCAGACTGCATGCCTGGGAAGAGGCTTGATACGGATCTGGGGGGGACCCCACACCGTTTTTGGCTTGGGTTAACCCCTCACGTTCCGGACCAAGCCGAAGAGCCTATTGTACCCCTGGGGGGAACCCGTGCCAGTTTCAAATTTGAAATTTGGCGCGGAGTTCCCCTTCAGTGTCAGCGCAGCCCGAGAACAGCTCGGAGATTGCCGTGCGCCGCTTCACGCAGCGAAAACACTGCTACGCCGCCTGGTATTTACCAAGAATTTCTCGGCGTACTGAAGAGGCGCACGGGAACCCCCGATTTTTCCCTCTGCGCATGCCCAGTATGCAAATGAACCTCCCAAGGTTCAGGCGTATTTTGCAAGCGCACCGGGATGGGTTCTCAAAGTCACTTTCACTTTCAATTCGGCCCGTCACACACGTTCAAACACATGTCACTACACTTCCACTGCATCACCCCCCTCCCTCCCCTCATAAACTCCCGCTCAAATCATCGATATTTACATTACTAAATGCCGTACGCCAGCTCTGTACTGGCGTGCCGTGCGCCCTCTCCTGGGCGCATTTGGCAGTTCAGTAAATGAGAAAACACACTGCACTTGCAGCGTGTCTCTTTTGTAAATTTCAAAAACACATTTACTCCTGCTTGTGCGTGCGTGAGTCATGGCACACAGGCTTGGTAAATCAGCCCCATTGTGTTCTCATTGGAAAGGTAAACATCTACTACATCTACTGTATAGGCTGCTTAATAGACAATAATATTAGACTTAGGCACAGTGTACCAAACTGTAACTTAAATCTGACCTTTTACAGTAGATGCATAGCTAGACTTCTTTTCAGGTATTCAGCTACTACACTTTTAATTTATGCTGGAAAAAGACTATTCTTTTCCTAACTTCTCAGAGGAGTCAGACTTATCCCTTGTAAGAGCAGTGATTCATCCCTTATCAGAAGTCTGTGTCTAATGCCGCATACACACGATCAGTCCATCCAATGAGAATGGTCTGGCGGACCATTTTCATTGGTTAACCGATGAAGCTGACTGATAAACCGTCATGCCCACGCACCATCGGTTAAATAACTGATCTTGTCAGAAGGTAGACACGTAAACCACGTACGACGGCACTATAAAGAGGAAGGCCAAAGCCTTTGGCTCCACCCTTGGGGCTGCTTTTGCTGATTTTGTGTTACCACGTGTTAGTAAAAGTTTGGTTAGAGCTGATTCGCACTTTTCAGTCTCCGTTCTTTGCAGATCGTATTCTTGGGTTCAGTTTGTTCTTGTGGGTTCATATTTGTCATTCAGTGCTTGCAGTCAGGTCGTATCTGTTTTGCAGTGCGTTCCTGTCCGGTCGTATCTGTTTTTCAGTGCGTTCTTTACAGGTCTTGCTGTATTTGGGGTGATTTCTGTTTTAAGTGCGTTCTGACCAGCCGACCGGTTTAAAGCCATGTTGGAGGCGCGTTCTCATGATCGATTTTGTGCTGCGTATGGGCTGTCTTCTGCAGTTCATACTGTTTCTAGGTCTGTGGCCGTGAACAGGGCGAGGAGGAGTTCATGGGCCAAGAATTGGTTGCACCTGCGTGATCAATTTTCTCAGATGCCTCTGCTTAGGGAAAAGCAGGAGAATAACCCTGAGGACTTTAGGAACTTTCTACGTATGACGGACCCCGTTTTCCACCGTCTTTTGGATATTCTGTCCCCCTTTATAACAAGGCAGGACACTGTAATGTGCCAAGCCATCACGGCGGAGCAGAGGCTTATTGCCACGTTGCGGTACCTGGCGACTGGGAGGAGCCTGCAGGACCTCAAGTTCTCGACAGGCATGTCCCCCCAGGCGCTTGGGATCATCATACCGGAAACATGTTCTGCTATCATCCAAGTGATGCAGGAGGAGTATATTAAGGTAAGTTTTCTCTTTTCACATCACAATCTATGTCTTTAATGTATGTTAATGTATTCATTTCTAGCATTATTCCCTAATTACCATGATTGTAATATGCTGTAAATGTCCCCTTTGTCCCCATGCATGTTGTAAGCTTTGCTTGCTCCTTTTTTGGCCTACATGCATCTTTCCCCTCACTAACCTGTCCAGCATGCTATCCTAGGCCCAAACACAACCAGCCTAGTCTGTTTCCTACCTGATTTTTGTCTGCTCCATTGTAGTTCTGCCCCCCCCCCCCCTTAAAATGTGTCCCAATGTATTTTTGCTCATTCAATTAAGGCAGAGTGCTTTTTTTCTGGGCCTAAACTCAGCTAGAACCCCCCCTAAACTGTTTAATGGCCCATCAGAGGGGTGAGGAGTTTGATAAGTGGGCCTATTTTAATTTTGGCATGAAATACTCCCTCCAATAATAAATGTTATACTGATGTTGGACAAGGATGTCTTTTTGTAATGTGATTGCAGTGTTTATGTTTATTGTAGTGCCAAATGTATTTCTCTGTTTTAGTAAATAACCACAATTGTCACAGTAATCACTCACTTTTTAAATGTACAAACTGGTTTTGAGCATAGAAAGAAGAAGCCACACAAATGTTTGTTTTTTTTGCTTGGGGTTTTATTCTGTGCACAAGTTGTGCGTTTTTGAAATGTTAAGGTCAATTTTTTTTAGCTTTTTTATTCTGTGCATAGCGTGTGCTATTTTAAAAATTTCTGGTAACATTTCTACAAACAATGGAACTTACAAAGTTCAACCTTATTACAAACACATGTGATGGGGTGATGTCACCCTAGAACAAGCCAAAATTTGAAGATGCACACATTTTGAGTGGCAAAATGGGGATTTGTATCCTGACCCATGCCAAATATCAACATGTGCGATCTGCCATCATGGGGGGTCAATGGACGTGTTTTAGGGGTGCAAACACTTCCTCTCACCTACTTGAGTAGCGAGGAAGGGGTTGCACCCACAAAACACAGACAATAGATATCCTGTGATGGCAGATAGCACATGTTGACACACTGGGCCAGATTCACGAACACTTGCGCTGGAGTATTTGGATATGCGCCGCGTAACTGTGCTGATGCGCCGACGTTTCTATGTGCCCGTACCCACCAAACTAGATGCGCCCAATAACGGCTCATTTGCGACCGGCGGAACGTTCCGACGCCAGAGTATCGTCAGCGTTTATTTTCGCTGGGCGCATCAGTCGCGCCCATTGATTTCCCCTGCAAATATGCAAATGAGGGATTTTTCACAATTCACGAACGGATTAGCACCATACACTGGCTACATGTGCCGCGCGTATCTGGTCCGTCCGGCGCAAAGTTATTTCTACAAAAGGCTGCTTTATCTTTACTCCAGACGGTCACAGGTCAGCAGGAGAGCAGCTACAGCAGCGTTACCGACGATAGGAGCTAGCTGAGCACCCCCACTTGCAAGGACAACACCTCTGTGTGCCAACATGCCAGGGGCACTCGTGGTCCTAGAACTACTGATGGGTCCCCTGGAACCAAGAAGGCGGGCACGTGAGAGGATATACCGCACACGTATGAACCTCTTTGGCATGGGGGATGAGGAGGTGTATCGCCTATTCAGATTCAGCCCAGATGCAATACTTGAACTAACCACAACCCTGCAGGATGACATCACCAGCCCAACACACCGATCACAAGCAGTGCAGCCACTGGTGAAGGTCCTGGCAACACTTCATTTCCTTGCAAGTGGATCATTCCAGCGTACAAGTGGAGTGGTGGCTGGGATGTCACAATCCTCCGTGAGCAGATGTGTGCACCAGGTTGTCCCTGCAATCCTCAGACGCATGTCCAACCAGTTCATCAGACCAACCACTGAGGAGCTACGTCAGAAGGCAATGACAGATTTCTACAACATTGCCAGATTCCCACGCACTGTGGGGGCCATTGATTGCACACATGTGGCCCTACAGCCCCCCAGTGCCACAGAGCACATATACCGCAATCGGAAGCATTGGCACTCCATCAACGTACAGGTGATAGCCGATGCCCAACGCCTCATATGGCACGTCCGTGCCAAACACCCCGGGTCCAGCCATGACAGTTTCATATACCGTCAGAGCCCCATCCCAGCAGAATTTAACCAGAATATGTATGGGGACAGCTGGCTGGTTGGTGAGTGACAAGGGAGTCAGGCATGACTATCCCCTCCCGTGATGCACCATAGAAATCGCACATGCATGACTAACATTCTCCTGTCTTTTACCTTACAGGTGACTCTGCATATGCATTGGGACCCCATCTAATGACTCCTTTCCGGAACCCCCAAACCAGAGGAGAGAGAAAATACAATGAAGCACACATCAAAACCCGTGCAGTGGTTGAGCAAACATTTGGGCTCCTGAAGTCCCGTTTCCGATGCTTGGATAAGTCTGGGGGGGCCCTATTGTATTCCCCTACCTTTGTGTGTCAGATCATCGGTGCATGTTGCATACTACATAACTTTGCTATGAAAAAAGGCCTGCATATTGACATACGTGATGACCTGACCCCCGACCCACACAGTCCCCACCTGCCAGAGGACACCCAGTCTGCTGATGGAAGAGCAGTCAGGAGGGTCCTCGCCGTAGGCATCTTTGGACACTAAACCAAAACATTAATAACACAGACAGTGCACGCGTGTACACCACTGATGTCCCTAGATCACACACACCACATGCACATCGCATTGGATTAGCCCAAGTCCAGCATGTAGGAGTTGGGAGCAGTAACGCCGCGTCAAGGCCCCAATGATGTCACTGTCCATTCACACACCTTTCACACATCATTCATTCAGCCGTGGGGTTCACTTCACCACCACGGCCGAGGGTGACACCCCTTACTTTCAGGAGTGCCACCCTCTCACATTCACACACCATTCACACTGTCCCCTGCACTCCTGACCGTGTGCAGTACAAAAAGAAATTATAAATATCATATCCTGATCATTAAAAGAAAAAAAATCTCATAACCTGAGAAAAATAAAAAATAAACTCATGACCTGAGTATGTCAAAAACAATAATATAAAACCAGAAAAAAAAAAAGGCCTCATCGGGGATGCCGGGGGCTTCTTCTGGGGGCCCCTCTCTGGCTCCGCAGCTGCCTGGATGGAGTGGGTGGGGGTGGGGGGGCATCTGGAGGTGGCTGATCCCCAGGTGGGCCACTCCTGGCAGGTGTGGCCTGCATGCCCTCCAAGGCCCTGGCTATCCGTCCAAGGTATGTGTTCGTCTGGGCCTGCATCCGGAGCTGACGGGTCACCTGGTAATGCTGGGCCCGCCGACTCAGCCTCCCCTGCTCCCGGATGGCAGCACTGTTCCCATGGATGGCAGCAGTGTTGGCCTGGACGGCTGCAGTGAGGTGCCTTATATCCCCCTGCACCTCCCCCAAAGTGGTGACCACTGCAGCGCAGTTGCAGCTGACATCCTGCACTGCGTTGCTGAGGTTGGCAACGGAGCCAAGGCTGTCAGCCACTTTCTCCAAGTGCACCGCTATGGCCCCCATCTGTTCCGTCTGCCTGGCGTGATCCCTCGCCAACTGGTCCTGGACACCATCAGACACCCCCCTGGTCTTCTGGGTCGCCTTCCTGGGGCCAGAAGATGGATGTCCTCGGGTGGAAGGTGTCGCCCTTGAGGGGCTTCCAAGGATGGGGGAGGGGACGACAGACGGGCCAGGAGAAGGGGAGGAGACAGACAAGACTAATGAAAAGTCCTGCTCTGCCACAGCAGGATCCTCCACAACCACCTCGGCAGGTGTGGTGTGGCCACTCTCCTCCTCCACAACCTCTTCACCACCCAGTGGCTCGGGCACATGATGGCGTGGGGGGGATGGGGTGGAATGCAGGCTGACAGATGATGGCCCAGCTCCGTCATCTGTGGATGACACAAAGCAGACACATGTTGGTGGTCCCACACACTTGGCACATGTCCCCCCCCCCCCCCAAATGCAAAACAACAAATAGGGGATTATAAAACACTTACCTGTCCTTGTGCCTTCCTCCACGGAGTCATAGCCTGCGACCCCCTCCACCTGCTCCCTCTCCAGGCAGCGAGCAACCACCTCCTCCTCTGCGGTCAGGGTGACAGGACATGGGGGACCACCACCTGTGCCCCTCTCATACCTCCTGATGGAGGCCACCTTGTCCCTCACCTTGCGCCGCAGGTCGTTTATTTTCTTTTGTATGTCCCCAGCAGTCCGGGTGGAGTAGCCCAGGACATTGACCCTGGCAGCAATCGACTCCAGGATGCCCTGCTTCCTCTCCCGGCTGGTCTTCCGGCTTTTTTTGCCATGGAGAAATTCATTATCCGTCTCCATAGCAGAGATAATCACTGAGACCTCCTGGGCATTAAAGTTGAGGTTCCTCCTCTCTCTGGGGGTAGCGGGAGCAGCCATTACAGTGCAAAAGTATCTTCCCTGGGGTGGGGGGAAACGGAACTACTTTTGCGCCGGAATGGCGTTTCCGCCAGCGCTTTTAAGCGCCCAGCGGAACGCATTGCGCTGACGTTTCCCAGGAAGTGGTGCCGACGGAAGTTGTGAGCATGCGCACAAGGGGGCGAGTGGAGCCGCACTCACTGCGCATGCTCCGTGGATGATGCGCTGAACGTAAGCCTCTGCGCTGGGCTCCGCCCATCATTTACATATGATCACACCCACTTCCACTTGCGTCGGGTTACGCCAGCGCATTATCGTTACTCTGGCGCAAGTTTACGCGCAACTGCTATGTGAATTACAGGACTTGCGCTGAAAGGGTCTTCAGAGTAACGTAAATGAGAAGCGTTACTCCAGAGGAAAGATACTCTCATCTACCTGAATCTGGCCCACTGTGTGCATCTTAAAATTTTGGCTTGTGGATTATCCTGTGCAAATTTGAGCGCAAAACACAACATAAAACATGTTTAGGGGAGGGGGGGTCAGTCTACTATACGGCCCATCATGTCAAGGATGTTTTTATATTTTTGTTCAATGACATTCATCCTATTTCACATAATGTCCATTTCACTACTGCATTCCATTATTTCTTGTATCACGATTTTGGCACTAGCACTGGAGAAAGGTGTCCTAGTAGATGCTGTGATACCACCATGTTCATCCCCTAAAAAATGTAACCACTTAAGACCCGGACCTTTACGCAGCTAAAAGACCCAAGGTGTTTTTACAATTTGGCACTGCGCTGCTTTAACTGGTAATTGCGCGGTCATGCAATGTTATATCAAAACGAAATTTGCGTCCTTTTCTTCACACAAATAGCGCTTTCTTTTGATGGTATTTGATTGCCTCTGCGATTTTTATTTTTTGCGATATTAACGTAAAAAAGACCGTAAATTTAAAAAAAAAAACGATTTTTCGTATAACAAAAAGTAAAAAATATCGAATAAACTAAATTTTAGTCAAACATTTAGGCAAAAATGTATTCAGCCACATGTCTTTAGTAAAAAAAATCGCAATAAGCGTATATTTATTGGTTTTCGCAAAAGTTATAGCGTCTACAAACTAGGGTACATTTTCTGGAATTTACACAGCTTTTATTTTATGACTGCCTATCTCATTTCTTGAGGTGATAAAATGGCAGGGCAGTACAAACCCCCCCCCCAAATGACCCCATTTTGGAAAGTAGACACCCCAAGGAAACTGCTGAGAGGCATGTTGAGTCCATTGAATATTTTTTTTTTTGTCCCAAGTGATTGAATAATGACCAAAAAAAAAAAAAAAATGTTTACAAAAAGTTGTCAGTAAATGATATATTGCTCACACATGCCATGGTTATATGTGGAATTGCACCCCAAAATACATTCTGCTGCTTCTCCCGAGTACGGGAATACCACATGTTTGGGACTTTTTGGGAGCCTAGCCGCGTACGGGACCCTGAAAACCAAGCACCGCCTTCAGCATTTCTAAGGGCATACATTTTTGATTTCACTCTAACTACCTATCACAGTTTTGAAGGTCATAAAATGCCAAGATGGCACACAACCCCCACAAATGACCCCATTTTGGAAAGAAGACACCCCAAGCTATTTGCTGAGAGGCATGTTGAGTCCATGGAATATTTAATTTTTTTGCCCCAAGTCATTGAATAATGACCAAAAAAAAAAAAAAATTACAAAACGTTGTCACTAAATGATATATTTCTCACACATGCCATGGGCATATGTGGAATTACACCCCAAAATACATTCTCCTGCTTCTCCTGAGTACGGGGATACCACATGTTTGGGACTTTTTGGAAGCCTAGCCACGTATGGGGCCCCAAAAACCAAGCACCGCCTTCAGCATTTCTAAGGGCGCAAATTTTTGATTTCACTCACACAAATCTTGAAGGCGGTGATTGGTTTTCGGGGTCCCGTATGCGGCTAGGCTCAGAAAAAGTCCCACACATGTGGTATCCCCATACTCAGGAGAAGCAGCAGAATGTATTTTGGGGTGCAATTCCACATATAACCATGGCATGTGTGAGAAATATATCATTTAGTGACAACGTTTAATAATCTTCAGACTGCATCATGCCATATGGAATGCAGTCTGAAGATTTTTTTAATATGCAGCATGGCGGCGGGGGGGAGGGGGGTAAATGTCCTGCACTGACATTAATACATGAGTTACTATGACCACTGAACCCTCCTGGCATTTTAAGGGTATATATATATATATATATATATATATATATATATATATATATATATATATAAAAGAAGGCCAGTATGGTGGCCTGAGTTTATGGGAGGAGCCCGGAGGGTATTTAAGCAGCCCACTCACACATGCTCTTTGTCGGTTCAGTGTGCAGTACTACACGTCACTGGGCCGACTCTTCCCAGCTCACCTCATGTCCGTGAGTCTGCACATTCAATCGCATTCGACATCGCAATCGCTTTGTGGCTTCTCCCTTCATGGTCTTCGCCGCCGGTTCCCGCTTACTGTCGCAGGTAGGATTCAAACCTTTTCGTATCTTGTGCAATCTTGCAAATCCTGCATCTCTTTTGGAAAAAAAATCTGCCTCTGAGTTACTGTTGCTTATGTTCCAACATCATTCGGCTCAGGCGTAGTACATTTGTAACTTCCTTATGCCAAACATACGATTCATTTGTAAATCCATTTGGAGATTAGCATGTGTTTGTATGGGTTCTTTGGCAGATTGAGGTGGTAATTGGACTCACATGGTGCCTTGTCTGCACTTGATTAGCCTGGGGGGATGGGTGGTTGGTAGGTGTTCGGTTTCAAAGCAAGGGGTAGCATACACTCTACAACCAAATCGTATCAGATTCGTTCAATACTCCTTACTACCGATTCGTATCGAATTTGTTTCATGCATTTTTACAACCGTTTTGTATCAGATACATTGCATGCTTTCTACCGTTGTCATTCATTGTTCCCCCATGCCGTGTGTTTTTAGTTCCCGCAGCGGAACTTACGAATTGTTTGTACACGGTTCCTCTCTCTCTGTTATTGCCTGTGCCTGTGCGTCATGCATGGCGCCACACCACACTCTTCGGATGTGTTGCACATCCACTCCAGTCCAAAGCAAACCCAGTCGCACGTTCACTGTCCCAGGTAGGATTCGTTAGCTTATTTGTCACGTCAAATTTGTGGCCACTCATGGTGTCACCCGTACCATATGTTTGGTTCCCGCAGTGGAGCTTACAAAGCATTGATACGCACTTCTCGTGTTCTATTTTCTACACCAAACCTCATTGTTTTGCCCCATGCACGGCATCACGCTACACCTTCCAGACATGTTTCACTCCAGCCACAGTCCGCCGCAAACTCACTTGCATGGCCCACTGTCGCAAGTAAGATTTGTTATTACATTCTTTATGTCCTATCAATTTGCTACCATTTGTTGTCTCCCATATCGTTCATTAGTGGCCCCTACGGAACCACGATTCAAACAGGCGTTGTCCTTCTACCTTATACTGCTTGCTTAAGGTACAAACAAACCAGGTGTTTCTATCCTTTCTCAGTAACCCAATTCTTATTGATTGAGACCTTGCAACCATGCAAATCATCTTAGCAGCCTGACACCCTTGTTAAGACCCTTGCAACACATGACCCTTACAAAACGCAAAATAAAAAAATAAATATAAAAACGCAAAAAAAAACGCAAAAAAAACCCCCAAAAAAAAACAAAACCTTTGCCACCTCGCAATCTCAGCCCCTCGGCAACCTGACACCTGTTGAGACCATTTGCAACCACGCAAAATCGTCTCAGCAGCCTGACACCCTTGTTAAGACCCTTGCAAACGCAATATCGTCTCAGCAGCCCTCACACTCATTGAGATCCTTGCAACCACGCAAAATCAGCAGCCTGACACCCTTGTTAGACCCTTGCAACACATGACCTTTACAAGACGCAAAATAAAAAAAAAAAAATATATAAAAACGCAAAAAAAAAAAAACGCAAAAAAAAAAAAAAAAAACCTTTGCCACCAGGCAATCTCAGCCCGTCGGCAACCTGACACCTGTTGAGACCATTTGCAACCACGCAAAATCGTCTCAGCAGCCTGACACCTTTGTTGAGACCCTTGCAAACGCAATATCGTCTCAGCAGCCCTCACACTCATTGAGATCCTTGCAACCACGCAAAATCAGCAGCCTGACACCCTTGTTAGACCCTTGCAACACATGACCTTTACAAGACGCAAAATAAAATAAAAAATAAATATAAAAACGCAAAAAAAAAACGCAAAAAAAAAATAAAAAAAACCCTTTGCCACCACACAATCTCGGCCCAGCAACCTGACACCTGTTTAGACCATTGCAACCAAGCAAAATCGTCTCAGCAGCCTGACACCCTTGTTGAGACCCTTGCAAACGCAATACCGTCTCAGCAGACCCACACTCATCGAGACCCTTGAAACCACACAAAATCATCTCAGCAGCCTGACACCCTTGTTAAGACCCTTGCAACACAAGGCCCTTACAAAAACGCAAAGAAAAATATATATATAAAAAAAAACGTTGCCACCACGCAATCTCGGCCCAGCAACCTGACACCTGTTGAGACCATTGCAACCACGCAAAATCGTCTCAGCAGCCCTACATTCATCAAGGCCCTTGCAACCACGCAAAACCGTCTCAGCAGCTTGACACCCTTGTTGAGATCCTTGCAAACGCAATACCATCTCAGCAGCCCCACATTCACCAAGGCCCTTGCAACCACGCAATACCGTCTCGGCAGCCTCACACCATTGTTGAGACCCTTGCAAACGCAATACCGTCTCAGCAGCCCCACATTCATCAAGGCCCTTGCAACCACGCAATACCGTCTCGGCAGCCTCACACCATTGTTGAGACCCTTGCAAACGCAATACCGTCTCAGCAGCCCCACACTCATCGAGAGCCTTGCAACCACGCAATACCGTTTTGAGCAACCTCCCACTCATCAAAGACCTTTGTGACCACGCAGTCTCGCCCCAGCAACATGGCATTCATTGAGACCCTTGCAGCCAGAAAAATGGGTGTTTTTCAGCCACCCCTGATCTCTCCTCTATGTTATCTTACCAGTACGTCTACACAGGATCCCCAATCACTCCTCTATGTTATCTTATCAGTACATGTACACAGGAGCATTTATAGTAATTTCTAGGCAGTTGAGTTCAGAAACCTTCTCGAAAAAAAAAAAAAATTGGGTTCAGACGGCATTCGAAACGCCGATGCCTGTAACAGCTTGTAAACACAGCCACATGTGGTAACTCATGTTTACCAGCGTTTCATTTACAGTCGTTTTTATAAAAAAAAAAAAAAAAAAAAGGGAATATTGTCTCCGCAACTTGACACTCATTTGAGAACCTTGCAAAATGTAATATCATCTCAGCTACCTCACACTCGTCTAGACCTTTGCAACCACACAATCTTGTCTCAGCAACCTAACGCCCGTTCAGACCTTTGCAGCCATACAAAGTCGTCTTAGCAAACTGACACTCATTTGACACCATTGCAAACGCAATATCGTCTCAGCAACCTGACACCCGTTCAGACCTTTGCAGCCATACATAGTCATCTCAGCAGCCCAACACTCACTTGAGACCATTGCAAACGCAACATCGTCTCAGCAACCCCTCACTTGTTGAGACCCGTGCAACCACACAAGGCCATCTCAAAACAAACCTTGTAATCATCGAGACCTTTGCAACCACGCAATATCGTCTCAGCAAACCAGACTGAGACCCTTGCAACCACACAATATTGTCTGCAGCAGTATAAAACACTTTGCAGCATGCACCTACGTGCAAACCCGAATACAAACTAAACTTGCAAACACACCTCAGTGACAATCAGCCAAACAAACACACAGTGGCACCCAGTTGGCCATTCATCTTTAGTGGCACGCGGGCCACTCATCTTTTCCCTGCAGTTAGTTCAGGTTTCCATCCAGCACCAGCGAGTGCACGTTGGTCTGCGAGTGCACGTTGGTCTGCGAGTGCACGTTGGTCTGCGAGTGCACGTTGGTCAGCGAGTGCACGTTGGTCAGCGAGTGCACGTTGGTCAGCGAGTGCACGTATATCATCTTGTTGAGCACCTGTGTATTGTCTTGATTTTCTCACACCAATGCAAGATCCAGTCCAAGTTCTTAAACTAGACCAAGCATCAGTAGCAGACTTAGCTATGTGGGATAACTTCCCCACCTGATAGAACAGCATTTCAATCTTCATCCCGGCAGTGTCAGCCGAGCCACCACAGGCTTTTGCGTGCATTTTTCGTCCGCCACTGGTTCTCCAAACCTTGGCCCCCAGAAATTCTCTTAAATTTCTGCTTCACCCAGTCTTCATCACGTCTCGTGCTGTACCCCATTGTGGCAGCTGCCCAGGTTTGGGGGCCACACTTGAACTGGACAGACAGTGTTCTTCACCACAGACAATCAGGCCACAGCCGACTTCATCAATTAAGGTATATCAAGCCTCTCCCCATCACGTCCTTCCTGCGCAGGCTCGCGCAGCTGTCCCTCCGTCACCAGTTTAATATCTTCTGTAGTCATATTCCAGGCAAATGCAAAATCGCAGCTGATGCTCTGTCCCATTCTAACCTTATTTGTTTTTACAACAAGAGCCTGGAGCTGACCCAATAACCATCCCTGTCCCACCCTGGTCATTGCTGACGATGGACTGAAGTAGCATCTCACCAACTCAACCCAGCTTATTAACTCCTTGGCACGCAACACACTGAAGGCCTAATACACTGCTTGGAATACTAACTGCTAATTTTTGGCCACTTGCCTCCGAGCAGCAATAGGCAACGTTAGACACGTCCTAGCCTTCATATCGTATTGCCACACGCAGCTGACCCTTTCTCACAATACTATCACGCCATATCTAGATGGCGTCCAGCATTTCCTGTCCCTGCAGGACCCCAGTAAAAAGTCAGTATTCTCGAGCCCATGCAGTCAAGTCCCTCCTACAGAGCATACAGAAGCACCAACCTGTAGTCAGTAGCAAGCGCCTAACTTTCAAGAGTGAACTCTTTAGGCACATGTCTGAAATCCTTACTCGTTCCCCATTTAGGGCCTTGCCCAGCATAGTCATCCTAGCAGCCATCTACCAGGCCTAGTGAATTTACAATCAGTGGCTCCGGCAGTCAGACCCTGCTCCGACGCCACCCGACTCGCTTTCAAACCCCTACACTCTCAGTCTGCAAACGCAACAAACCAGCCCCGGGGGTTGACATCAACCTGTTTCAGACTAACAATGCCTGACGCCCAGTGACGGTGCTCGACCAACTACTGCTCCATCTACCCAGCCAATCTGATGGTAGCTTGTTGCTACCCTTTCTAAACCAGCTTCCAGAGTGGCAGCCAGTTTGTCAAGCATGTCAGAATCCTAAGCAACTTGGGCTTCAAATCCCAGTCTGTTCTCAGGACATTCTTTCCGAATTAGAGCAGCCTCAAATGCCTCACAACAGGGAGTACCAGACCACGTAATCAAGACACCAGGCTGATGGTAAGTCTCCTTGTTTTGCCACATACATCCCAAATCCTCAGGAAGAAATGGCACAAGCCTTTACCATGCTGGCTCAATAAATACAAAAAATCAATATAAGCTATTTCCCTATCTGAGTCTTTTGCCCCCTTTTCTTGGCATACTGACCAGACCACCAAGGCACACTTCAGGTCTATTTATGTTGTAAGTCTTGTCGCGTGTTTATGTGATCCACATCACTCTCAGTCAGAGGGCCACGACCATAAATAA
Organism: Rana kukunoris; assembly: GCA_029574335.1. Lineage (NCBI taxonomy): Eukaryota > Metazoa > Chordata > Amphibia > Anura > Ranidae > Rana > Rana kukunoris. The sequence goes on from CM056060.1 coordinate 71,569,918, forward strand.
GAAGGCCAGTATGGTGGCCTGAGTTTATGGGAGGAGCCCGGAGGGTATTTAAGCAGCCCACTCACACATGCTCTTTGTCGGTTCAGTGTGCAGTACTACACGTCACTGGGCCGACTCTTCCCAGCTCACCTCATGTCCGTGAGTCTGCGCATTCAATCGCATTCGACACCCTCCCGCCCTTCCCTTTTTCAGGGCACTTCTCAGCATATCCTTCTTCAATTAACTACCCATTACTTACTTTGGGTATGCCCCCTTTTCTTGGCATACTGACCAGACCACCAAGGCACACTTCAGGTCTATTTATGTTGTAAGTCTTGTCGCGTGTTTATGTGATCCACATCACTCTCAGTCAGAGGGCCACGACCATAAACATATATATATATATATATATATATATATATATATATATATATATATATATATATATATATATACATACACAAAGAAAGATGTGAAGGTTTTTGTTGCTTAAAGTGCTAGTTGTTTGTCTGTCTCTGCTGGCTTTGCAGCCAAGAAACTAGTATTTTCAGAAGGGAAGTCAGTAAAAGCAGGCTGGCTTTGCAGACAGTGCAGTAATGCAACACACATTGGCACACTTTGTACATATTAATGTTTGCACTGAAATTTTTTAATGGCTCCCCAATGCACTAAAGGGACACACCTGCTGCATGGTAATACACTTTTATTTTTACTATATGAAATTGTGATTGTTATTATTTGATTAGTGAGCCATTTTACAAGTGTGTGTGTGTGTGTGTGACACACACACTTGTAAAATGGCTCACTAATCGAATAATAACAATCACAATTTCATATAGTAAAAATAAAAGTGTATTACCATGCAGCAGGTGTGTCCCTTTAGTGCATTGGGGAGCCATTAAAAAAATGTCAGTGCAAACATGTACAAAGTGTGCCAATGTGTGTTGAATTACTGCACTGTCTGCAAAGCCAGCCTGCTTTTACTGACGTCCCTTCTGAAAATTAGCAAACAATTAGCGCTTTAAGGGGATTGGTAACAAAAACCTTTACAGACTGTCTGTGTCTGTGTGTTAGACTTGCCTTAACAGCACGCGGGCTCCTCTTGGTACAGCTCTCTACGCTCCTCCCAGCCATCAGTATCACCAACGTGATCCCCTCCCGACGTGAGTGACGCCACGCCACCAGGCTGGACTGCAAAGTTAGAGGGAGTGAGTGATCATTGGCTGGCCGGAAAACAAGGGGCGGGGAGCGGAGCGAAAGGTAAACAAACACAGTCACAGACTGACTTGATATGCCGCAGACATGAGAGAGACAGTGACAATCGGCGGCGCAGGTTCGAGAGGCGGCCGCAGCTAAATCTAAATGTGTGTCACAGTGTCTTACTACTGATTCTAGGGGGGGGGGGGGGCGAACGCCCTCCCTTGCCCTATGGAGCGGACGCCCATGGCTATGAGCAAGGATGCCCCTGGCATGTTGGCATACAGATTGTTGTCCTGCAAGTGTGGCCGCTCAGCTCGTCCCTAATGGTGTTGCTTTAGCTGACATGTAGACGGATAGTCTAATTTTAAACCTGCTTTTATATGGACTAATTTTAGACAGGACGTGCAGCTGATGCGCACAGCACGTAGCCTGCGCCGCACAAACTTACTTTTGTGGATTGCCGTATCTCCCTCATTTGCATATTTGCCTAGCAAATCAATGGTGTGTCTATCGCATTTTTGCGCGCATGATGCGCCGGTCTATCGAAATTACGTCGGTAGAAAATTTCTAGATTTCAGGCGTATATCGTTTTGGGGATACGGTGCATAGATACGCAGGCGCATATTTACAATTACACCGCGCATCTCCTATAACGCCGGCTTAAGTGCTTTGTGAATCTGGCCCAATGAATTTACCTTGTGACCAAATGACATTGAAGTACAAACTCAGACACACACGTACAATTTTATTACCAGATGTGCAGAACAGATATAACATGTACACATTATTTTGTTTGTTCAATTTTGTTTGTTCAATTTTATTTGATACTACAATACTCAAATATCTTGATACAGTTGAATATTAACAATAAGGTTTCTGTTCTCCTAATTGTATATACAAATTGAGTATTTTAAATATTTACCATATTGACATGTCTGTTGTGAACTTGTATTTTTTTTTTTTTAAATCCTTATACAATTCTTGACATAAAAAAAAAAAATGATTAAATAAAACTTTTCAATCCCTTTCTCATAATATATTGCACTTTTCACTTAATTTAAGAGAAAATAAAATAAATAGAATATTCATCTTTATGCAGTGTACAAACAACGTTTTTCATGATGAGAAAAATGCAATTGGTTGTGAAAAACGGTCATGTGTATGCTCCAGAACATTTTTCTCGATGAGAAAAATGTTCGTTAAAAATTTAGAAGCTGCTCTATTTTTTCTCATAGTTTTTCATGTCGTTCTATTTCACGTTGTGAAAAACGATTGTGTGTACGCTTAAATGAGGGGGAAAAAACACGCATGCTCAGAAGCAAGTTATGAGATGGGAGCGCTCATTCTGGTAAAACTAGCGTTGTTAATGGAGATAGCACATTCGTCACACTGTAACAGACTGAAAGGCACGAAGACTGAAAAGCACGAATCGTCTCTCACCAAACTTTAACTAACGCGGTAACACAAAATCAGCAAAAGAAGCCCAAAGGGTGGCGCCATTCAAATGGAGAAACAAGGGAGATAATACTCTTGCGCTATCTGAAATGGACACCGGGGGGCACTGCTGCAAACACCAGGGTAGTCTGCCTAACACCGAGAATATGCAGATATAGGTAGGTGATGGTGAAGCGCTGTGAATCCTAATAGGGTATATAACCAAAGGGTAAATGCCAAGGGAGATAAGCTAAGTGACTGTATGGTGAACAGAGAGGTGAATAAGCAACAAATAAATAAACATGTGAAATGTACCAAACACACAATGGAATAAATAAAATGCAATATACAAAATATGAACCAAAAAAAAAAATTGTGAATAAAAAACACAAATGAAAATAGCACACGGCTAGGTGTAAAGCATATAAACATGTGAAAAGTCCATAAAAAATGGAGACTCCAAAACCCAAAAAGTGGTACGGTGTGAAAGCAGCTACGGTGTGAAAGCAGGCAGACTTTGGTGCGCACACCTCTTGTGGTACTAAAATGCTCACCCCAGAGCCATAGCACGGATGGCCCAAAGTACCAAACAGTAGTTACTGGGGTGCAACCACACTTATTGAGGTTGAAATGGAGAACTTCTTCACCAGGTGCTCATACAGACATGAAAGGCAGACATGAATGGAAAGTGACGTAACCTTAAAAAAAGACCTAGAAATGGATAAATCACATCAGCACGCACTCACATTGAGGCTGAGGATCACTGACAGACAGGTAACTCCCACTTGTGACGTGACGAATACGTATGGGAATAGGATTACAGAGCTGACACAGACCGATGGCGATGAAACGAGCTCGCTGCTCGTAGGTGTTTTGCTGCTGCTCCAATTTTAAATGTGAGTTTTTACTTTGCTATTTGTTTGTACCTCAATAAACCTTTATGGAATACTGCACTATGGGCCTCCCTCTCTCTCCTTTTACCCTGCATTGCCTGAGCACCTGTTGATGCCAAGGTTAAGAGGTGGAAGTTACAGAGGAATTTCAAGTGGGAGTTACCCGTCTGTCAGTGATCCCCCAAGCACATCAGGTCCGAATACGAACGCGGCGTTCGTGGAGATAAGTCCACCATCCTCAGCCTCAATGTGAGTGCGTGCTGATGTGATTTATCCATTTCTAGGTCTTTTTTTAAGGTTACGTCACTTTCCATTCATGTCTGCCTTTCATGTCTGTATGAGCACCTGGTGAAGAAGTTCTCCATTTCAACCTCAATAAGTGTGGTTGCACCCCAGTAACTACTGTTTGGTACTTAGGGCCATCCGTGCTATGGCTCTGAGGTGAGCATTTTAGTACCACAAGAGGTGTGCGCACCGAAGTCTGCCTGCTTTCACACCGTAGCTGCTTTCACACCGTACCACTTTTTGGGCTTTGTAGTCTCCATTTTTTATGGACTTTTCACGTGTTTATATGCTATACACCTAGCCGTGTGCTGTCACGCACAGCTATTTTCATTTGTGTTTTTTATTCACAATTTTTTTTTTTTTGGTTCATATTTTGTATATTGCATTTTATTTATTCCATTGTGTGTTTGGTACATTATTTCACATGTTTATTTATTTGTTGCTTATTCACCTCTCTGTTCACCATACAGTCACTTAGCTTATCTCCCTTGGTATTTACCCTTTGGTGTTATATACCCTATTAGGATTCACAGCGCTTCACCATCACCTACCTATATCTGCCATTCAAATGGAACTTCCCCTTTATAGTGCCGTTGCATGTGTTGTCGTACATGTTGTACGTCACCGCGCTTTGCTCAAGCATTTTTTTATCACAAACATCTGTATGCAAGGCAAGCTTGAGAGGAATCACGTCGAGAAAAACGTTGTTTTTTTTAAATGACATGAATAACGGTCGTGTGTACACGGCATTAGTGTTCAAATATCTTCAGCTTGCTTAAGACAACCTCCAATCTGTTTTGCAGTAATGAACTTTAATTAACGTTATGTATGTGTACATTAAAATGTACAAGGAAAAAGTGCTTGTTCAGAGCAGCATGCTCCATTTTTCTCATTTATTTTAATTGAAAATGTGTTTTGTAAATACCCGGGAAAAAAAAGAAAATGAAAGATCAAGGCATATAAAGGCATAAATTTCCAGGGTTATTTTAAGGGAATTGATGGCTTTAACTAGGAGATACATTTTATGTCATTTTATCTTAGTGCTAATTTAAAGTAAGTTTAGACTAGTAGAAAGTGAACAGTGTTTGATTCATTACTCAGACAGAGCTATACATTTGTATTTAACTAGCAAGTGTGTGTCTATTTATTGAACTGGGTGTATTAGAGAAGTGTGCTCTACAATCCTGGGGCCAACCCATTAATAAAACAGTGTAAAGGCATCTTCAGGGTTATAGTGGAGTGCTGATTGGAATTTGTAGTTCATCAGAATTATTCTACAACTTGATTAAACAACTGCTCAGTGATACCATGCTTTTAACAGCAAAGCAAAGGCAGGTTCTCAACGTGTAAAATCTTAGCTGTACCAGGATGTTGGTATAGTGATTTTTTTTATTCATCATTACAGAGAATAACTATTAGGAACATGGTTACCTAACAACTTTTGATTCTTAATGACAAGGGTGTTAAGTTACTATGGAATGGCAAATACTTTCAGAATAATTCCCAGCCCTCACTAACCTGCTGCAATTCCCATCTTAAAGGAGAAGTCCAGCCTGAGCTTATTTGGCTGGGCTTCTCCTATGGGTCACAGAAGTCAATTTGCTTTGCACTCCTGTGACCCGTTTTCAGCAGGGAGCGGTCTGAAGTCTGCTCTCTGCTGACATCACACAGATCAGTCCAGGTACCGCATCATTCCCACTCTGGAAGTCTGGAACCTGCCAGGTGCCTGGGCTGATCAGCCTGTCATCTCAGCCTCTCAGCGAGCCCCTCCACAGCTCAGCGCTCCAATGAGCATGGAGGAGAAGAGCTGTTGATTGAGAGGCAGGAGCTTTCTGCTTGGAGATCCGATGCTGCACCATATTTAAAGTGTGATTTACAGTATGTTAAAATGTGTGCGATTTAATGGAAAGGCAACATTTTAAAGAAGATTTATTGTTTAGCCTATCCTTCTACTTCAACTCTAAATATTAGGGTTGTCCAGATACCGATACTAGTATCGGTATCGGGACCGATACCGAGTATTTGCGGGAGTACTTGTACTCGCGCAAATGCTCCCGATACCTAAAAAGAATACTTTTTTTGTATTTATCAACATGTTCTGTGAATTTTTTTTTAGTTTTTTACTACTGCGTGACAAGAAAATAAAACATTTTTATTCATTTTTACTAATTTTTATTCTTTTATAATGTCTTGAGTTAGAGTTCTTCATAATTCTAAAGAAAATATCCTTAGTCTGTATTGTGGTTTGAAAACTGTCACATGACATTTAAAAAAAGAATCGGTATTCGGTATCGGCAAGTACATGAAAAAAAGTATCGGTACTTGTACTCGGTCCTAAAAAAGTGGTATCGGGACAACCCTACTAAATATAATACAAACAGTAAACATGTATATTTGTCAACTGCTTAACTAGCTGTTTGCCTTGAATTCCACTTAAATGAACATACTGTGGACAATGGGCACTAATAGACACGTGCAATTAGTTTTGTTCAGAATACAAACTCGGATGGATTTTTGGTTATTCGGAGATTCGTATGCATCTGAACCTCCAAATGAAATAGTAACAAAATTATTTAAAATTTGTTTTTGTTTATTCGTTTTCTAGTGAATTCCAAATCCCATTTCAAACGTTTCAAATTTAGAGTGGTTGAGAAATGATCGACTGATTTGGATTCTGTGTGAAGAATAGGTGGTTGTTAATGAGTGGGCCGAGAAGTCAGTAGTGTCTTTAACAACCGATGATTCGTCAGCTGTCAGCAAGCTTCCCCACTGACAGATGAATGTAAACAAAAGAATGCCAGCAAATTCCGGAAAAAAACTGTGTGGGGTCTCCCCAATCCATACCAATCCATACCAGGTCCTTTGGGTGAGTGCCCCCCCTACTGAACCATACCAGGCCACACCCCCTACTCACCATCCCAAAGCACCTTTCCCCCATATTGGTGGAGACAAGGGCCTCTTTTCCACAACCCTGTGCTGTGGTCATGGGGGTCTGTGGGCAGGGTGCTTAACATAATCTAAAAGTCTCCTTTAACAAGCCCCCAGATTCTGCCCCTCCCAATGTGAACGATTATAGGGTACATAGTACCATTACCCATTTACCAAAAAAGTGTAAAAAGTGAATAAGGACAGTACACAAGTTTTTGACTATTTGTTTATTAAAAAAACAAACAAAAAACAATGTCCCTTAGTGTAGATCCATTGTCCATCATGAAAAAAAACAACCTCTGGCCTCATTGAAGGCTCCCCGCTGACTGCCTGCTCCTCCATCTGACATTTCTTAAATAGGTAAGGAGTGAAGTCAACCAATGATGTCAGCGGTCAACCCTGCCCCTTGTGATGTCATTGACCCATCAGGGCCCACTTACTGGCTAGGGATTGATGGGCACTGATTGGCATCACTGGTTGGCACTGATTGGCAGCACTGGTGGGCACTGATTGGCAGCACTGATGGGAACATTTGGGACTGCACTGAAAATCAGGACACTGATAATTAATGCCCTAAATATTAGTGCCGATGTCCCTTTAACACAAGCCGGTTATCGGCTTTCTTATGTTCTCTTCACGCTGACAGTGTAAGGAGAAACAAGCCGATCTTCTCTTGTCCTTGGCATAGATATAGCAGGAACACAGGGACGTGCCCCTATTATTCCAAAGAAAAGGCTTGATTTCAAACCTGACACCCCAAACACCTGCAGAAATTTCCTTTGGAATTTGGGGCGGAGTTAAATGTTTAGTTGTTAGACTTTGGGTAACAGGATTTAGATAGCATCAACAGTTTGTGCAGTGTTACAGCATAAATTACAACACAGAAGGAATATAAGGGCCCTGCTCAGGAGTCTTATACTCTAAAGGGAGGGGGTGGTACAAATTTAATAAACAGGAGAGGGGGCAAGGCCACTGATAAGGCAGTACAAACGGCCCTCATGTACCAGGCCCAAGCTTTATCAGTCCAAAAGGGGGCCCGAGCACCTGCAGGAGAGGAGAGCTGGCAGCATGTGACTCCTGTTGATCCCGTTGCAGAGCTGCTGGCTTTCTCCCTCCAGCTGCTGTGCAGTAGGGATGAGTCAAACGCCCTCTGACTCGGTTTGCAGCAGAACATGCAAACAGACAAAAAGTTTGTTTGAACACTGTTAAAGTCTATGGTACATGAACGTGGAAAAAAAAAAGTGCTAATTTTAAAAGCTAATATGCAAGTTATTGCTGTAAAAAGTGTTTGGGGAACTGGATAATGCCCCAGGGGACATGTATTAATGCAAAAAAATATACTATATGGCCTGCCCTATATACTCTGAAGAAAATTGGGGCTTAGGTGTTGGTGGTACCAAAACACTGTAACCTCTCACAGATACTCTTGTTAAGCGCAGCCCTGCTGTGAAATATTAGATCAAAAATGTTAGTTACATGGCTCTGTTAAAAAGGGGCAGAAAAATTTGGCCTTTGGTTTTGGTGGAGCTAGAACACTGTAAGTCCTCACAGTTACTCTCGTTGGGCACAAGAACGGGCCCTGCTGTGAAATATTAGATCAGAAATTATAATTACATGCTCCTGTTAAACAGGGGCAGAAAAATTGGACCTTTGGTGGTGGTGGTGGTGTCACAACACTGTAAACCCTCACAGTTACTCTTGGTGGGCACAGGAACAGGCCACGCTGTGAAATATTATATAAATAATTGTAATTAAATGCCCCTGTTAAGGGGGGCAGAAAATTTGGGCCTTTGGTGGTGGTGCCACAACACTGTAACCCCTTACAAATACTCTTGTTGAGCGCAGGAATGGGCCCTGCTGTGAAATATTAGTTAAAAAATTGTAATTACATGCCCCTGTTAAACAGGGGTAGAAAAATTGGGCCTTTGGTGGTGGTGGTGCCACAACACTGTAACCACTCACAGATACTCTACGCGCAAAAAAGGCCCTGCTGTGAAATGTTGGAAGAAAAACTATAATTACATGCTCCTGTTAAATAGGAGCAGACACATTGGGCATTAGGCAGTGGTGGTGTTGTTCTAAACCAAAAATATTCTTAGAAGCTAGCATCATCAAGATTGAGGAGGAATAGGATAGTCACTCTCAGCATAATTGGATAGTCACTCAGCATAGGCAGTCTTTAAGGTATCCCACATCCATAGAAAATTCAATTGGTTACATCAGCATCAGGTACTTTATAGCTGCTGATCCAAGACTGATTCATTTTTATGAATGTGAGACTATCAACAGAGTCTGTGGACAGATGCACTCTATGAGCCATTACAAACCCTCCAGCAGCACTGAATGTGCATTCAGAAAGAACGCTGGATGCAGGACAGGCCAGTAGCTCAATTGCATATTAAACAAGCTCTGGCCAGTGGTCAATCCTCAAGACCCAGTAACCCAGTGGATGCTCTACTGTGAAGATCTCCAGGTCTGCTCTTGCCCCTAGATATTCATACACCATGTAATGCAGACATCCTTTTCTAAAGCCTCAGCAACACCTTGTCAAGCACCAGAAAATTGTAACCTCCTAGGGTCTGAAAATGCATTGCACAAACCGTTCTTCAAGGCCTCCTGAAGATGTTTCATCCTATGCTCCCTCTGCAAAGGCAGGATGAGTACTTCAACCATACCTTTGTAATGTGGATCAAGAAGGGTTGCCAGCCAGTAATGGCCCCTCTCCTTGATACCACAAATCCTAGGGTCCTTTCCCAGGCTTTGCAGAATCAGGGAGGCCATGCAGCATAAGTTTGCAGAGGCATTCGATTCTGAGTCCTCTGGTTCACTAAGGATTACATGATCTGCAACTACCTCCTCCCAGCCACGTACAACTCCTTGGGTTTCTGGGGGCTAAAAACAATCCCTTGAAGACTGCTGCTGAATTTTATCCCCCATGTCCATGCTGACACAATCCTCCTCCTCTTCTTCCTGTGTGTTTGGTGGGCCCGCAGGAATACTATCTGGATAAAGGGGGCCTTGAGAGGTAAGGAAGTCCTCCTCTTCTTCCTGCTGTTCTGACTCAAGTGCCATGTTTATTATTCCAAGAAGCGTGTGCTCCAAAAGAAAGATAAAAGGGACAGTATCACTGATGCATGCATTGTCACTGCTCACCATCCTCATGGCCTCCTCAAATGGTGACAGGGCAGTGCATGCATCCTAGATTAGTAGCCACTGAAGAAGGAGCGCATGTTCCTTAAACGTGTCGCTTATTGGTTTATCACAAATCCGGAGGTGACGTCATCCTTCGGCTCCCTGTGTGTTCCAGATCCAAGAAGCTTCGGCGACCGCTGGCACAACCATATCTGAGTCACCAGCAAGCAGCTCTACGGATGCACCCCTTCTCGTCCTGGCTTATAGTCAACAGCGGTTCCCCAAAGTTGTGTGCGGCTGCACCTGGTCTTGCACTGACCATTACTGGCTGCCGCCGGCTTTTGAAAGCACCCCCGACTCGCGCGCGCCAGACAGCGTCTGACGTCACGCGTGCGGTGTAGCGCCGCTGACGCTGCCCATACCTCTAATGGGGGAATGGGTGCGAGAAGGGCGGAAGTCCAGAATGGACTGCCATTGGTGGATTGACCAGGGCTTCCTTCTCATGGAGAGGAGGCGTGCCCGTCCATATATTCACCAATGGCTTACGTGGCCCACAGGCGAGGGGTGTAGCCATCACTCGGAGAGAGGCATCACATCAACCACATCCGCCCATCCAAAAGGCAAGGCAGAATTTAACCAATTCATACCATGGTACATGGAACTATTTTAATTTAATATTAATTTAATATTTAATTTAATATATAATAATATTTAATTTAATTTACAATGATTGAATTGATACTTATTCAATAGCAATGTGTCTCTATTGAATCTAATCATAGATTGTATGTATATACTTTTTTTTGGCATGTCTCCTTTAGTGAAATGCATGCATCTAAAGTTAGTAGGGGTCCATTAGTGAAAAATGCCTGCAGTTACAGGCACAATAAACATGCCTTAATGCCCTGCCTGGGTACATGCATACTCTTCAACTGCACGCACTTGTGCAAATCATGTATATCAACATGTACACAGTATACATACTTAGTAAAAAGGAGCTATGCGTTCCCACAAAATTCACAAAAAAGGTCGGTATGTGAGTATTTCATTAATACCTGGTGGAAAAGTGGCTCCCAATCTTTCTATCCATATTGTCTCTTTCTGCAAAATCCTTTTATCCCAATTGCCTCCTTTTGGGTCCTTTGGGATAACCTCTAATACTATAAATTTGATAAACAAAGTATCGAATTTATGGATACTTCGATAATTCGATACTTCGTTTATCAAATTTATAGTATTAGAGGTTATCCCAAAGGACCCAAGAGGAGGCAATTGGGATAAAAGGATTTTGCAGAAAGAGACAATGGGCCAGATTCAGGTAGAGTTACTCTGGAGTATCAGTGATACTCCAACCTAACTCTCACTTTGAGCCGGCATTTCTGTTTTCAGTAAGCAGAAAACAAGAAACGCCGGGTTGGAGTTCCAATACGAGCGGCGTAATTGTATTTCGCCGTCGTATCGGGAATGCAATTTTAAAAATGGCGCTCGGGGCGTTCCCGCTGATTAACGCCGAGAATATGCTAATCAGCGATTGTATTCGGGCCCGACGCAGTGACTTTCCGACGTTTCCGTAAGAGATACGCGGCGTAAAGATAAACCAGCCCCCTAGTGGAGTATCCTATGTTAAGTATGGCCTTCGTCATCGCGTCGAAAATACGTAAAACGTCCGTGAATGGGGATTGACGTCATTGACGTTCACTGACAGAATTTGGAGCATGCGCATTGACAGTCGACGCATGCTCAGTACGTTCGCCGCGGAATCGCGCCTAGTTTAAATAATACACGCCCCCTACCCGCCCAATTTGAATTCCGCCGGCTCATTTTCGCTACGCCGCCGCAACTTTAGGAGCAAGTGCTGTGTGAATACAGTACTTGCTCCTAAAGTTTCGGCGGAGTAACGTAAATGAGAAAAGTTACTCCAAAATAAAGATTCGCCCATCTACCTGAATCTGGCCCATTATGGATAGAAAGATTGGGAGCCACTTTTCCACCGGGTATTAATGAAATACTCACATACCGACCTTTTTGTGAATGCACAAGTGCGTGCAGGTGAAGAGTACGCATGTACCCGGGCAGGGCATTAAGGCATGTTTATTGTGCCTGTAACTGCAGGCATGTTTCACTAATGGACCCCTACTAACTTCAGATGCATGCATTTCACTAAAGGTGACATGCCAAAAAAAGTATATACATACAATCTATGATTAGATTCAATAAAGACACATTGCTATTGAATAAGTATCAATTCAATCATTGTAAATTAAATGTAATTATCATTATATATAACAAATCTTTCCATTTTTTGGTTAAGTTCATTTTATGTTATTGTTGTGTTATGTTTTAGGGGTTGGCTCTTGCGGTTGCTCAAAATAGTTCCATGTACCGTGGTATGAATTGGTTAAATTCTGCCTTGCCTTTTGGATGGGCGGATGTGGTTGATGTGATGCCTCTCTCCGAGTGATGGCTACACCCCCCGCCTGTGGGCCACGTAAGCCATTGTTGAATATATGGATGGGCACGCCTCCTCTCCATGAGAAGGAAGCCCTGGTCCATCCACCAATGGCAGTCCAGGCAGCCGCACACAACGTTGGGGAACCGCTGTTGACTATAAGCCAGGACAAGCAAGGTAAACGAGCCCTTTTTTAGGAGGTCATGCCATAATCATACCTCTGTCAGTGCATATAAATATTATTGGTTTAGCCATACTTTGTTGTTGTCTCACTACAGAGACCACACTGGCTCAATCTCTTTTTGGATCTTAATAGAAAATCTGAAGGATCCTTTGAAACAACAGTACTACTTAGGCAAGGTAAAAATGTCTTAATTTAATACAGACCCATATATATGCTATGGTAACTCGTAACTCATTCAATGCTTGTCCTATTAAATAGTCTGATATAGTGACCTGTTGGATTAGTTCCACATATTAAATTAGCCAATTTCCTAGTACAACGCGCCCTCTAGTGGCACGACTGTTAACACCAAGTCTAAATAGTAACCAGCTATACAAACAATAATACAACATTTGTATAATAATAACTCTGTAGCACAGTGTGTAAAGCACTGAAGTTACCATTAATTGTTTAAACACTAAAATACTTTAAATTACAACTTTATAATATTACGCCAAAATATATTTAGACTAATGTACCATTAAATATATATGTGCTTTTAGACAGGTACACATTAAAAAATATATGTCAAATGACTTGAAGCTATACCAAACCATCTCCCAATTGTTGTACAGGTGATATAGCACCCCCTTCGGGCGGGGGCTGGATTTATCTCGGAGACATCAGGGTGCTCGCACTGTCTATTTCTGACCATCTAGACAGCAACGTTGTTCCCTCTTTGGGGACACCAACCGTCTTTCTCGGTTCTCATTGGGCAATCGCAACCAATCTCTCCTGTTTTCTATATGCCATTAATGTTTTTGGTAAGTTTACCAGCACATTCCTTGGCCCATCCAGCGATGGGCGAATGATGAGCTATATATATATGTTTGTTGATATTGTTTGTTTACTGTATCTTTTCGGTTTATTTGTGCAGTTTATTTCTCTATGCTCCCGATGAAGTGGGCAAACCACAAAACATGTAGAGCAACTCCAAGAGAAATCCTATGAATGTCAAGATCTGAATAGAAACTACTCAGCGATACACCAAGCAGTCTCCTTTGGGTTGGATCAACCCTAAACCTGCTCTGTATTGTATATTACAGTAGAAATTTAACGTTTCGCCTTTTTTCTTGACATCATAATGAATATTGCTGTATATGTTATAGTCTTTTAACATACAGGACACATCAATATGTGTGGCCATTGATGTCCTGTATTTATTTATGTATTCTTATAAAAATTAAAATTGCTTTTCTATTTTTCTACAAAATCGTGCCTAGAAAGTCCATTTCTTTCCCACACAAACTTCTCCAATATAGTAGGACGTGGCACTTATATTACTAAGGGTGTTGGTTGCCACCCAGGGGCGCAGCAATCACTTTGCAAAAATAACCAGCAGACATGTCGGACAGACGGGTTCCCAGCAGACAGATTTTAAAGCATGCTTTAAAATTTGTCTGCTGGAAAAACCTGTCTGTCCGCCCGTACACACGATCAAAGTTGTCTGCTGAAATGGTCCGTCAGACCGTTTCCAGCAGATAAATTCGATCGTGTGTACGCGGCCTCAGAGTTAACACATATTTTAAAAGAGGATTAAGCATCTCACCCTTTTTCAGTTATTGCTTATTTATTTGCCTTATTGGATTACAATTAAGTGCACCACCATACTGTCCAAGTTCATTAAGCTACAGTAGCTGAAGAAAGAAGACTGGAACAGGATAATACTGCCATTACTTTATTGCTCACTAGGTTGCACACCTCACAGTCAAGAACACTCTGAACTGCACTCTAGGGGGAGCCATTTAGTAACCTAAGTTTAAAGCATATTCTATAAATATTTTACCTATTGTTGCTTATTGATCTAGGTGCTTGGCTCTTGGTGAAGAGGTGGTCCAATACAATTGCAGTGGTATTGGAGGGCCTGCTCCACTGGGCCTGGCACACATATCATGTGCTAAGTTATCAGCAGGTTAAGGATATAGCTGTTTCAAGCTTGAGTATTCCTCTCAATTAATGTTCATAATCTGTGTCCAATTTCTATTGAATGTATATCATAGCTGAGTACTTTTTCTTGCTTTAGTAAAGTTCTTTGTGTGATTCAGAAATCTTGATTGAGTCTATTTTTACTACTGTGAGATGATTACAATGGAACCCAAGGTGTCTGAGGTAAGAGAGAATCTGCAGTGTCGAGATAGCCTGTGGGTTATAGAGTCAATCAGCAGCCCCCATGGGGGTACCGCTACATTTGGATTCAACAGAACACCTAATTTTCTACTTCTTGATTAGAGTTTGAACACTGCTGATTGACAGTCACAATTCCTTGGATATCTTTTTATATCCTGTTCCTGTTTTATACAGTTCAACTACCTTTTCCCACATATCCTTTGACAATTATTTTGCTTTCTCCATGACTCAGAATACAGAAACATCAGTGCAGCACTGGATGAAAGATGCAAGGGTCTGTCAGGAGTCCAGAAACTCATTGACCTTTTGTACACACACACTAATTACAAGCAAACAGATCACAGGTGAGAATGGTTACCTTTAACCAGATGCCGACCGCTCACCGTTATTATACGACGGGACGGTGACACTGCTGGGTGAGAGCACGTAGCTCTACGTCCTCCATTTAGGGGCCACTAGGGGGCGCGTGCGTGCCGCCAGCGGCCCGCGCGCGCGCGCCCCCCGAGTCCTGCGCACGTGCCCGGTGGGCGTGATCGCCACCGGGCACGCGCGCTCGTTCGTTACAGAGCGGGGACCGGGAGCTTTGTGTGTAAACACAAAGCTCTCGGTCCTGTCAGCGGGGGAAACGCTGATCTCCTGTTCATACAATGTATGAACAGAAGAAGATCAGTGATTTCCCCTAGTGAGTCAACAACCCCATACAGTTAGAACACACCCAGGAACACACTTAACCCCTTCCCTGCCCCCCTAGTGTTATATATTTTGCGCAAACCAATCAATAAACGCTAATTGTGATTTTTTTTTACGAATAATATGTAGAAGAATACGTATCGGCCTAAACTGAGGAAAAAAATGTTTTTTTATATATTTTTTGGGGGATATTTACTATAGCAAAATGTAAAAAATATTGCATTTTTTTCAAAATAGTCGCTCTATTTTTGTTTATAGCACAAAAAATTAAAAATAAAAACCGCAGAGATGATCAAATACCAACAAAAGAAAGCTCTATTTGTGGGGAAAAAAGGACGCCAATTTTGTTTGGGAGCCACTTTGCGCAATTGTCAGTTAAAGCAACGCAGTGCCGAATCACAAAAAGTGCTCTGGTCTTTGACCAGCAATATGGTCCGGGGGTTAAGTGGTTAATAGCCATTCAAACCCCTTTGTGTCAAATTCAGGCCAAAGTTACCAGGGTATGTGGACTTTTGATCAGTCTCATTTGGGTAGTTTCTATTGCCATTATTATTTAAAAAGAGTAAACACAGTTGATTGATAATAAATGGCTTCAGTCAAACACTAACCGTGAGTGAAAGAAATGTTTTTGTATGTTCATTCATATTCTCTGAAAAATGGCCAAGAAATCATAAATTCTGCCAGGGTATGTAAATTTATGAGCACAACTGTATATTCAGTTTCAGTGCATTCAGTTTACTGTCATACTGCACTTAGAGTGGCGCTTGTCTGTTTTATCCTTAGCTTTGCCATTTAGTTGCCCACCCAATTCATTTGTTCAGATCTTCTTGCAAGGTTTCCACATCCTTGCCCTGTTTAGCTTAGTATCATCCGCAAATACAGACATTAAACTGTTTACACCATCCTCCACATCGTTTCACAGGGATGGACTGAGACCAAAATTTGGCCCTGGACTTTATCCAGACCGGCCCACTTTATGTTTGCAAACAAGAACAAAAACAGTATATAAACTATACGCAATTGTGCAAAAAAACATAATAGCATAACATAAGGAGTCCTCACTCACCTCTTTTATTATTTCACTTATTCTCCTCTGTATTTTCCTCATTCTTCTCACATCACTGCATGAAGTGGAGGGCGAGCTGCGCAGACATTACTTTGTCATTGAAACCGGCCCACTGAGCCATCGGCCCACCGGGAAACTCCCTGTAGTCCCTATGGCCAGTCCATGCCTGTCGTTTCATGAACAAATTAAACAGGATTGGTCCCAGCACTGAACCCTGGAGGACCCCAGTTACCACCCCTGACCATTCTGAGTACTCCCCATTTATCACTGAACTTGCCATTGTAGGCAGTTTTCAATCCATGTTCTTACCCTATGGTCCATGCCAACCTTTCTTTGTACAGTAAATGTTTATGGGGAACTGTGTCAAATGCTTTTGCAAAATCCAGATACACCACGTCTGTGGGCCTTCCTTTATCTAGATGGCAGCTCACCTCCTCAGAAGGTTAATAGATGGTTTGGCAAGAACGATTTTTCATCAGTCCATGCTGATTACTGCTAATGAACCGTTTTCCTTACTTAAATCTTGTAGTCGCCCTTTGTAATTGCACCCTTACATTTCTTGTTGCATTCTTTGTAAAGTCTGAATGCTGATGATAATCCATCAGCCTTGTATTTTTTGATGGCCTTCTACTTTGCGTTTATATGCATTTTTACATTGGAGTTAAGCCATCCATGACTTTTGTTTGCTCTTTTAAGTTTATTTCCCAAAAAGAAAAATTGGAGAGGAAAAACTGGGTGGGTATTAGCCACTTCGGAGTAATTAGGAACTTATTGGAGACATATGTCTATTATAGGTGAGCAAAAATTACAATGTTTATTACAAAAGTAACAAATTTTATTTAAATACATAAAAAAAAAAAAATTGATAATAAAATCAATTATTTGACCTGATACAGTGCTGATGATAGAATTGATTAGATGGAGATAGTGCTGGTCGCCAACATGTTTCACAAAAAGAGAAGTGTCGTCAGGGCGCCGCATCCATCTATTTATTCATCTAGTTATATACAAAATAAAACAAAGCACAAAGCATGTTATTTGTATACATTCATATTACAGGGCATAATAGTACGGGTGCTACAATAAAGTTAGTGGGTGAATGGGAGAGCTACTCCCATTCCTAATTTGTCAAATTGCAGGCTGCTGCTATTTCAGAAATGTCCTGTAGGCCGGTCCGCGGCACGGGGTGTGATTACAACCCTGGGCAACAGTTGGCGCCAGGCCCGGACTGGGACAAAAAATAGGCCCGGGCATTTTAGACTGAGCAGCCCGGGGGGGGGGGGCACAGCGGGGGTTAATGACGGGATGTGGGGTGAGATAAAGAAAGATAGATTGAAAGATTAAGATAGAAAAAAGATAGATACAGATAGAAAGAAGGGAAGGAAGGAAGATAAAGAAAGATAAAAGATAGAAAGAAATAAGGGGAGGAAGGAGGATAGATAGCTATAGATAAGAAAGAAAGAAAGAAAGAAAGAAAAGAAAGAAAGAGGATTCGCTCAATCTGAATTGTTCTCTTGAGTACTGAAGTACTAAGCCTGTGGCAGAGGCCCGAGCCAGGTCTGTCCTAGAAACCTGTTCCTCCCAGCAATTTAAAAGTGACATTCCGGCTGCCAGGCTTATAACAGGAGTCTGTCCGGGGGCACTTCACCCACTCTAACGGGAGTGGCGACGAACTGTATCTACTACTACTGAGTGCGAGACTGCTATATTTCATATCCAGGCCTGATACTGCACTGTTCTCTATTGCTTCATCAACCTTTCCTATCTTCCGTTGATGTTGGCCGTAGTTGGGCCCTGAAATAAAGCATTTAAAAATCCATTTGGTGGCTGGACATTCGCTCACTGCTACTACTCACCGCTACTACCCCTAGACATACTTCAAGGTAACTTAATACGCCGATCCCAAACAACAACCAGCGGCTCCTGAGGGGGTAGCGCTACATTCATTTACTTGTAATCTTCTTAGGGTTTTATGCTCACCTATTCTGTCGGGTTTTATTATAAGAACTGCCTGGAATGATTAATGGATTCCAAGGATAACGATCAGCCATACAAGTACACACCCCTGACGGTAGCCAGACCCATCAGGTTACTGTGGAGCTGCTGGACCTTGTAAATACTTAATGGGGTATGTGGTATAGCAGTATCTAAAAATAATATAGTTACAGTTATGTTTTTTTGGTATTGAACGAATCCAATAATGGGTAGCGGAACATTTACCCCAACAACCCCAAACATACCTACTGATTGTAAACAGATGGTATTTCACATAAGTGTTGCACCCAAAAATAGATTAGGTAATGACTGGAAGAAGCCTAGGCTTTTATGGCTGATCGTTATCCTCGGAGTCCATTAATCGTTCCAGGCAGTTCTTATAATAAAACCCGGCAGAATAGGTGAGCATAAAACCCTAAGAAGATTACTAGTAAATGTAAAATACTATTATGCCCTGTAATATGAATGTATACAAATAACATTCTTTGTGCTTTGTTTTATTTTGTATATAACTAGATGAAGAAATAGGGCCAGATTCAGCAAGACTTGCGCTGGAGTAATTCGATATGCGCCGCGTAACTGTGATTATGCGCCGTTGTTTCTATGTGGCCATACCCATCAAACTAGATGCGACTGAAAACGGGCCATTTCCGATCGGCCTAACTTTCCGACGCCAGAGTCTCGTCAGCGCATAATTTCGCTTGGCGCATCAGTCGCGCCTATTGATTTCCCCTGCAAATATGCAAATGAGGGAGATTTCCCAAATCGCGAACGGATTAGCACCATACGCCGGCTACATGCGCCGCGAGTATCTCATCCGTCCGGCGCAAAGTTATTTCTACAAATAGCTGCTTTATCTTTACTCCAGACGGCCACAGGTCAGCAGGAGAGCAGCTCCAGCAGCAGCGTTACCGACGAAACTAGCAAGCTGAACAACCACACTTGCAAGGACAACACCTCTGTGTGCCAACATGCCAGGGGCAATCGTGGTCCTAGCACTAGTACTGGGTCCCCCGGAACGAAGGAGGCGGGCACGTGAGAGGATATACCGCACGCGCATGAGCCTCTTTGGCATGGGGGATGAGGAGGTGTATCGCCTCTTCAGATTCAGCCCAGATGCAATCCTTGAACTAACCACAACCCTGCAGGGTGACATCACCAGCTCAACACACCGCTCACAAGCAGTGCAGCCACTGGTGAAGGTCCTGGCAACACTTTATTTCCTTGCAAGTGGATCATTCCAGCGTACAAGTGGAGTGGTGGCTGGGATGTCACAGTCCTCCATAAGCAGATGTGTGCACCAGGTTGTCCCTGCAATCCTCAGATGCATGTCCAACCAGTTCATCAGACCCACCACTGAGGACCTGCGGCTGAAGGCAATGACAGATTTCTACAGCATTGCCAGATTCCCACGCACCATCGGGGCCATTGATTGCACACATGTGGCACTCCAGCCCCCCAGTGCCACAGAGCACATATTCCGCAATCGGAAGCATTGGCATTCCATCAACGTACAGGTGATAGCCGATGCCCAACGCCTCATATGGCACGTCCGTGCCAAACACCCCGGGTCCAGCCATGACAGCTTCATATACAATCAGAGCCCCATCCCAACGGAATTCGAACAGAACATGTATGGAGACAGCTGGCTGGTTGGTGAGTGACATGGGTGGCAGGCATGACTATCCCCTCCCGTGATGCACACCTCACAAGTGGCACATGCATGACTAACATCCTCCTGTCTTTTACCTTCCAGGTGACTCTGCATATGCACTGGGACCCCATCTCATGACTCCTTTCCGGAACCCCCAAACCAGAGGAGAGAGAAAATACAATGAAGCACACATCAAAACCTGTGCAGTGGTGGAGCAAACATTCGGGCTCCTGAAGTCCCGTTTCCGCTGCCTGGATAAGTCCGGGGGGACCCTATTGTATTCCCCTACCTTTGTGTGTCAGATCATCGGTGCATGTTGCATTCTGCACAACTTTGCTATGAGAAAAGGCCTGCAGATTGACATACGTGATGACCTGACCCCCGACCCACACAGTCCCCACCTGCCAGAGGAGACCCAGTCTGCTGATGGAAGAGCAGTCAGGAGGGTCCTCGCCGTAGGCATCTTTGGACAATAAACCAAAACATTAATCACACAGACAATGCACGCGTGTACACCACTGATGTCCCTAGATCACACACACCACATGCACATCGCATTGGATTAGCCCAAGTCCAGCATGTAGGACTTGGGAGCAGCAACGCCAGCATCAAGGCCCCAATGATGTCACTGTCCATTCATACACCTTTCACACGTCATTCATACAGCCGTGGGGTTAACTTCAACACCACGGCCGAGGGTGACACCCCTTACTGGCAGGAGTGCCACCCCCTCACATTCACACACCATTCACACTGTCCCCTGCACTCCTGACCGTGTGCAGTAAAAAAATAAATACATATCTCATAACATGAGAAAAAAAATAAACAAAAACTCATAACCTGAGTATAAAATAAATATTCAAAAATAAACAAAAACTCATAACCTGAGTATAAAATAAATATTTAAAAATAAACAAAAACTCATAACCTGAGTATAAAAAAAAAACCTCATCTGGGATGACGGGGGCTCCTCCTTGGGGGCACTCTCGTGCTCCTCAGCTGCCTGGAGGGAGTGGGTGGTGGTGGGGGGGCATCTGGAGGAGGCTGATCCCCGGGTGGGCCACTCCTGGGAGCTGTTGGCTGCATGCCCTCCAAGGCCACGGCAATACGGCTGAGATACAGGTTGGTCTGGGCCTGCATCCTCAGCTGGCGGGTGATATTATGCCGCTGGTCACGTTGCCGCTGCCTCCCCTCTTCCCGGATGGCAGCTGTGTTGTCTTGTACGGCTGCTGTCAGCTGCCGTACATCAGCCTGCACCTCCCCCAGGCTGGTGACAACGTCCTGCACACGACTGGGCAGCTGTGACATGGAGCCCAGGCTGTCAGCGACCCGGTCTAAGTGGCCAGCAATCTCCCCCATCTGCTGGGTCTGCCTTGCGTGGTCCAACACCACCTGGTCCTGTACCATATCAGACACCCCCCTGGTCTTACGGGTCGCCTTCCTGGGGGCAGGAGAAGGTTGTCCCCGTGGGGATGGAGTCGCCCTTGAGGGGCTACCTAGGATGGGGGAGGGGATGACAGAGGGCCCTGCAGAGGAGGAGGACTCCTCCAACAATAACACAAAGTCCTGCTCAGGGACAGGCTCCTCCATAACCATCTCTGCAGAGGTGGTGTGGGCACTCTCCTCCTCCACCTCGGTGTCTCCAGCACCCAGGGCCTCGTCATCAGCATCCCGTTGGGAGGTTGGGGTGGATTGGCCGGCAAGAGATGATGGCCTAGCTCCGTCATCTGTGGATGACACAAAGCAGACACATGTTGGTGGTCCCACACACTTGGCACATGTACCCTCCCCCCCCCACATGCAACACACCAAATAGGGTATAAAAAGCACTTACCTGTCCTGGAGCCTTCCTCCATGGAGTCATAGCCAGGGACCCCCTCCAACTGCTCCCTGTCCAGGCAGCGGGCGACCACCTCCTCCTCCGTGGTCAGGCTGACCGGACATGGTGGACCACCACCTGTGCCCCTCTCATGCCTCCTGATGGTGGCCACCTTGCCACGGACCTTGCGCCGCAGGTCGTTAATTTTTTTTGTCGCTAGCAGTCCGGGTGGAGTACCCTAACACATTGACCCTGGCAGCAATGGTCTCCAGGATGCCCTGCTTCCTCTCCCGGCTGGTCTTCCTACTTTTTTTCCCGTGGAGGAACTGGTTAAACGTCTCCATAGCCGAGATGATCACAGAGACCTCCCGGGCATTAAAATTGAGGTTCCTCCTCTCTTTGGGGGTAGCGGGAGCAGCCATGACAGTGCAAAAGTATCTTCCCTGGGGTGGGGGGAAACGGATATACTTTTGCGCCGGAATGGCGTTTCCGCTAGCGCTTTTATACGCGCAACGGAACACATTGCGCTGACGTTTCCCGTGAAGTGGTGCCGACGGAAGTTGTGAGCATGCGCACAAGGGGGCGAGTGAAGCCTCACTTACTGCGCACGCTCCGTGGATGATGCGCTGAACGTAAGCCCCTGCGCTGGGCTCCGCCCATCATTTACATATGATCACACCCACTTCCACTTGCGTCGGGTTACGCCAGCGCATTATCGTTACTCTGGCGCAAGTTTACGCGCAACTGCTATGTGAATAACAGTACTTGCGCCGAAAGTGTTGGCGGAGTAACGTAAATGAGAAACGTTACTCCAAAGTAAAGAAGCGCCCATCTACCTGAATCTGGCCCATAGATGGATGCGGCGCCCTGACGACGCTTCTTTTTTTGTGAAACATGGTGGCGACCAGCACTATCTCCATCTAATCAATTCTATCATTAGCATTGTATCAGGGCAAATAATTTATTTTATTATCAATTTTTTTAGTTATTTTTATGTATTTAAATACAATTTGTTATTTTTGTATAAAACATTGTCATTTTTGCTCACCTATAATAGACACATTTCTCCAATAAGGTCCTAATTACTCTGAAGTGGCTAATACCCACCCAGTTTTTCCTCTCCAATTTTCTTTTTTAACACTTTAAGGACTGGAGCACTGTATCTGTTCTGGAAATCGTCCAATAACCTTCTTCAAATAAGTTTATTTCCCAATGGGATGCACTGGCTCATTCCCTTATTTAATATGCTCTTAAAGCAAGCCCATCTCTGCTGTGTTCTTTGTTCCTAGGATTTTATACCACTTTATATCTTCTAGCAAGGTTCGCAGTTTAGGGAAGTTGGCTCTTTTGAAATTCAGTGTCTTTGTATTCCCCTTATGTGTGCTATACATTTCCTTGCAAAAGTATTCAATACCCTTGGCATTTTTGGCATTTTGTTGCCTCACAACCTGGAATTAACAAGGATTGTTTGAGGATTTGCATCATTTTTTTTTTTTTTTTCAAATAACAATTTTTATTAGACACAGGGTAACCCCCGTGCCGCAGAGAAAATTATACAAAAACTTCAGCAGAGGAGTAGAAAATACAGTGCATAGCTTATTTCAGCACATCACAAGGCAGATATCAGGGGAGGCTCAACTGCTCCTCACGTAAGCAACCAAACGACAGACACATTCTGCCATATGTTATATCATAGCACTTGTAGAAGAAACGCCTGCAAAACAGGGACAAATAACACAGCAACAATGAGAGGGAAAGGGTCAAGAGAGTAACGAAGGAAAAACAAGAAAAGAGAGAGGAGAAGAAAAAGAAAGAAAAAGGAGAGGGGGACTGCAGACGCTGAGAGATAAGGGGAGAAGGGGGGGGTAAGGGGGGGCTTAACCCATGGCTCAGGGCGGATCCTCATGGCGATGCCACTCCTCCCAGATCGCGTCGTGCATTTCCAATCTGTCCTGCAACCTGGGATTTGCATCATTTAATTTACAGAACATGCCCACAACTTTAAAGATGTGTTTTTTTGTTTTTTTTTTATTGTGAAGCAAACAACAAATAGGACAAAATAACAGAAAAAATAAATATGCTTAACTATTCACCCCCCTAAAGTCAATACTTTGTAGAGCCAACGTTTGCGCTATCACAGCTCCAGGTTGCTTTGGATAAGTCTTTATGAGCTTGCCACATCTTACACTGGGATTTTTGACCATTCCCCCTTGAAAAACTGCTCCAGCTCCATTAAGTTGGATGGTTTGCGCTTGTGAACAGCAATCTTTAAGTCTGACCACCGATTTTCTATTGGATTGAGGTCTGGACTTTGACTAGGCCATCCTAACACATTCACATGTTTCCCCTTAAACCACACAAGTGATGCTTTAGCAGTGTGTTTGGGGTCATTGTCCTGCTGGAAGGTGAACCTCTGTCCTAGCCTCCAATCACACAGAGTGGTACAGGTTTTGCTGTATTCAGCACCATCCATCTTTCCCTCAACTCTGACCAGTTTCCCAGTCCCAACTGCTGAAAAATATCCCCACAGCATGATGCAGCCACCACCATGTTTCATGATGGTGTTCTTTGGGTGATATGATGTGTTGGGTTTGCGCCAGACATAGCGTTTTCTTTGATGGCCAAAAAGTACAATTTTAGTTTCATCAGACCAGAGTACCTTCCTCCATGCCATTTTGTTTTTTGCTGAAAGCAATGTCTTTCTTCTGGCCACTCTGCCATAAAGCCCAACTCTATGGAGCGTACAACTTATTGTCGTTCTATGTACAGATACTCCAGTCTCTGCTGTGGAACTCTGCAGTTCCTCCATGGTTAACTTAGGTCTCTGTGCTGCCTCTCCGATTAATGCCCTCCTTGCACAGTCTATGAGTTTTGGTGTACGACCATCTCTTGACAGGTTTGCTGTTGTGCCATGTTCTTTTCATTTGGTTATGATGGATTTGATGGTGCTCCTAGGGATCATCAAAGATTTGGATATTTTTTCATAACCTAACCCTGACTTGTACTTCTCAACAACATTGTGCCTTACTTGTCTGGGGCGTACCTTGGTCTTTGTGGCAGTGTTTGGTTAATGGTGCCTCTTGCTTAGGTGTTGCAGCCCCTGGGGCCTTAGAAATGTTGGGACCCCTTACACAGCTTTAGTTTTAGCAGCACTTTTCAGCCACTAGCAGGGCGCTTTTAAACCCCGCTAGTGGGCAAAAAAGGGTGTAGCGCTGCCCATTGTTTTTAATGGCAAGGGCGGCCCCAAAGATGCTGCTTGCAGGATTTTTTTTTGTGTCCTGCAAGCGCACCGCTCCAGTTTACAGGTGCTATTTTTAGCACAAAAACGCCTTTAAAATGTCTCAGTGTGAAAGTAGGACAGACAGAGGCGGCTCTCTAATTAGGCAAAGTAGACGGTGGCCTAAGCCCCCCCCCCCCCCACAAGGGCCTCGCACCCACCTACTTTGCAGAATGTGTGAAAAGGAATGTGCCTGGTCAGTGTCCCGAGCGGGTAAAGCTATGCAGGTTTCAGGCGTGCCGGCTGTAAAATCCTCCTCACACTGAAACAGCTCCTAGCCTTCTCCGAAAGCCGACACCAGTGCTGGAAGGAGGGGGGGCTGGATTGCGATCTGCACTATGCTTATTCAGTGCAAAAGAAGTCATCTGAGCTGAGGTTGTGCACACTGTGTGCCTTCTATCTGAAGCTGCAGCCACACGAATACCCATATAGAAGGATGATCCTCCTGGGTTTGAATGGCTGGGTCGGAGCTTGCACAGTGAGCAGCAGCAGAGGTGGGCGGAGCAGCCAGAGAAAGTTCATCACACTGCGCACTCTGCAGCACGGATGACTGTCCAGACCAGGAGTCCCCAGAGCTCTCCTCCGAGTCCCCAGACCAGCTCACATGCTCTACATTCAGTCCATTGGGAAGCTGCTAGTAAGGTGAGGTGCTAATCTATTTTCACATCAAGCAGGTTTGGTGTCAGAAATACCAAGTTGTAAAACATCCTGTGTGTGTCAGTCTGCAGTTAGTGCTTGTAGATTACTGGTAGATTATCAGTATCCAGAAAGGCCCGGAGCAAAGACAAGCCTGCACTAAGCACAGGGACAGCATGACAGGGTTAACAGAACCCTTGCAAGCAAGTGGGATTTTTCTGGAGAGAGGGAAGTGGGGAGGGGAGGATAGGTGTAAGTGGGAGCTTTCTGGAGAGAGGGAAATAAGGAGGAAAGGAGAGGTGATAAATTCCTTCTGCCCCTCCTCCCGGGCAGCACAGCATGGGGAAAGTTCACCAGGTAGGAGCACGTCAGGCTGGGCTCCACATTATGGTGATGATCGTGGAGCTGTTCTCTAGACTGAGGGGGGAAGCTGACCGATGCGGTGAGGGGTGGCTGAAGCAGATGCTGAGGCCGCTTCTCCCGCAGGGTGGGGGCGTGGTGCAGGCATCGTGTGGGGGATGAAAATTGAGCACGGAGGTCGCGGCCCTCAGATAGGTGCTCGGCGGGTGCTCGGCGGGCCCCTCCTTAGGGGCTTTGCGGCAGGTGTGAGTCCTCTCGGGCCCACGTCGGGAAGAACCGTCTGAAGGGGCAGAGTGGGGGGGGGCGGCCGGCCTTCAGGCTCTGGTGTGGGGTTGGGCCTGCCCGGCGTGGGGATCATGCGTCTGCGGCCTAAATCTCCGGTTGTGCACCGGAAGGCCCTGAGGCTCGGAGTGGGAGATCCACTTCCATCCCTGCGGTTTTAGCCCTCTTTCATCCACGGGTGGATAAGTATGTTGCGGGCTCCGTCCCCCGTTGGTCACTGGCAGGCCCTGAGCCTCGGCGGGGGAGATCCACTTCCATCCCTGCGGTTTTAGCCCTCCTTCATCCACGGGTGGATCAGTATGTTGCGGGCTCCGCCCCCGGTTGGGCACCGGCAGGCCCTGAGCCTCGGCAGGGAGATCCACTTCCATCCCTGCGGTTTTAGCCCTCTTTCATCCACGGGTGGATCAGTATGTTGCGGGCTCCGCCCCCGGTTGGGCACCGGCAGGCCCTGGGCCTTGGCAGGGGAGATCTGTCCCAGCGGTGGCTGGCCCCTTCACCATCCACGGCTAGCCACCTCCATTCCAGGTCCGGGGAGAGGGACTGTCGAAGGGGGAACTGTCGGGTTCGGCGAGGAGGTTGGGTCCAGGACGGTTGCAGCACCACGGGAGATGATTTGCTCGGCTGATGGGTTTGCTTCCAGGCAGCCTGGTAAGTTAGTTTCTTCTGTTAATGCTTCTTTACTGTCTATTGGAATGTCTGGGGGGGCCTCGCGCACTGGTGACGGTGCCTGGGTTGGTGGTTGGGGAAGGTGGGGTGTCTGTCGGGGGGCAGGGCTCTGGGTGGTGTTGCTGTGACTTGGGCTTGCAGCGTTTTTTGGCAGGCTGGAGGTCTTGGTGTGTCAGTTAAAAGGGGGAGGAGATTTGGAAAAGTGAATATGTTGAGATCTTTCCTCTGTTACCCCTGGAGAAGTGGCGAGTGTGATAGGTGAGAAGAACCCTGAAAATTGTTTGGCTCTTTTCAGCTATCAGGAAGCGATCAACGAGGCCTACCGAGGTTACGGGGGCATGGGGGATCTCTGGTATGACGAGCGGTTTAGGCAGCGCAGGGCGATCAGGCCGGTTATTCGTTGGGACACTAAGGATATTGGCCGTTGGATGCAGCTTATGTCTGCCCCATGTGCATCCATGCTGTTTTTTCGGGGGGGGGGGCGGTGGAACCTCTTCCTCAGTACAATCGGCCGGGAAAGAAAGACAGGGATCTGCCGGCAGTTTAACGAGGGTAGCTGCAAGTTTGGGGGTCCGGTAGGTTCAAGCATGAGTGCTTGTGCTGCGGGGGGCACCCACCCCTCCTTCAGGTGTTTTAGGCATGGTATTCCCATTGAGGGTGGTACCCAAGAAGGAGCCATGTCTGACTCGGTCAGCAATTTTGACATGGACCTGTACACAGATGCAGCCGGGGGATTGGGATTTGGTGCGTTCTTTCAGGGCATGTAGAGCGCGGGCCCTTGGCCTCTGTCGTGGCTGGCTGCGGGTTTTGCGAAAAATGGGTGCTACCGGAGCTGTTTCCGATAGTGCTGGCGGAGGAGTTGTGGGGTACATCCTTCCGGGAGCTGAGGTTCGGTTCCATGGAGACAATTTAGGTGTGGTACAAGTCATCAATAGGGTTACGGCGTCTTCACCTCCGGTTATTTCTCTGCTGAGGCATCTGGTGCTCCGCTGTTTGCAGCTGAATGTTTGTCTATGCGGTGCATTTGCCAGGGGTGAAAACTGTAGTGGCAGATGCCTTGTCTCGCTTTCAGTGGGACAGGTTTCGGGAGCTGACGCCGGAGGAAGAACAACACGGGGTTCCTTGTCCAGAATGGCTTTGGAGGATTCCGTTAATATCGTCTCCTACTGGATCAAACGATCGGTAAGTGTGGGAACATGGGCGGCCTATGAGAAGGTATGGTTGGAATGGCAGGCACTGGTTCAGGGGGCGGAGGTGGATCCTTTGGGTCCGGAGGTACGTGGCCTAGTCTCGTATTTTTTGTCCGGGAACAGGGAGGCTGGGGTTTCGCAATCTGTGCTGAATAGGAAATTGGCGAGTTTGGTCTTCTGGTTTAAATGTCTAGGGTGTCCAGATATCACTAAAGATTTTTGGGGCGTCAGGCCATGAAAGGCTATAGAAGGCAGGGGAGGCCTTCGGATTCTAGGAGCCCGGTGTCGTTCGACATCTTGAGGGGCATTAGGGGGGTGTTGGGGAAGTTGTGTGCGACATGGTACGAGGTGGCTTTGTTTAGCGCGTCGTTTTTCAATGGCGTTCTTTGGTGCTTTCTGAGTGGGGGAGTTGGTCAGCCCTTCCAAAAAGGTGCAGGAGGGCATGAGGGTGGCGGAGGTGGTTGTGGTCACAAGAGGGGGTGACCCTGTTCTTGAGGAGATCCAAAAATAAAACTGATCAGATGGGACGGGGAAAGTCGGTGCAGGTGTTCCCTCTACCTTGTTTGCCGTTGTGCCCAGTTGGGGCGGTGCGGGAGTTTTTGGAAGAGCACCCGAAGGTGGACGGTTACTTTTTGTTGCATGAGAATGGAGGCTCCTTTGTCGCGTTAGCAATTTGTAGCAGTGTTCAGGAAGTGTTTGGGGGGCATTGGGTCTGGTGGCAAAGAAATTCTCATCCCATTCCTTTCGGATTGGTGCGGCGACAGAGGCTGCGTGTAATGGGCTTGATGAGGAAACGATCAAGCGAATAGGTAGGTGGGAGTCGAGGAGGTTTCAGCTGTATGTCAGACCGCAGTTGCTGGTGGTTTTATCATATCAGGTTTTAGAAAAAAAAAGAGGTGTGCACGGTACTGTTTAACGAGATGAATTGTTGTTTGGGTTGGTGGGGGCTGGTTACCGTTCCCGATAGATCATGATTAGTGTTATATATGTGTTACTTACTGTTTTCAGGTACAGGACAAGGATTGGTCTGGATACTGGGCCATTCCTTCAGGCAGCGCTAAAAAATAGTAATGGTCAGTGACAAATATACTGAAACACTCTGGATGATAGTGCATCAACTAAGGTGAAAATAATAAATGTCCACTGGTTGATGGAGGAAACATCAAAGAAAAAAGTCCATTAATCATGGGTGTGTTGGCACGACATCAGCATGAAAGGAACATTCTGTGCTTGAAATATGGGAGTAGATGAAATACTCTTACCAACTGTTGTTGATCTATATGCCAATGACAATAGATCAAAAGCGCATGAGGTAGACTCCAATCTGCTCGGTTGTAGAAACGCCTGACTGTAGACTTCACACGGGATGTCAAAAGGTAGACGCTGATCCTGAAGTGGAATCTCACCGTGGAACGATAGGCTCGAGGTTTGACAAATGGCAGACAAGCCTGGAGATCTACTTGCTTCAAACCGAGCAGATTGGAGTCTACCTCATGCAGCTGCTTCAATATTTTTTCACTCTCTCAGTTAGCGCAGTTTTTGTCCCTTTCTTCCATTCCTTCAGGCATTGGGGGGCTAAGAGAGCGGAGGTGGGACCGGTCGGTCGACAGCTGGGGGTTCCAAGACAGGTGGCATGTGTACGATGGCATATTGCAGCCATGTCGTGTCCCCCATATTGCAGCCATGTCCACCATACCTATTAGTAGATATGATGCCGCCGCTGCTGTCGCGTTAATCCCCCTGCATTACAGCGCGCATTACAAGCTTTCGTTTGAATACTTGTAATGACTGCTGCACCATGTATAGACACTCCCCTTCTCGGGATTGGACGGATCCGTGCATAGACATTCCCCCTTGCTCGGGATTGGACAGATCCGTCCAATCCCGAGAAGGGGAGTGTCTATACATGGCGTGGCGGGCATTACAAGTATTCAAATGAAAGCTTGTAATGCGCGCTGTAATGGACAGGGATTAACGAGGCGGTATGCGGCGGCGGGTTTGCGGTATGCGGTGGCGGCGGATGCGGGGGGGGGAGTATTCTATTTAGGTATCGGGGGTATTTGCGGGATACAAGTACTCCCGTAAATACTCGGTATCGGTCCCAATACCGATACTGGTATCGGTATCGGGACAACCCTAGTAAGGAGACCCCCCTACGCCGAAAAAACGGCGTGGGGGTCCCCCCACAATCCATACCAGACCCGTATCCAAAGCACGCCGCCCGGCCGGCCGGTCAGAAAAGGAGTGGGGGCGAGCGAGCGCCCCCCCTCCTGAGCCGTACCGGGCAGCATGCCTTCAACATGGGGGGGTCAGGTGCTCTGGGGCAGGGGGGCGCACTGCGGCCCCCCCACCCCAGAGCACCCTGTCCCCATGTTGATGATGACAGGGCCCCTTCCCGACAACCCTGGCCGTTGGTTGTCGGGGTATGCGGGCGGGAGGCTTATCGGAATCTGGGAGCCCCCTTTAAGAAGGGGGCCCCCAGATACCAGCCCCCCACCCTAAGTGAATGAGTATCGTACCCCTACCCATTCACCTGCAAGAAAAGTGTAAACACAAATATACCACACAGAAACCCAATTACCTCACTCCCAGAAGAGATAATCAAGGGAGAGGGAGAGGAATGAGAGGACGAGGAAATGTGAATGTGAATCACCAATATGCTGTGTATGACAGCTCCTATCATATACCAGTAGCAAATAGGTATGAAACCTTGGAAAATTATGGAGATAGAAATGGTCCCCAATCCCCACGTCCTTTTTTCTGGAGAGGAAGAGGGAACAGAAGGAGAGGACGGGGCCATCCATCACAGAGGGGCAGGACTCCATCGCAGCTTACCCAACAAGCTCCACTGTATTACCAGTCAGTACCGAATTACAGAGATCAGCAAGTGAGAGAACAACAAAATTGGAGTCGAGGACAGCCACAAAGTCACAGGATGGAAGAAAACGTGGCTGTAGGGCAGGATCAAGAGTTCAGCAAAAAAAGACGTCTGGAAACAGATTAAGTGGCATCTATAATCTGAGTGGAACAGAGCTAACCCATAAAGAAACAAATATATTACAGTTGGGTCTTAAATGTGGCCTCAAACGACCAATCAATAAATTTGATGTGTACATTGACGTCCATCGATATATGAGAAAACTCAGTATTAAGAAATATTTTCTAAACAAAGTCTCGAACCCTGTGGGAGGGAGTGCCAGTGCATCCGTTGCAGTTGACAGTGGATTGAAAAATAAATCTTTATTTAATCCTCCCAATACAGCAATACACCATTTAGAAGTGTTTAAGGGTTTGGTATTGAGAGATATTGAGAAGATAATACCAAAGAAGGGTGTAAATCCTAGGTATATATATGAGGGAATAGAAATGCTGGAAAAGAGAAATGATGTAGTAGTCAGACCTGCTGATAAGGGAGGGGGGGTGGTGGTATTATCTAAAGAATATTACACCAGTCAATTAATAGAAATGTTATCAGACGTTGAAACGTACCAGAATTTGATTAGAGACCCCACACCAGAATATTATCAAGAGCTAAAACTCCTGGTACAGAATGGATACAAAAGACAAGTACTAACTTTGAAAGAAAAGAAGTACTTAATTCCAAGCAGTACCCGGATACCGACTATATACACCCTTCCTAAAATACATAAGGACACCCTAAATCCGCCTGCTAGACCAATTGTTAATAGCATAGGGTCAGTCACTTCTAGGATTGGACAATATTTAGACCAATTTCTACAGAAAAGTGTTAGAGCTACTAAGGCCTATTTGAAAGACACGAAAGATCTGTTACAATCCCTTCAGGAGGTGAAACTAGAGGGTAGAGGAGAGGTATATCTGGTAACTTCAGACGTATCATCACTGTATACAGTGATACAACATGATGATGCGTTATTGGCCCTTAATTGGGCTCTGAGCCAGAGAGAAGATCTTCCTCACCATCAAAAAGTTTTTTTAAGGGATGTTTTAGATTTTTGCCTATCACATAACTACTTTTGGTTTAATAGTTGTTTTTATACGCAGAGAACAGGCGTTGCTATGGGCGCAAGGTTTGCGCCCAGCATCGCCAATTTATTCATGGGACAATGGGAGGACAAGTATGTATTTGCAAATAAAAGGCGAGAATTACTCTTTTATAGACGCTTTATTGATGACGTGATTTTTCTATGGGAGGGACCTGAATCCACCTTATGTGAATTTTTTATTTATTTAAACAATAACCCAAATAATATTAAACTTACAAGCCAATGGAGCCGAGAGAAAATAGATTTTTTGGATGTCAGTATCTACAGAAATGGTGACCAATTGGAGACTAAAGTATATTTTAAAATCACTGATCGGAACAGTTTTTTACCTATACAGAGTGGCCATCATCCGGCTTGGCTCAAGAACATCCCGAAAGGACAACTAATGCGCGTAAAAAGGAATTGTTCTACAGTAGAAAACTATGACTCTCAGTCAGAAATATTAAAGGGACGATTCAGAGAAAAGGGATATGATCCCCAAGAGTTGGATAGAATTTCTGAAGAAATAAAAAGGATTCCGCGTGACGAGGTGCTGAAGAATGTAACCAAGGCTCCTATTACTGGTACCCATGAATGGGGTTTTATCTCATCTTTCCATACGCAATATAGGGAAGTGGAAGCTGTTCTTAAAAATCATTGGCATGTTTTATGCCTTGATAAAGTTTTAAAACCTGTACTCCCAGAAGTACCGAAATTTATTTATCGGAAAGCACCTAATATGGGAGATAAGGTAGTAAAGAAGGTCCTTAATCCCCCCACAAGACCACCATCCTTTTGGGATAAGAATGGTTTTTTTGCCTGCCGAAAGTGTAAGGCCTGCAGAGTGGTAGCTGAGCCAGTAAGGGGGATTGATAACTTCATATCTACGGTGAATAAAAACGAGTTCCTCATTAAGGAATTTATTACATGTAACATTACTCACGTAGTATACGTTTTATTATGTCCATGTGGACTAATGTACGTTGGCCGAACTAAGAGACCTCTAAAGGTACGAATAGGTGAACACATTAAAAATATCAGATTGGGCTTTGAAGATCACAATGTCTCACTCCACTTTAAAATACATCATGATAAGGACCCCAGGGGTCTGAAGTTTTGGGGTGTGGATCATATTAAACAGGCATGGAGGGGATCTAATAGGGTGAGAGAGCTATCAAAGCGCGAAACCCATTGGATCTATTTATTGGACACACTCACCCCTAAGGGGTTAAACGTAGAGTTGGACATTAATTGTTTCATTAGTGATCTTTGAGATATATTTATATATAATTTTTATTTGGTGACAATATAGGGAGGATGACCCGTTTGAGAAATAAGGTTGATCAAATCTATATGTGCTTGGAGATATATCTTATATACACTTATTTGATGGCTATGTAGGTAGGGTGACCAGTCGGAGAAATATGGTAGACCAAATACATATGCCATAAATATTACTAAGGGTCTCCAATAAAAATAAAAATATTAATATTGATATGTAGAATTGAGAGTGATTTTGATCACATGGGTTTGATCAAGAAATAATTTAATTATGAGTTCACATAATATGACTAGAATTCTAATATATAAACTTTTCTCATATTATCTATGGATTAATTTATATTACATGTGAATTGAAGATAAATGTTCTTTATTTAGAGTGAGCTCATTTAATTTAATTGTTTATGGAGAACTCTTTGTCTGAATCTTATTGTATATATCTTGTTATTGCAATTATTGAATTATATTGGGAGAATTTTTTAATATATACCTGTTTTAAACTTTAATCTGTAATCTGTGAAAGTATTAATTTATTGATTATCATGTAGTGGTTTTATTTGTGTATATAGGGACTATGTACTAATAATACTAGATGAGATTGTCTTTTTTAAATACACTGGATGAGTAATCGAGTGTAAAGACAGTACAGCCCCAGTGAAATAGCAGCCATTTGTTTTCCAGTTTCATGGGAGACTAGGGCAGGCACTGGAGGGGTTAATGTGCTGTCTCCATAAAGTCTTTGATGCCGTGCCGTGAGGTTAAACCCTCAGAAGAAGTCGTAAGACGAAACGTCAGGGATAACCTCACGGCATCAGGAAGTAACCTATTGACGCTGTGCGCTCCATCTGCGCTCCATCTGACTCACACACAGAGAGAAGTAACGCTGAGAGTGTCTGCGGTGGACGCAGTAAACTCTATTGAAGTCAGCTTTGTGAGTGTGTGTAATAGGATGGACGGGGCGTCCTTTTAATGATTATTTAAAGTAATTCCAATCATTTGGGACTGTATATGCTATACACTGTGTCAAGAGAGTTTTAAATAAATGAAAAGAGACGGGATTACACTATTGTGAGCCTTTTTATTTTTTATGGACCCGGACAAGTGTGGATATTTACAGCACCATTTGGGGAGATCAAACGGAGCGTGAGCCTGGAGCTGATTAAAGACACCTGCATGCATTGCCTACTATACTCAGCTTTCTGGTGAGTATATACCCGAAAGGGGGCTTGTGATATATGGTGGATGCTATTTTGGAGTGAAGAAAAAAACTTCTGTACCTACATTGATCACAGGGTGAATCGCTTTGCTTGTCTTCCTTACTTCTTATGAACTGTTCGTAGGAAATGATCCATCAGTCGGATGAGAGTGATGATTTAGCGCTGCTTTTAGTGATTTATAAGACTTGAATGGACTTGATGTTTACTATCTTTGATACCACACAGAGTATTAAAATATTTTATTAGTTGGCCGCCAGGGGGGGGGGGGGCAGAAGACAGAAGAAGAAGCAAGAAGAAGACAGAAGCCGACAGAACCCCCCCCCCCCCCCCGCCGAAGACGTCGAAAGAAGTCCGTCGGGGGGTGGGCGCTTTTATAAAAGCGACCCACCCCGGCGGCGGAAGAGAACCAGACGGCGGCGAAGAACAGCGGCACCCACCCCCCGCCGAAGATGTCAGAGGAAGCCCGCCGGGGGGGCGCTTTTATAAAAGCGACCACCCCTCCCCCCGACGGCCAACTAATAAAATACTTTAATACCCTGTGTGGTAATTTGTGTTTACACTTTTCTTGCAGGTACCCCATACTCATTGATGAAATATAAGTAGCGCTGAAAAAATAATAATGGTCAGTGACAATTATAATAAAACACTATGTATGATTGCGCATCAACTAAAGTGAAAATGATAAATGTCCACTGGTTAATGGAGGGAACATCAAATAAAGAACAAAAAGTCCATTAATCATGGGTGTGTTGGCACGACATCAACATGAAAGGGACATTCTGTGCTTGGAATAAAGGAGTGGATGAAATACTCTTACCAACTGTTGTTGATCTATATGCCAACGACAATAGATCAAAAGCGCGTGAGGTAGACTCCAATCTACTCGGTTGTAGAAACGCCCGACTATAAACTTCACACGGGATGTCCAAAGGTAGACGATGATCCTGAAGTGGAATCTCACCGTGGAACGATGGGCTCAAGGTGTAACGAATGACAAACCGGCCTGGAGATCTACTTGCTTCAAAGCGATGTTGGGAATAAAAATGGATATCCTCCCATCCTCACATCCTCACATGTCCTGTTTAAAAAACAGGACATGTGAAGAAAACAAAAAAACATGCTCCGATAGTGCAGGTCAAAGGGGAATAGGTTTTTATTCAAAAAAAACAATAACATAAAAGTGATCAATGGAAGTATAAAATGATAAAAGCAATATGGGAGTTAAGTGTACCTGGCCCGACGCGTTTCGTCCTAGTGGACTTCAACAGGGGCATCAACCTTCACCCCCATATTGCAACAAATAAATAGTACACTGTCTTAATTGTTATACATCTATAAACCAATCAGATGAGCCGAATAGTAGATAGGTATGATTGGAGTAGAACGAGTCACATGATGTGTCACGTGACAAATCACATGACCAGTCACGTGACAGATCACTGAACATGAACATACATATACCAACCAATCAATTTTGAGAACATGTTACAAATCTCAAATCAAAGCAAAAATATGTCATATATAACAGACCATAACTGCATAACACAATTAGAACAGAGGCTGCATAAAGAACATGTCTTTAAAAAATAGAATGATAATGTGTATGAAGGGTAGTGTAACACCAGGCCTAGTGACACATCTCAGCGCCTTAATGCAAAATATTACACAGTGGAATCACTTGACAAGTTGACAAGTGACAGAATTTTAGAGAAAAAGTATGTAGTCAAAACTATAATTTCATATTGCAGAAATATATAGTAGTAAAAGATTGTAGCAGCTATTTAAAATCTAACAGTCATAAAACTGAAGATGCACAAATAAATCAGGATCACCTATAGAACAAAATAGTCCAAAATGATAAACAGCGCTCTAGCTGTTGGTTTAAATGTCCAACATCATCACAAGCATTCAAAAAGTGACGGATTTTCTTGTCAGTGTAGTGAAAACAGGTAGTGGTTGATCCTACACCTCTTCCCTGGAAAGATTACACCACAAGTGGGGCACACTCCCTTTCGGGGTACTCACTCACCAGATGATTAGTAAATGGAGGCAATAAAAGGTATCTTTCCACCATA
Organism: Rana kukunoris; assembly: GCA_029574335.1. Taxonomy (NCBI): domain Eukaryota; kingdom Metazoa; phylum Chordata; class Amphibia; order Anura; family Ranidae; genus Rana; species Rana kukunoris. Next base: position 71,606,780 of record CM056060.1, read on the forward strand.
AAAGCTCCTCATAAAACACATAAACACAGAACAGGCTCCAAATAGCGTAATCTCGTTTATTAAAGTTAAAAGGTAACAATCCCTCATATGCATGCAGCCCCCGCTTATAATGCACGTACCATTTAGTAGATTGTTACAGGCACAAATGACAGTAACGGTAGCGGTATCCTACTGGTATCCGATTCCCCAGAAGCCAAGCATGTAAACACAGCGTGTAGTCTACAGCGTGCAGATCTACTTCCTGGATGAACCACCCGTGGAATGCACGCGTCACTTCCGGGTCGCCGTGAAGTCCCGCCCTGACCGGTTTCGTCCAACTGGCTTCAACAGAGGGCGTGGATGAGCGGTATAGGCATCCCCATTATATGGAACTGCTTCTCCGCTGATTGGACATTGTAGACGGACTAAAGAGCGTCATTGGTCAGTGTCCTTAACCCGAACAGTTAATGGTCAGGCTCAATGGGAGACAGCGCGATATGGGTGCCGATTAAATAAAGGATATTAATCCATAATAAAAGAACTATATATATATATATATATATATAGCCCGGACTACAGGTAAAATGTAGAAGGTAAACAATAAGGTATACATTACTCGGAGAACACGGGCAGAAAAAGCCAGCGCAACATATAGAGCTACTGGGGTCATGGATACCAGTTAGAGATACTCCATAGACAGCAATTCCATTTTAAAACAACCTGGTGTGTCTCCTAAATATATATTAGCTATACCTTACATGGTCATGTTAAACTTATAATACAGTTATTAAGGAAAATAAGAAAGAAAAGTGACAAGTAGCAACTGTTTATACATCTCTCTTAGATATAGCTAATGGTGTATAACTGAATTATACACTCTACAGCCCTCTGTAACAAGGGTAGTATATGGTTTAAAGATTATTTATATATAGACAATTGTCACCCGGATACCCATATATTTTCTCACGACCTATAAGATCAATATGTGGTATTGTTTACATATAGCTGTACTGTGGAACTATATGGCCTCAATTAATAAAATTATACAAAATATATAAAAAAATATATAAAAAAGGGGGGATATAAAAATGAAAGGAGTAAATATACTCCATTTTCATAGAATTGGAAGTAGGTAGACTAGTTAGACATAATATTATCAGTGTATAAATGTATACACACATATAAATGTCACTGTGTCACTGTGTATAAATTCTATGAATATGGAGTATATTTACTCCTTTCATTTTTATATCCCCCCTTTTTTATATATTTTTTTTATATATTTTGTATAATTTTATTAATTGAGGCCATATAGTTCCACAGTACAGCTATATGTAAACAATACCACATATTGATCTTATAGGTCGTGAGAAAATATATGGGTATCCGGGTGACAATTGTCTATATATAAATAATCTTTAAACCATATACTACCCTTGTTACAGAGGGCTGTAGAGTGTATAATTCAGTTATACACCATTAGCTATATCTAAGAGAGATGTATAAACAGTTGCTACTTGTCACTTTTCTTTCTTATTTTCCTTAATAACTGTATTATAAGTTTAACATGACCATGTAAGGTATAGCTAATATATATTTAGGAGACACACCAGGTTGTTTTAAAATGGAATTGCTGTCTATGGAGTATCTTTAACTGGTATCCATGACCCCAGTAGCTCTATATGTTGTGCTGGCTTTTTCTGCCCGTGTTCTCCGAGTAATGTATACCTTATTGTTTACCTTCTACATTTTACCTGTAGTCCGGACTATATATATATATATAGTTCTTTTATTATGGATTAATATCCTTTATTTAATCGGCACCCATATCGCGCTGTCTCCCATTGAGCCTGACCATTAACTGTTCGGGTTAAGGACACTGACCAATGACGCTCTTTAGTCCGTCTACAATGTCCAATCAGCGGAGAAGCAGTTCCATATAATGGGGATGCCTATACCGCTCATCCACGCCCTCTGTTGAAGCCAGTTGGACGAAACCGGTCAGGGCGGGACTTCACGGCGACCCGGAAGTGACGCGTGCGTTCCACGGGTGGTTCATCCAGGAAGTAAGTAGATCTGCACGCTGTAGAATACACGCTGTGTTTACATGCTTGGCTTCTGGGGAATCGGATACCAGTAGGATACCGCTACCGTTACTGTCATTTGTGCCTGTAACAATCTACTAAATGGTACGTGCATTATAAGCGGGGGCTGCATGCATATGAGGGATTGTTACCTTTTAACTTTAATAAACGAGATTACGCTATTTGGAGCCTGTTCTGTGTTTATGTGTTTTATGAGGAGCATTATCCTGACGGGTCCCAGCTATAGAGACGGATTATCTGGTGGAAAGATACCTTTTATTGCCTCCATTTACTAATCATCTGGTGAGTGAGTACCCCGAAGGGGAGTGTGCCCCACTTGTGGTGTAATCTTTCCTGGGAAGAGGTGTAGGATCAACCACTACCTGTTTTCACTACACTGGCAAGAAAATCCGTCACTTTTTGAATGCTTGTGATGATGTTGGACATTTAAACCAACAGCTAGAGCGCTGTTTATCATTTTGGACTATTTTGTTCTATAGGTGATCCTGATTTATGATAATGTGTATGCACAACTGTAGCCTATATACAGCAGGACAAGAGAGGAAGGAAACCGGAAAAATTGCCTATTGAGGGCATGATACAATCATCTTCCAACCTCCTACACATAACTATAAAGGGAAGTTCAACCAGGAAAATTGCCTGTTAGAGGCATGATACAATCATCTTCCAACCTCCTACTGGGAAGTTCACCCAGGGAGGGGCGGAACCACCACCAATGTAATGTGTGGGGACACCAGCCGCAGCGTTAAACATAAAAACGCCGCTACGCTGGTTGTAATCATACTGTGAAGCGTGGAAACCACGCTGGAACGCAGCGCCGACGTCATGACGCAAACACGCATGACGTCATGACGCCGCGCGCGGACATGTGACGCTTAACCAACGAATGAAAGCGCCACATGTCCGGAGGGAAGCCGGGACACACATAACCGCGGGCACCTGACGCCCCATCGGCCAATGGGTGCTCAGCGTGTCTAAAGGGAGGCGAAGGCACCTGTGTAATCCATGGAACCTGATTAGGGCCAAAAAGAATGATGTACTGGCAAGTATGCCAGATATATTGCCCAAACTAAAAAAAACATTAAAGTATCGCCAGCATAGAGCGAAAGGTAAAAGAGAAGAACGGGTTGGTTAACAAATTATAAATATTAGACAATACAACCCAAAGGAAAATGGATAAATGTCGCCCCCCAGGGGGAATGGAGGGTGGCACACCCACTCCCATATGTCATGAAAAAAGGGGAGACAGTACCAAAGAGTGATAAATAAAAACTAATATTAATTGGATCCTACAATGCTAATAATAATAAAATAAGACCCAAAAAATAGGTTGTGTTAACAACAGCATAGAACAAGCCTAAGAGATGGAAACTTAGGCTTTATTGATAAATGAATTAATATCCCATTCGATAGTCATACCGAACGGATGGTGCGTACGTAATTCATGTATCCAGTAAGTTTCTAACTGGGACACACCTTGAGTACGAGGTTCGCCTCTCCAGTGTGGTACAAACTGATCAATCACCAAAAATTGGGTCCCCTTGGGATCTTTATCGTGGCACTGTAGATAATGTCGAGGGACACTGTGGTTGGTTTTCCCTAGTTTAATGTTAGCTATGTGCTCATTTACTCGGACCGTAAAGGTTCGAATTGTCCGCCCGACATATTGTTTCTTGCAAGGACAAGTGAGAAGATAAACAACATATCGGGTGGAACATGTGGTAAAATGTTTCATTTGGTATACCCTTGAGGTGACCGTAGAGTGAAAGGTTTCACTTTTACGTCTGCCACTTGTGTTGTGTAAACAGACAGTACACTTGCTGCAGGGAAAATAGGCCTTGCAATCCTGAAAAAAGTAACCCTTTTCGGGGGGTCAATAACATTGGGGGCCACTTGTCCTTGGATGGATCAAGCGCCTCTAAAAATAACGCCAGCCCTATCTGGTAGGGCTGGACCAAGGACTTTGTCGTTTTGCAAGACACCCCAATGTTTGGCCAAAATTTGTTTGATTTGCTTGGATTGCACAGAGTATGTAGTGAAAAAAGACCAACGGAACTTGTCATCAGCGGCCTTCTTAGGGCGAACCTCAAGAAGTGAATTACGATTGATACACAGAGTCCGCTCAATTTTGGCTTCGAGTTCTCCCACCTCATACCCCTTCTCTACAAACCTATCTTTTAAGACCGTAGATTGAATGGTGAAGTCTTCAACCTTGGTACAGTTCCGCCGGAGACGTAAAAACTGACTCCGAGGGACTGATTTTAACCATTGTGGATGGTGACAGCTATCTAGCGGAATATAGCCGTTACGATCTGTGGGCTTGAAGTAGGTGCTGAACTCGAGATGTTGTTCAACTATTCTAATCTCCAAGTCCAAAAAATGTATTGAGACCGAACTGGCCTCATGGCTTAAACGAATGCCCCTGTCATTGGCATTCAAAAAAGACATGTATTCATTGAGTGATTCTTGGTCACCCTTCCATAGGAGGAGGATGTCGTTTATGTAACGAGCCCAAAGGACCAATTCCGGCATTCTAAGGGCATAGACGACATCCTCCTCCCACTTGGCCATAAAGAGATTGGCCAGACTGGGGGCAAATTTTGCCCCCATGGCCACGCCCTTGGTCTGTAAAAAGAAGGTATTTTGAAACCAAAAATAATTGTGCTGAGCGGCAAATCTGAGAAGCTGCATGATGAAATTGCGCTGTATGACCGCCAAAGCTATATTAAGAGACAGATAATGTTCAACAGCGTTAAAGCCCAATTCGTGGGGGATGCACGTATAGAGTGCAGTCACATCTGCCGTGGCCAGAATCATACCTTCTCCAAAAGGGACTGACTCTAGTAACATTAAACTAGGGAAAACCAACCACAGTGTCCCTCGACATTATCTACAGTGCCACGATAAAGATCCCAAGGGGACCCAATTTTTGGTGATTGATCAGTTTGTACGACACTGGAGAGGCGAACCTCATACACGAGGTGTGTCCCAGTTAGAAACTTACTGGATACACCATCCGTTCGGTATAAATATCGAATGGGATATTAATTCATTTATCAATAAAGCCTAAGTTTCCATCTCTTAGGCTTGTTCTATGCTGTTGTTAACACAACCTATTTTTTGGGTCTTATTTTATTATTATTATTATTAGCATTGTAGGATCCAATTAATATTCGTTTTTATTTATCACTCTTTGGTACTGTCTCCCCTTTTTTCATGACATATGGGAGTGGGTGTGCCGCCCTCCATCCCCCCCTGAGGGGCGACATTTATCCATTTTCCTTTGGGTTGTATTGTCTAATATTTATAATTTGTTAACCAACCCGTTCTTCTCTTTTACCTTTCGCTCTATGCTGGCGATACTTTAATGTTTTTTTTAGTTTGGGCAATATATCTGGCATACTTGCCAGTACATCATTCTTTTTGGCCCCAATCAGGTTCCATGGATTACACAGGTGCCTTCGCCTCCCTTTAGACACGCTGAGCACCCATTGGCCGATGGGGCGTCAGGTGCCCACGGTTATGTGTGTCCCAGCTTCCCTCCGGACATGTGGCGCTTCCATTCGTTGGTTAAGCGTCACATGTCATGCGCGTTTGCGTCATGATGTCGGCGCTGCGTTCCAGCGTGGTTTCCACGCTTTACAGTATGATTACAACCAGCGTAGCGGCGTTTTTATGTTTAACGCTGCGGCTGGTGTCCCCACACATTACATTGGCGGTGGTTCCGCCCCTCCCTGGGTGAACTTCCCAGTAGGAGGTTGGAAGATGATTGTATCATGCCCTCAATAGGCAATTTTTCTGGTTTCCTTCCTCTCTTGTCCTGCTGTATATAGGCTACAGTTGTGCATACACATTATCATGCTATTTTTTATAGACATGTTCTTAATGCAGCCTCTGTTCAAATTGTGTTATGCAGTTATGGTCTGTTATATATGACATATTTTTGCTTTGATTTGAGATTTGTAACATGTTCTCAAAATTGATTGCTTGGTATATGTATGTTCATGTTCAGTGATCTGTCACGTGACTGGTCATGTGATTTGTCACGTGACACATCATGTGACTCGTTCTACTCCAATCATACCTATCTACTATTCGGCTCATCTGATTGGTTTATAGATGTATAACAATTAAGACAGTGTACTATTTATTTGTTGCAATATGGGGGTAAAGGTTGATGCCCCTGTTGAAGTCCACTAGGACGAAACGCGTCGGGCCAGGTACACTTACCTCCCATATTGCTTTTATCATTTTATACTTCCAGTGATCACTTTTATGTTATTGTTTTTTTTTAATAAAAACCTATTCCCCTTTGACCTGCACTGGGAGCATGTTTTTTTGTTTTCTTCACATGTCCTGTTTTTGAAAACAGGACATGTGAGGATGTGAGGATGGGAGGGTATCCATTTTTACATAGATCTCCAGGCCGGTTTGTCATTCGTTACACCTTGAGCCCATCGTTCCACGGTGAGATTCCACTTCAGGATCATCGTCTACCTTTGGACATCCCGTGTGAAGTTTATAGTCGGGCGTTTCTACAACCGAGTAGATTGGAGTCTACTTCACGCGCTTTTGATCTATTGTCGTTGGCATGTAGATCAACAACAGTTGGTAAGAGTATTTCATCCACTCCTTTATTCCAAGCACAGAATGTTCCTTTCATGTTGATGTCGTGCCAACACACCCATGATTAATGGACTTTTTGTTCTTTCTTTGATGTTCCCTCCATCAACCAGTGGACATTTATCATTTTCACTTTAGTCGATGCGCAATCATACATAGTGTTTTATTATAATTGTCACTGACCATTATTATTTTTTCAGCGCTACTTATATTTCATCACTTTCTATTCTATGTTTGTCACATTGCTTTTGTAGCTGCTTCAATAATATTTTTTCACCTTCTCAGTTAGCGCAGTTTTTTCCCTTTCTTCACCCCATACTCATTCACTTAGGGTGGGGGGGCCGGTATTATTAAAGGGGGCTCCCAGATTCCGATAAGCCTCCCGCCCGCATACCCCGACAACCAATGGCCCCAGAGCACCTGACCCCCCCATGTTGAGGGCATGCTGCCCGGGACGGCTCAGGAGGGAGGGGGCGCTCGCTCGCCCCCACTCCTTTCCTGACCGGCCGGCCGGGCGGCGTGCTTTGGATACAGGTCTGGTATGGAATGTGGGGGGACCCCCACGCGTAGGAGGGTCTCCTTACAACCCATAACAGACCTAAGGGCCCGGTATGCTCCTGAGGGGGGAACCCATGCCGGGTTTTTATTTAAAATCCGGCGGGGAGTTCCCCCTCAGGATTCATAACAAACGCCGCCCACGTGTAGAATTGGCGGGAATCCATGTCCGATCCCCGTTGCTTCTATGACGCACTCACTGGAATGTGCTTTTACTATTCCAGCGAGTGCGAGATGTCGGCACCCTGTCGCCGAGAATCAGCGCGATGCTGTCGTGCTAAAAACACATTCTCGGCGGCAGGTACTGTATAAGAGATTCCCATATATTTTAACCAAGGTCCCCATATTTCATTAAATTGGGTAAGTTTATCCATCATTGAGCCTATTCTTTTTTCTTGTTCCATAATCCATGTGACCCTTCTTTTCATATTTAGTATAGAAACCGATGGTTTTTCTAGCTCCTGTTAGGATAAATAATATCAGTTTTCTGGTAACCTTCGGAACCTGAGGTATGAAACCATTCAGTAAAGCAATCGCCGGGGACTGATGTAAATTATAACCTGTAACCCGTTGTAAAATATGGAAAACCTTGTTCCAATATCCACGTATTCTTGGACATTCCCACCAAGTGTGAATCATAGAGCCCAATCCTCGACAACCTCTAAAGCAAAGAGGCGAGGAGGAGGGGTATATAGAGGCCAATTTTAGAGGAACCAAATACCACCTAGTATATATTTTCACATTAGCTTCTACAAGAGACACACTTAAAAAAACCCTTAACAGATCTAGTATAGTTTTCACACCAATCTTTTAAGTCGCATTCATCACAAAGATCCTTCTCCCAAGCTAGCATATGAGGTAATTTAATATTATTTGCTGCTAGTGATTTATATATAACCGAGATACCTCCTCTCCGAGATTTGATCATATTTATGTTCATACGGAGATAGGCGTCCAGATATAATTTTATCAGATCAAAGTTTCTGAGTATAATCGTAGATTTGAGAAAATCTCAACCTCTCTGAAGGAGGAAGATCAAGATTATCCACAAAATATTGCTCAGAAAGAGGTCCCAGATGTGAAAAAAAAAACGTCCAATACGGTACACCCCCTTATCACGCCACCATTTGAAGGAGTTAACATCAACTTTAGAGGCAAAAAATGGATCTTGAAAAATATCAGCCGTAGGCTGACCTTTCGAGATCAAGGCTGGGTTGTTCCTAAGTGAATCCCAGAGAACTAAAGCCTGTGAAAGAGTTGGGGACATAATAGAAGGCCTACATCTGGTAGTACACCACAATAAACTTTCTAGCGAATACACTTGTCGATCCTTTATGAGATATACATCTGATAATTGGGCTAATCTAGCTGATTGGTAATACCATAACAAATTCGGAACTCCCAAACCTCCTTGTTCAGGTAGATTAAAAAGACTACGTGAAGAAATACGCGGACCCTTATTGTTCCAGATAAATTTGGTAACTTTACCTTGAAAACATTTCAAATGATTCTTGGTGCAGCAGGACGCTCTCACACGAGTCGGCTCACCGAGACAGACTAGTCAGGCAGGTGATCCCTCCAGCCCCTGGCTGCATCCAGGACTCACAGGATTCGCAGCCTTTCAGCTCTCCTTCCATCCCTTTGCCCACTACCTTGTTTTGCTGGGGTCTCACAGGTAAGCCTGTTTCTCGCCAGGCGCTTGTGTCCCCCCCCCCCCCGCCCCCCTGCTTCCCCTGCCTTCCCTGGGACAGCGCGGCCGTCCTTGTAAGGATAAGCCACGGCTCTCCCCAACGGAGCAACAATTGCACTTTGGTTGCCTCCCGTTCTCCTCCCGAAAGCCATCAGCAATCGAGCCATCCCCCCGCCGCCTCTCCACCCCAGTCACACCCTCTCCAACCATCCGCGCCGACCTATGGTGTTTTGCGGCGGCCGAATCTAGGAAAGACCGCGGCTTCGCCCACGGCCTAGTGGCGCGCCGCACAAACACCCAGGAGATTCCCCTAAAGCCGCCCAGAAACCCCCTCTTACTATAGGAGGACCTCCATCCTCTCCCTGATTGCCCACCAGCCTCCCCTAGGGACAAATCCTACCAAGCTGACAGCCCCCAGCTTTTTCCTGAATTGTGGCCAGCTTGGTACTTCTCCCCCTATTCTGCCCCACCGCATATCCACCACCTCTGTGGCACTTGATCCAGGGTTTATTTGCTGATCGCCCTTGAGGGGTCAGGAAGGAATTTTTTTCCCTTGCCGCAGCACATCGAATAGCGCGACCAGGGTTTTTTTGCCTTCCTCTGGATCAACCTGGGAGTGAGGATTTAAAGAAATCTTCCCCCCCCCCATCCCACTAAAACCGCACTGGTACCCCCGATGCTTGGTGGCAATGGCTAATCTGCGATACTCTGCAGACACCATTCGGAGTCTGAGGCGATTCGCCACAGTATTACCAGCCATCACCAAAAAGGCCTTAATAACTGAGCAACTATTGAGAATCGATCGACGATCGACTGTCAAAAATTTCAGTCATCCATCCCAACCTGAGCACATATCTTGTGCTTTGATCAACACAAGATCGGCAGTAAAACACCGATTAGAAATCCATGATCTCATTCTTCAATATGATTTAGACTGCCTCTTTATTACAGAAAGCTGGCTCACAGCCAACTGTAACACCATTCTAGGAGAACTGGTGCCAGAAAACTACCGTATTATAACGGAAAACAGAATAGGGCAAAGAGGAGGAGGACTGGCGGTGATCCACAAGACTCATCTTGCGATCACTAAACCAGTCCTTCAAAATCCTCTTCCATTCATGGAAACCCTTACTCTACAGCTGCAAACTAATCCCCAGGAGACTGTCCAGATTCTACTCTGTTATAGGCCACCTGGGCCAAAATCGCAGCTTCTATCATCGCTGACGGAGTTTATCTCCACTTATACCCTAAACAGCAAACACCTTCTGCTGCTCGGGGACTTCAATCTCTGGGCCAATTCCTCACAGGATCCCGTCGCCGATGCCTGTATTGACCACCTGGAAAGTTTAGGGCTACAGCAACTAGTCTGTGGGCCCACACACGCTTCAGGCCACACACTCGATCTTATTTTCAGACAAAATCTGAAAATAAATACTTTGGAAAATGAACCATTGCCATGGACAGATCACCATGCAATTAAATTCATAATTTCCAAAACTCCCCCATTGATAAAAACACCCAAGCCGGTGACAACACACTGGACTAGATCTCAGAAGAAGCTCCATTCGGAACTCTTCAAATCTACTTTGGAAAATAAAATTAAAACTGTCCAACCATTCCGAACAGCCTCAGAAACACTGGATGCCATTAATGCAGCCCTACTACAGTCAGCCGACTTAGTAGCGCCGAAACACAAAGCCCACATCCGGAAAAAACAAGTCCGGCTGGTTTAACAACCAGCTGGTGCTACTGAAGCAAGAGCGCAGAAGGGCGGAAGCCGCCTGGAAGAGAAGCACTTCAGTAGAGAACCTCATCACCTACAAGGAAATAACAAAAAAATACCATAAAGAAATCTTCAAAGCCAAGAAAAATTATTTTTCCGAGGCTATCAACAGCGCCCTAAACCGCCCCCGGGAACTCTTCAAGCTGGTCACTCAGACCATGAATCCAGACTGTCTTGAAGCCCCCAATTCAGATACCCAAGAATTTTGCAATGAACTATCGGATTTCTTCATCAAAAAAATTGAGGGAATCCGGGAAAGCATTCAGCAAAACAACACCCCCCTCAACCAGGCCCACAACACCCATAGAAACATTCTACATTTAACAAAGTTCACTCTGCAACCCATCACCATCGAGGCCACAAAAAATATCATCGGTACTTTGCGAAACAGCACAGCGCCCAACGATATTATCCCCACTAAACTGCTGAAGGAATGTGCCGACATCATGGCACCACCTATCATGCAGCTTATAAATCAGTCATTTAAGGAAGGCATAGTGCCCTCCCTGCTAGAAGAGGGCACAATCAAGCCTATCTTGAAAAAGCCTACCCTGGATCCCAAGGACCCAGCTCACCGCCGTCCCATAACAGGCCTCAACGTTCTCTCCAAGGTAATGGAAAAAGTAGTGGTACAACAGCTGCAACAGCATCTAGATACCCATAATCTACTTGATCCATACCAATCGGGTTTCCGTCCCGGACACGGGACATAAAAAGCATTACTCAAAATATGGGACGACGCTCTCGAGGCCGCAGACGAAGGAGAATCTTGTCTCCTGGTTCTGTTGGACCTAAGCGCAGCCTTTGATACGGTAGACCACAAACTATTACTGACTAGGCTAGCTGAAGTAGCCAGAGTCGCAGTCGGTGATTTACCATGGTTTTCCTCCTTTTTGGAAAACCGATCACAAACAGTGAAATTGGGACTTTTCACTTCTGAAAAACGCACGGTGTCATGTGGAGTCCCTCAAGGATCCCCCCTGTCACCGGTGCTCTTCAACATCTACCTTCGCCCACTCTTTGAAATCATTAGTAGTCAACAACTACTTTATCACTCTTACGCAGATGACACGCAACTGTATTTTCGCATCTGCAACAAAAAGGATCACCATTTCAGTTTAGAGAATTGTCTCTCTTTGATAGAAAACTGGATGACAAAGAGTTATCTTAAACTCAACAGTTCCAAAACAGAACTTCTCCTGTTTCAGGCCAGTCGCAAGAGTCAACGGGCAACAACCTGGTCTCCCCCGCCCATTCTGGGCCAAATCATCACCCCTAGCTCCAAAGTCAAAAGTCTCGGAGTCATCTTTGACACCTTCATGACTATGGACGCACAAATAGGGTCAGTAGTCAGCGGATCCCACCATCTGCTACGCCTACTACGCAGACTTATCCCCTTTATTCCCAAAGATGACGTAGCAGTCGTGGTAGGAACAATTGTGAACTCCAGACTGGACTATGCAAACGCCCTTTACCTTGGACTCCCTAGGTACCAAATCGCTCGTCTGCAAGTCGTTCAGAATACGGCCGCCAGACTTGTGACTGGGAAAAAACCCTGGGAGTCAATCTCACCTTCATTGAGAGCCCTTCATTGGTTGCCAGTAAAAGACAGAATTTCTTTTAAAGCCCTCTGTCTGACACATAAGTGCATCCATGGGAAGGCCCCGCAATATCTATGCGAGAAGATAGAAGCCCACAACTCCAATCGTGTTCTGCGATCCACCGGCCAAAATTTGGTCAAGGTACCCAAAGCCAGATACAAGTCCAAAGGAGAAAGAAGGTTTGCTTTCCAGGGTCCCAGACTATGGAACGCTTTACCAACCAGCATTCGGTTGGAGGAAAACCACCTGAGCTTCAGAAGACAGATAAAAACTCTGCTCTTTTGAGGCCCGGAGAGACAGAAACAACGAGCGCCCAGAGGCGATTTAGTTTGCATGTGTCGCGCTATATAAGTTTTTCATTCATTCATTCATTCATTCATTCATTCATTCATTCATTCTTTTTTATCGGTATAGGTAGTGAGCGAAAAAGATATAGAAGTCTGGGGAGAAGTCATCTTGACCGATTGAATCCTACTAATCAAGCCAATATTCTGAGTGCCCCATTCACGTAAATCCTTTACAAGTTTTCTATACATAGGAGGATAATTAGCTAAATATAAATTCTCAAAATTCGGAGTCAGATTAATACCTAAATATTTAATAGATGAATTGTTCCAGCTGAATTCATATTTATCTTTCAATATGGATACTATAGACTCAGGTAGCGACACATCAAGGGCTCTAGATTTGGCCATATTAACTTTAAGACCTGATACTTCGGAGAAACCATCCAGTAAAGAATAGATTTCAGGTAATGAGGAGGTAGGAGAGGTTATGAATAACAACAGGTCATCTGCAAATAACGCACATTTATGATCCTTTTGGGTACATCTGACTCCTTACTTTGATATTCTCGTTACTATGAATAGCTAATGCTAAAGATTCAATCACGATTGCGAATATCAGAGGAGATAAAGGACAACCCTGCCTCGTACCCCTTTTTATTTTAATAGGTTCCGAAAACATACCTTGTAATCGTATTTTAGCCTCAGGAGAAGAATAAACTGCAGAATAAAATACACATAATTCTTGAACCAAATCCCCAATATATATATTTCTAACATCCTAGCCTTGATTGGACAACGCTTTTTCCAATCAGGGTGCAGTAAAAGCTAATTGTTAAAGAGCACTTAAAAAACCCTGGGTGGGCTGGCTTTATCATGCCCCCTATGCCATCAATTCCCATGGGATAGTTATCCTAATGGCCAAAACAGTGCAATTCCAACTACATTCGCGCAGTCGGATCCTCAGGGCTGGTTTCTGTTCCTCCATGCTGTCATCGGTGGCCTGGATGTACTTCTTATGGCATTTTATATCCCGCCAACTTTCCAGTTTGCTGCCCTACAGGAGGGTATTGCTTTCATGGCCAGACATCCCACAATACCTGCAATTTGGTTGGGCGACTTCAACATGATGATTAACCCTAGCTTAGATAGACTTAGCACTACAAGGCTGTTTCCCCCAGTGGGGTTTTTGGGCAGCTCAATTAATAATTTAGGAGAAAAAAAAAGGGGTTTATTGAATGGCACGTACAAAAAGGAAGGGTAATAAAGTAGTTAAGATATGAGTTACAGTAGTACAAAGATATTTAAAATTCCATACATATAAATAGCAAGACACAACAAATTGTCATACAGCTTGGCATGTGTAGGTACAAGCATGTAGCAATTCATAACACGTTTCAACCCTTATATGGGTCTTCTTCAGAGGTTTTGTTGTAGCTAGAAGAGATTTGCAAAATTATTGTGTTTAATGTTTTATCAAGTGTCCCTCCCAATAGAATACGGGGGGGGGGGGAGGGGAAAGAAAAAACACAAATGGGTTACATATAGAATTTAGAAAAATTACCAAATCAACATGTATGGGTATGGAACAGTCTAAACCAAACTCTTTCTTCAGATAAAGAAGGCCCCAAATGTTTCCCAAATTGATATCCCGACCCCACCGTGCTCCAATGCAGGTGACTCCCCAAAAATAGCACAGTGGTCACACGTAACTTATAGAAAATCACCAAGTTGGGGTGGCACCCCTGAGAGTGGTAGGCCAGGGAGAGGGTTGGACACCTGCAGCAAAGCTTTTTACGAAAAATATGTAGTTACTTATTGGCATATGTATATACAGTATATGCAAATGTGTGATTGGATCATATTAATAATCTATACTACACACCAATTTAATTGTGTTGCATAATTATTGGGAAAATATTTACAACATCCCTGAAAATATGGCAGAATCCAAATAGGATATTTAATGTGTTATTTTATTTTACATTTTTATTTTATTTTATCATTATTATGTTTGTTTATTCAAAACGTAATATTTATAATATGTTTGTAATAGTAAAAAAAATATAATTATCTAATGTGTGGAATGAGAGGCAAAATGAAACGAATAATAAAATATAAAAGTGGGGTGAACAGTGTTAACCAGTGTGTAGGATACTGCAGTGTTGCATTGCATATAAATATGTGAAATGATAGGGGTTAAATCAATAACATGAATGAAAGTGTGGTGTGTGGTGTGCAGGTGAAAGATGTAGAGGTGAAGAGTGTGAGTGCGATGAAAGAAAACATATAATGAAAATGAAAGTATAAATAAATATGAATAAAGGTGAATAAAATGGAATTGGATATGACTAATAAAAAATATATATTAAAAAATGTGTTATAATATACTAATGTGTTGAATGATGAGGTAGTGAATTAAATGTATGTGAGATGAATTAAAGTTTCGTTAAAAAATAAGTGAAAGAATTGCAGAAAAATAATTATTAAGGTGATGGGGTAAAAATATATGTAAATGACCTTATAAGATAGACTTAGCACAACCACCCAGATGTTACCTCATCTTTTTCTTACTAGATTTGTCAGGTTTCTTTTAGAG
This sequence comes from Rana kukunoris, assembly GCA_029574335.1. Lineage (NCBI taxonomy): Eukaryota > Metazoa > Chordata > Amphibia > Anura > Ranidae > Rana > Rana kukunoris. Next base: position 71,621,999 of record CM056060.1, read on the forward strand.
TTCGCTATGATTGACACCTAGAAGCAAAAGCACCCAACCAAGGTAGCTTTCTCCTGCTTCACCCCATTACAACCAGCTATGTCCCGTATTGACTTAGTACTGGTCGCCTCCTCTTTGTTGCCCGACCTCCTGGATGTGGGGTTCGGTGTCAGAGTGCTTTCAGACCACTCCTGGGTAACGATGCGACTCCCCCTTCTTGCATGTGGTGGCTGAACCCCTTCTGGTTCACCGTTCTACCGGACTTGGACGTTGTCCAGAGGGGATAGTCACACTTTTTCCGCACCAACCTGGGCTCCGCACCTGCCGGGACGGTGTGGGAGGCCTTCAAGCTCCATGCTTCCATGGTTTTGTCTGCACGCATCAATTGGCACATGGTCTCATCCAAGCTTCAACAGTCGGAAAAGCGGCTTAGCTCCCTTGAGCAGGTGTTCCTTATGGACCCCTCGGCTGCCAACGCTTCCCTAGTCCGATTGCAATCTAGACCAACTACACTTTGAAAAGGCAAAGCAGGGTATCTTTTTCAGTGGTACAGACAGTCTCCGGGGCCGTGATTTTGGACCCTGATTTGGTGGCAGGGGAATTCAGGCGGTTGTATTCCAATCTTTATACATCCCGTGCGCACCATGCTCAAGCCGAATTGTCCCAGTTCCTCCAGGATATTGACTTCCCCACCCTTACCCGATCCCAAATGTCCCAATTAAATGCGTCTATCACCATTAATTGCATCACCGAGGAGCTGGCGCATCTCCCACCCTCTAAGGCGCCTGGTTCCGACGGCCTCCCCCTAGAATTCTATGCACAGTTTCAGGAACTCCTCATCCCCAAATTGCAGGCTCTATATACCCACATTTTTGACTCTGCAACACTCCCGTCATCCATGGGAGAAGCCCTCATTGTTTTTATCCCCAAACCCGGCAAGGACCCCCTCCTTCCAGAATCTTACTGTCCCATCTCCCTCCTACAATTAGATGTTAAAATCCTAGCCAAAATTTTAACCCTGCGACTCAACAAAGTAATACTCAGCCTGATCCATCCCTACCAAACCGAGTTAATGCCTAATAAGAACACTGCGTTTAACCTCCGTAGGCTCTTCATGAACCTGCAGGCCACTCATGACACCCCGGGATCAAGGGTAGTGGTGAGCCTGGACGCCGCTAAGGCGTTTGATTCTGCGGAATGGAACTACCTTTGGGAATGCCTCTGCAGGTTTGGCTTTGGCCCTAAATTCATCAAATTGCTCCAGCTTCTTTACCAGGCCCCCACTGCATAATTCCAGGTCAACGGCAGGATTTCCGACTCCTTTGCGATATCCAGGGGCACTCTCCAGAGATGGCCCATATCTCCATTATTGTACGCCCTGGCTGTGGAGTCTCTGGCCATCGCTATTAGGGCTCATCCCCATATCAAAGGCATCCGCACGGGACTGGTGACCGAGGTCCTCAGTCTCTATGCAGACGACATGCTCCTCTATTTGGAAGACTCTGGCCCCTCCCTGGCATCAGCTCTACAGTAGGGATGAGCTTCGCGTTCGATACGAACCTATGTTCGACTCGAACATTGTCTGTTCGTACGTTCGACGAAATTCGAACAAAAGCGGTCGTTCGCGCCAAATTCGAGTGACGCAAAACAGCCCATAATACACTGAGGCACTGCACACTGATGATTGGCCAAGCATGCTGTATGTCCCGCATGCTTGGTCAATCACAGCGTGCAAAAAATGAAGAGCCATAATTGGCCAAAGCCTGGGTGGCTTTGGCCAATTATGGCTCAGGGCTTTAGCACACGCCCCACTCTATAAAAGGCCGCCTGCTGGGCGGCCTCGTGTAGTGTGTTCCGGCTTGTTAATGAGAGCAGTCAGAGAGACAGAGAGATTGTCTTTTTATATAGCTAGATAGAGCAGGCAGGCAGGCTAGTCAGTTTAGCTTAATTTACAGTGTGTAGAGAATATATATACATCCCTAGGAGTTGTACATATATTTATACACTGTATAACTTAGATAGATCAGTTCTTCCTAATTTACTGGCAGGCAGGTGATTGTGCTATTAAAAGACGTTATCACACATATAGACATCCAGCAGGTACAATATTTAAAGGAATTTAATTTTAATTTTTTTAATTTAAGCATCATTAAAATCACTGCTCCTGGAGCAGTGATTTTAATAATGTTTAAATTAAAAAAATGAAAGATTACTTTAAATATTGTACCTGCTGAGTGTCAATAGTTTGCCTGTGAAAACATCTTTGAGAACCCGGGTCTTGCCCGAGGGAACATGTATCAATGGAAAAAAAGTTTTAAAAACGGTCGTTTTTTCAGGAGTCCTGAAAAAAAATACAGTTTTTAAAACTTTTTTCCATTGATACATGTTCCCTCGGGCAAGACCCGGATCCTTAAAGACGTTTTCACAGGCAAACTATAGACAGCTAGCACTGCAGGTACAATATTTAAAGGAATTTTTCATTTTTTATTTTTTATTTAAACATTATTAAAATCACTGCTCCTGGAGCAGTGATTTTAATGATGCTTAAATTAAAAAAATAAAATAAAAATAAAATTCCTTTAAATATTGTACCTGGGCGTGGCCTGGACATGGCTGAGTGAAGCTGCTTTCCATCTGAGCTCCCGGCCTGATCCCCCAATTTCGGCCAAATAACGCCTTTAAACCGGCATGAACCCTAACAAAAGATACGGGACCAGAGCAGCAACGAAAGGTACCCCTGCCGGGAAGACCACGGGAGAAATACAGAAATATTTTAAGGCCTTACAGGAGACCCCCTCTGACCTGGGCCTACCGGAGACACGAGGCCCCGCACGTGAGGTTGCAGAGGACCCACAATTGCAGGAGCCGAGTCCCAGCGGATCGGAGGACTGGTTTCCATCCCTCCGGGAGCCCCTGGAGGACCCCCACCTGGAGGGAATGTCTGCCCTTCAGGCATCTGTGCCGGCTGGCATGGACCCGGACATTAAGGCCCTGCTTCAGGCCTTGCCCACCAGAACGGACATCGAGGCCTTGATACTGAAGCTGGAGGAGACACATAGAAGGGACATACAGGAGGTCAGAGGAGAGGTCTCCACACTTACCGACCGAGTGGCCTCGGGTGAGGAGTCCGTGTCCTCCCTGGCGGAACGGGTGGCAGCGTTAGAGCAGTCCCGAGACCAGCATCGTGAAGCGGCCATTACTTTACAGCTCCATTTAGAAGATGTGGAGGACAGGAGCCGCCGCTGTAACCTGAGGCTCCGCGGTGTGCCCGAATCGGTGGATGCAGAAGATGTCGGGGCCAAAGTGACCAGGATCTTCCGCGATGTTCTGGAGGACCCGGAGGCGGTGATCCTGCTGGACAGGGCGCATAGAGCGCTCGGGCCTAAGCCTACAGACCAGGATAGGCCGCGCGATATAGTGTGCCGCCTACACCGCTACAGCCAGAAAGAGGCCATCCTCCGTAGAGCCTGGGACCTGGGGGACATTGAGGCAGAGGGAGCGCAGATCAGGATCCTGCCAGATCTCTCCAGAGCGACCCTGCGCCGAAGGGCACTGCTACGACCCCTCTTGGAGCTAGCCAGGCAAACAGGACACACATACCGCTGGGGATACCCACTGGCAGTCACCTTCCGGAAAGAAGCAGGAGCCTTCACCCTTCAGACCGCGTCGGACCTGCCAGCCCTCTTTCGTTTCCTGGGCTCAGACCCTATTCAAGTACCGGATTTGCTCCAGTTTTTTCCCCGCCAGACGGGTCGTTCGGGAGCTCCAGCCTACAGAGGGCCTTTTGTGCCACGACCACAGCGGGGCAGGCGACGACGGAACTCAGCCCGAGGCGAAGCGGCACGTGAGTAGGCCATAGGCCGCACATTTAGGTCTCCTGCCCCGGGTTACTCGCCATCCCTGCCGCGCAGCGCCTCCATCGGACACTTGCCCTATCCCCTCGCCGGAACACCTGGAGACTGCCATACGCCAGATGTGACCCCCGCGGAGGAGCTGCCCCCCCTCTATCTCCTGCCCGCAACGTTCGTGGCCGCCCCGCTACCGGGACATTGCCTGTTAAACTGCTCCTGGAGGGCCCCCCCCCTTTTTTCTTTTCCCTTTTTTTTTTTTTTTTTTATATATATTTTTCTTTTTTTTATATTTCTCCCCCCCCCCCCCAGATGATTTGGGGGTTCCCCCCCCATCCCTGGCTCTGAGACCGCCCGGCGGAGCGTGCCCCCCCGACTAGGCAGGGGATACGAGCTGGCCCCCCCTTACTACCTTCTGGACAGCCACCCTGATGCTCCGGCCCAGCCACTGCGAGAGACCTGCAGACACTGAGACTGCGATCTCTACAGTTTTCCTACAAGCTGAGGCTACGATCGGGACACACGGAACTAAGGCTACAGAGCTCAGGTTTGGCACTTCCTTGCATGAAGGGAGACACGTGAACCGGTGATGTGGGGGTGATGGGGGGGTTCCTGGTTGGGGGCTATGTTTACACGCGGAGGGGTCACCCTTATCGTTTGCATCCACTTTGATGGCTGTCTGGGGGGGTGGGTTGCTTGCCGGGTGGGGGGCTTGGGGCCTGGTGGGTGGGCCGGCTCTTGACCTCAGGGGGAATATGCCTGGGGCCCTGGGCTGGTGACACCCCGGGATAATTTGTTTGCACTTTCTGCACCATGTTGCCTCACTTAAGTACTTATATTTAAATTGTTCCTATGGTTACTGGTTCCACTGTTGTTAATATCTGTGATGTATAATGCCGGTTTATGTTAAAGTTAATATGTGATATTTTACGCTATACAGTGTTTGGCCGGGGCTGGGTGGAGAGGGTCGGGGGCTCGTTGCCCTCCCCTGTCTAGCCCATACCCCCCAATTAGGGTCGCGCTCGATTCCTGGGAATTTCCCAGAGAGTGCTTATAGCTGATTTAGCTATATTAGTAGAAGCTTCTTGGAGGCCCCACCTGGAGCCTTCCCTTTGAGCTCTTTCTCTATCTCTTCCAAATACCTCCCTTTCTCTTCCTACTCCATCAACCCCCCCCACCCACCTCCCCCCCCACACCTCACCCTCCCTCCCTACTCCGGCCCGCCACCCTGCACTACTGTGGGGAGGCGGACGCCACCCCCCACCCTGACATATCCGCTCACCCTCCCCCTCCCCACCACTGCACGAGCATGGACCTGCTTACGGTAGTTTCTTTTAACGTCAAGGGCCTTAACACCCCTGAAAAAAGGCGCATGCTACTGCAAGACATGCGTCGCATGAGAGCGGATGTGATACTCCTTCAGGAGACACATTTTAAGAAGTCCAACCTACCGCTTCTGAAAAACAGGTTCTACCCCACGACACATCACTCCCAATATACAGAGGCTAAGTCTAGGGGAGTCTCTATTCTTATCTCTGCGGGGGTGCCCTGGACTCCCCTGGACACCCTGGCAGACAATGAGGGACGCTTCCTCTTTCTAAAGGGCAGGGTGAGAGATAGGACGGTGACATTTGCCAACCTCTATGCTCCCAATGCCCAACAGGACGTTTTCCTTAAGAAAACCCTGGCACAGCTCCGACGTTTTATGGAGGGCCATCTGATACTAGGGGGAGACCTGAATATATCCTTGATCCCGACTGAAGACACGTCCACCGGGAAGACCTCCCTAACCCGAGACACGCGGAAACGAATTGACACTACCCTAAATTCAATGCAACTGATAGATGCCTGGCGCCTCTTACACCCTGGAGATAGAGACTACACTTTCTTCTCCAAACCACACCAAACGTATTCAAGACTTGACTACTTCCTTATCCCACACGGACAACTAGATGCGATCCGGGACATTGCCATTGGCTCAATTACGTGGTCAGACCACGCCCCAGTTACCTTGAAGTACTCTATCTCCGATCTTAACGGCGGTCAGAGACCAGTATGGCGCTTGAACGAAGGTCTTTTGCAAAATACCGACGTCATGACAGAGATCACCACAGAATTAGGACATTACTTCACTACTAATAGTTCCCCTGACAGTGACACGGGGGTGATATGGGAGGCCCATAAAGCGGTGATCCGGGGGGTGCTTATTAAACACGGCGCGCGGCTGAAAAAGGAGCGTTCAGCACAACTGAACTCACTCCTTACTAGACTGCAGGGCCTAGAATCCACACACAAAATAAGCCCGAACAGGCAGACCGGAGCGGAACTGGATGTCATCCGCTCACAGGTCACGGACCTCTTGCACTTTAAAGCCAAAGCGGCACTTCAGACCTGTCGACGTTACACTTACGAATCGGGCAACAAATGCGGCAAGTTGTTGGCTAACGCACTGCGCTCGCGTCGTTTAGCCTCGTATATCCCGCACGTGCAATCCTCAAAAGGGCAAAAACAGTCCACCCCACAGCAGATTTAACGTGAGTTTAGACAATTTTACAGCTCCCTGTATAATTTGGCTAAGCCCCCCGTCCCCCGAGACTTGTTACGGGATTATATCGCCACATCCCTTATGCCCTCCCTGTCCACTGAAGACCGGGATAATCTAGAGGCTCCCATTACATTATCAGAAATCCAGCTCGCACTAAAAAGCGCCAAACCGGGCAAGGCCCCTGGCCCTGATGGCCTCACCATAGCATACTACAAAGCGGTGCTGCCATCGGTGGGACAGCATATGGCGAAGCTGTTCAATGAACTAGGCTCGGGGACATCCTTCCACGCCACCACATTACAAGCCCAAATATCTGTGATCTTGAAACCCGACAAAGACCCAGCCCTCTGCGGTAGCTACCGTCCCATTTCCCTCCTTAACACAGACATCAAACTGTTCACTAAAATCCTGGCATCCAGACTCCAGAGACATATACCGTCTCTGATACACCTAGACCAGGTAGGCTTCGTGCCTACCAGAGAGGCCCGTGACAACACTATTAAAGTGCTCAACCTCCTACACATGGTCTCCTCCAGTAAAACCCCTAGCCTGTTTGTAGGGACGGATGCCGAAAAGGCATTTGACCGGGTAGACTGGCAGTTTATGATGTCTACTCTAGAACACATAGGCCTGGGTGACAGGATGAGGAATTGGGTAACGGCAGTCTACGACGGTCCGACGGCAAGGGTGAGGGCCAATGGGGTACTGTCAGATCCATTCCCAATAACCAACGGGACGAGACAGGGATGCCCCCTGTCGCCTCTCCTGTTCGCACTGTCGCTGGAGCCTTTCCTGTGCCACGTGTGGATAAACCCCGACATTAAAGGTATTCTCACTGCAAAGGCTCACTACAAAGTCTCCGCATACGCGGATGACCTGCTTTTCACCCTTACGGAACCCGATACCTCCCTCCCGGCCCTGTTCCAGGAATTTGAGACTTACGGTAGGCTCTCCAATTTAAAAATTAACTTTACAAAGTCAGAGGCCATGGGCATAGGGATCCCACAGCGACAGCTAGCCCAGCTTAAAGCTGGGTTCAACCTAAAATGGACAGCAGTAGCTCTGAAATACTTAGGGACATACATCCCCCCTACACTTACACGACTATTCCAGTTGAATTTCCCCCCCCTCTTGACAGAAGTTCGGAGACTATTGACTCAGTGGACTGGGGGACTACATTCCTGGATGGGCAGGTGCAACATCTTAAAGATGACAATACTGCCCAAATTCCTGTACCTCCTGCAGGCCCTCCCGATCTCCATCCCGGGAAGCTACTTTAGACAGATTCACTCCACGTTCAATCAATTTCTCTGGGCGGGGAAAAAGTCGCGGATATGCAGAAAGATCCTCACCCTCCCCAAACTACAAGGAGGCCTAGCCCTACCGGACATCCAGACATATTATCGCTCAACACACCTGGTTAGACTAATTGACTGGTGCCGACATGGACACAATAAGTTGTGGACACAGGTTGAACAGAGCCAGACCGAGATTCCCTTACGTCGCGCCCCGTGGTGCTCAGCCTCGCTCCCTCTCTCACTTACACGCCACCCTCTCGTGGGGACCACGGTTAGGGTATGCTCCGATCTTTTTGACCGGCTTTCCCTGTCCTCCAGAGACTCCCCCCTTAGACCCATCATTGAACACCCACTATTCGACCCGGGCTTACAAGATAGGAAGTTCCTGGACCTCGGGAAGGAGGGCCTCTATCAGGCATCACACTTTAGCTCAGGGGGACAGTGGAAATCTGCATCGGAATTGACAGACCCGGAAGGCGACTACCGCCTTGACTTTTTAAGGGCAAACCAGTTGACTCATTTCCTGAGCACCATCCCGCCCCCCCCCGACCGGACAGGTACCATTGACAGAGTTGGAGGAGCTGTGCGGAGGGACAGGAGTGCTCCCACACGCCCTGTCCCTTCTATATGCCATGCTGATCGCCCCCACTCGGGACTATCAGATACCGGCTCTGACAAAATGGGAAAGAGAATTAAACACACAATTCTCGCCCACTGAAAAACAGACCATACTGCGCTTCGCACATAGATCATCTCTATGCGCGAAAACTCAGGAGACGAACTACAAGGTTCTCACCGGCTGGTACAGAACACCGGATCTCCTGAATAAACTATTCCCCAACACTACCGACACTTGCTGGAGATGCCAACAAGACAAGGGTACTCTGCTTCATGTGTTTTGGTCCTGCCCAAAGGTCAGGGGTTTCTGGGGAGAGGTACGCAGGATTACCCAAAAGTTTACGGGGTACGTAATACCAGACGACCCGGCTTACTTTCTTCTACAGGCAACTAATATACCGCCTGGAACTTACAAAAAATCAGTGGTGCGCCACCTCTTGGACGCAGCCAGGGCCTGCGTGCCTCTCCGCTGGAAGTCCCCTCACCCTCCCACTATTGCTCTCTGGCTGAATAGGGTAGACGAGATCAGTCGTATGGAAGACTTGATCCTCTCCAGCCAACAGCGTCAGGAGACATACTCTGAGACATGGCAGTTGTACAACTTCTTTAAATACTCGGATGAAGGGCAGAAGCTCAGAGAGACCGACTGCCATACGCCCACCCAGTCACAGGCCTAACGCCAGCTCTCCCTGGCAAGCGGTCTGAGATCAGAATGGGAACACCCTACGCCCTTTCAAGGCGCTTTGTATTAAACCTGCTCGTGCAGCCCCCCCCCCCCATCTACCTTCTACTATGCCTTTCCCTGCTCTATTCTATATTGCTCTTTAACCTCTAGTCTATCTCTCCCTGCTCTGAAAATGGAAAACGGATCTGGGGGCCGGACCGATCGGACCCCGCCACTAGGTCACGAATTACTTCCCTCTGCCTTGAAAATCATGCCCTCTTCGGGCCCTGGTTGCATTCTTCTGCAACGAGGATATACGGTGTATGTGACTATAGTTTTACATGTATTATTGTACCTACATACGAAAGATGTTATCTCGACTGTTATATGTATATGTTGCGGGTCCGAGAGGACTGGCCTTTTTGGTGATAAATAAAAAATTTCAAAAAAAAAAAAAAATATTGTACCTGCTGGGTGTCTATAGCTTGCCTGTGAAAACGTCTTTGAGAACCCGGGTCTTGCCCGAGGGAACATGTGTCAATGGAAACAAGTTTTAAAAACTGTCACTTTTTCAAGAGTCCTGCTCCTGAAAAAACAACCGTTTTTTAAACTTTTTTCCTGGGGCAAGACCCGGGTTCTTAAAGATGCTTTCCAACAATAACTTGAATATTGGTCTTTAAAATGAGCGTTTTTGAATTCGAACATTCGAGTCCCATATACTTCAATGGGGTTCTAAATGTTTGCGCGTCTGTTCGACGGTTCTGGTGCGAACCGAACACGGGTATGTTCGGCTCATCCCTACTCTACAGCTAATAAAGCAGTTTGGAGAATATTATGGCCTGTAAATCAATTGGTCTAAATCTGAAATCCTCCCACTAGATGTGGATGTCCCAACAGAGGCCCAGTCTGCACTTCCGCTGGTCAGGGTGGGCCAAATCAAGTACCTAGGGGTGCAGTGTTTCTCGAAATCCCACTGATTACATAGGCCTGAACCTGGAACCACTATTTGCCCTCCTTAAAACAAAGACCCAAATCTGGTCCCGACTTCCGATTGGAGTCATGGGGCGTATAAATTTAGTTAAAATGATTCTCCTTCCTAAGCTACTCTACTTATTCTGGCATGCCCCCCTCTATGTCCCCCCCCCCAAGTCTTCAAGTCCATTGAAGCTATCCTAAACACATTTGTATGGGGCTCCTCCCGACACAAACTCTGCTGGAGAACTCTGAAATGTCCTGTTTATCTGGGCGGTACTGCCCTCCCTCACCTTGCCCTCTATTATATTGCCTCTCATTTGTCCCATTTCTTTCACTACAACCAAATTGGCAGAGGTCATACATGGTTTTATGGGTGGCTCACGCATTTGCCCATTACCTCCCACTCGGACTGTTTTTATGCTCATGTGTACTGTGGTGTATGCTTCTCACAAACTATATGTTTTTTTCTGGGACAATTGGCCCTCGTGGTCGTGCCTTCAGGGTTGTTTTAATTAATGCGACCAAACGTATGTATCGTTCCTCTGTAGGTTATGATAAATGTGGTATCCTTTTGTTTAGTCCCTGTTGCACTGGTTACTTGTGTATGTATCCTTTTTTTATGCTCAATAAACTTCCCTTTGATAAAAAAAAAAAAAAACAGACCATTATCCGAGCATTCAGCCTGGCAGGTCAGGAAAGGGGGGGGGTGAGTAAGTTTCCCTCCTCCTGAACCATACAGGCCACATGCCCTCAACATGGAATACATTCCCTCCACCCCCCCAACCCCAAAGCACCTTGTCCCCATGTTGGGGACAAGAGTCTCTTCCCTACAACCCTGGGCTGTGGTTGTGGGGGTCTGTGGGCAGGGGGCTTATCGAAATCTGGAAGCCCCATTTAACAAGGGGGTCCCCAGATCCCACCCCCCAATGTGAATAAGAATCCCACCCACTCACCAAAAGAAGTGTCAAACTACATAAAAACAGTACACAGGTTTTCAACAATTCCTTTATTTAAAAAACAAAACAGTGCCCCCATTGTATATCTATCATTAATCATGACGCTGCCACTACTGCTGACCTGAAAAAAGAAAAAACTGCTCTGCCTGCCTGGAAGCCAACTGTCGAATGGCGGACTTGCCATTTAACAAATCTTATATAGATAAGGGCAGGGCCATCTGGCAATGTTACCTGTTGGCACCTCCCCCTTGTGACATCATTAAATGGTATATGCTGGGTCGGTGATGTCGCAAGAAGACGGTGCCACCAAGGGACATTGCCAGTTAGCCCTGCCCCTATATAAGAACTGTCAAATGGCAAGCCAGCTATTCAGCGCTTTGCCATCACGGTGGGCGGAGCCAGGCTGCATGCACAGATAAGGGTCTGGTATGGGTAAACAAAAAAAGAGCAACAATTTTGAAAAAAAGCAATATTTCTTATTTTTTGCTATAATAAATATTCCAAAAAAACATATAAAAAAAAAAATGTTTTCCTCAGTTTTGATACGTATTCTTCTACATATTTTTTTGTAAAAAATAGTTTTATGGCATTTTTATTAATATTTTTTTTTTACTAGTAATGGCGGCAATCTGTGATTTTTATCGGTACTGCGACCTTATGGCGAACACTTTGGACACTTTTGACACATTTTTGGGATCATTGGCATTTTTATAGCGATCAGTGCTATAAAAATGCATTGATTACTGTAAAAATTTCACTGGCAGGGACTAGGGGGCGAGGAAGGGGTTAATTATGTTCCCTAGGTGTGTTCTAACTGAATGAGGGTTGGGACTGACTAGGAGAAATGCCAGATCGCTGTTCATACATTGTATGAACATGCGATCAGTCATTTCTCTCCCTGAGGTCGCGTACACACGATTGGTCCAACCCAAAGGCCAGTTTCATCGGACCAAACCGATCGAGTGTACGCGACCTGACAGGACCGGGAGACCCTAGTGGCTGAAATGCAAAATGTAGTATTACGTGATTTCGCGCAGCCGAGCCAACCTGCCACCGTATAAACTGCGGCGGCCGGTCGGCAACTGGTTAATAAAAGACCACATAGATGAGTTTTTGCAACAATTTTTTTTTTTCTTAAGCAATAGACAGCATGCATTTGTGAAAGACAGCAGTTGTAAAACAAATCTATGTGGGTAATAAGTAAACAAAACCTTAGACTGTGGACATTGGATTTTGCAAAAGCAAAAAACATTTAAAACAGTTCCCCACACATGGCTTATGTGTAAGGTAAAGACTACAGGCTTGGAAAAAGCAGTTTGTAAATGGATAGAAAACTGGCTAAAAGACAGAATTCGGAGAGTAGTTGTTAATGATTCTTACTGGTGTACCCCAAGGTTAATGTTAGGACCCTTACCTTTTAATATATTCATAAATTGTATAGAGTGAGTCTGGAATTAAAAGTAACATTATAATCTTTGTAGATGACACCAAGCTATGGAGTGGAATTACAAGATCCTTACAGGATGTCACCAGCTTACAATCAATGCAGAGCTTAATTGGGCGACAATGTGGCAAATGAGGTTTATCCACTTTCATTTTCTATATGAAATTATATATATATATATATATATATATATATATATATATATATATATATATATATATTAGTGTTGTAAGTAACGGCGTTAAAATAAACGCCGTTACTTAACGATGCGCCTTTTGAGGGTAACGAGTAATCTACCAGATTACTCTTCCCCTCGTGGTAACTCCGTTCCCATTACTTGGGCGGCATTACCGCAATTACACATGTACCTGTCACCGTCGGCAGCCACCCTCCATTACTAAAAAAGCGCGCCTCCCCCTCTGACTGTTCCGTTCGTGATAGGCGGAACACTAATTTCCCTCCAGAGCCTCTGTTTAGTGTTCAGCCTATCACGGATGCCTTCTCATTCTCAGCCTCGGCCTCGGACGAGAGGACATCTGTGATAGGCGGAACACTGAACAGAGGCTCTGCTGGGAAAATTACTGTTCCGCCTATCACGGACGGAACAGTCAGAGGGGGAGGCGCGACTTTTAAATAATGGAGGATGGCCGCAGGAGAAGGTAGGGAGATCGTCGTCGAGGCATTTTACAGGCATAGTGAGGCATGTATGATGGCACAGTGACCATAGATCAACAACAATAGCTTCACCAGCAACAATAGATCACAGTGACCATAGATCAACAACAATAGCTTCACCAGCAACAATAGATCACTCCCATTAAAAATAAATCTCCCCCGCAACAATAGATCACCCCACAAGAACCCCCCCCCCCCAGCAACAATAGATCTCCCAGAATCCAGTATCAATATAGGGCCAGATTCACGAACACTTGCGCTGGAGTATTTGGATATGCGCCGCGTAACTGTGATGATGCGCCGTCGTTTCTATGTGCCCGTACCCACCAAACTAGATGCGCCCAATAACGGGTCATTTGCGACCGGCGGAACGTTCCGACGCCAGAGTATCGTCAGCGCTTATTTTCGCTGGGCGCATCAGTCGCGCCCATTGATTTCCCCTGCAAATATGCAAATGAGGGAGATTTCCCAATTCGCGAACGGATTAGCACCATACGCTGGCTACATGCGCCGCGCGTATCTGGTCCGTCCGGCGCAAAGTTATTTCTACAAAAGGCTGCTTTATCTTTACTCCAGACGGTCACAGGTCAGCAGGAGAGCAGCTACAGCAGCGTTACCGACGATAGGAGCTTGCTGAACAACAACACTTGCAAGGACAACACCTCTGTGTGCCAACATGCCAGGGGCAATTGTGGTCCTAGAACTACTGATGGGTCCCCTGGAACCAAGAAGGCAGCCACGTGAGAGGATATACCGCACTCGTATGAACCTCTTTGGCATGGGGGATGAGGAGGTGTATCGCCTCTTCAGATTCAGCCCAGATGCAATACTTGAACTAACCACAACCCTGCAGGATGACATCACCAGCAAGACACACCGCTCACAAGCAGTGCAGCCACTGGTGAAGGTCCTGGCAACACTTCATTTCCTTGCAAGTGGAACATTCCAGCGTACAAGTGGAGTGGTGGCTGGGATGTCACAGTCCTCTGTGAGCAGATGTGTGCACCAGGTTGTCCCTGCAATCCTCAGACGCATGTCCAACCAGTTCATCAGACCCACCACTGAGGAGCTGCGGCAGAAGGCAATGACAGATTTCTACAACATTGCCAGATTCCCTCGCACTGTGGGGGCCATTGATTGCACACATGTGGCCCTACAGCCCCCCAGTGCCACAGAGCACATATACCGCAATCGGAAGCATTGGCATTCCATCAACGTACAGGTGATAGCTGATGCCCAACGCCTCATATGGCACGTCCGTGCCAAACACCCCGGGTCCAGCCATGACAGCTTCATATACAATCAGAGCCCCATCCCAGCAGAATTTAACCAGAACATGTATGGGGACAGCTGGCTGGTTGGTGAGTGACAAGGGAGTCAGGCATGACTATCCCCTCCGTGATGCACAACAGAAGTCGCACATGCATGACTAACATTCTCCTGTCTTTTCCCTTCCAGGTGACTCTGCATATGCACTGGGACCCCATCTAATGACTCCTTTCCGGAACCCCCAAACCAGAGGAGAGAGAAAATACAATGAAGCACACATCAAAACCCGTGCAGTGGTGGAGCAAACATTCGGGCTCCTGAAGTCCCGTTTCCGATGCCTGGATAAGTCTACCTTTGTGTGTCAGATCATCGGTGCATGTTGCATACTACATAACTTTGCTATGAAAAAAGGCCTGCATATTGACATGCGTGATGACCTGACCCCCGACCCACACAGTCCCCACCTGCCAGAGGACACCCAGTCTGCTGATGGAAGAGCAGTCAGGAGGGTCCTCGCCGTAGGCATCTTTGGACACTAAACCAAAACATTAATAACACAGACAGTGCACGCATGTACACCACTGATGTCCCTAGATCACACACACCACATGCACATCACATTGGATTAGCCCAAGTCCAGCATGTAGGAGTTGGGAGCAGTAACGCCGCGTCAAGGCCCCAATGATGTCACTGTCCATTCATACACCTTTCACACGTCATTCATACAGCCGTGGGGTTAACTTCACCACCACGGCCGAGGGTGACACCCCTTACTTTCAGGAGTGCCACCCCCTCACATTCACACACCATTCACACTGTCCCCTGCACTCCTGACCGTGTGCAGTACAAAAAGAAATTAAAAATATCATATCCTGATAAATAAAATAAACAAAATCTCATAACCTGAGAAAAAGGAAAAAAAAAACTCATGACCTGAGTATGTCCAAACAAAAAATATAAAACAAGAAAAAAAAAAAAAGGCCTCATCGGGGATGCCGGGGGCTTCTTCTGGGGGCCCCTCTCTGGCTCCTCAGCTGCCTGGATGGAGTGGGGGTGGGGGGGCATCTGGAGGTGGCTGATCCCCAGGTGGGCCACTCCTGGCAGGTGTGGCCTGCGTGCCCTCCAAGGCCCTGGCTATCCGTCCAAGGTAGGAGTTCGTCTGGGCCTGCATCCGGAGCTGACGGGTGACCTGATAATGCTGGGCCCGCCGACTCAGCCTCCCGGATGGCAGCACTGTTGGCCTGGACGGCTGCAGTAAGGTGCCGAATATCCCCCTGCACCTCCCCCAAAGTGGTGACCACTGTAGCGCAGTTGCAGCTTACATCCTGCACTGCGTTGCTGAGGTTGGCAACGGAGCCCAGGCTGTCAGACACTTTCTGTAAGTGCCCAACTATGGCCCCCATCTGTTCCGTCTGCCTGGCGTGATCCCTCGCCAACTGGTCCTGGACACCATCAGACACCCCCCTGGTCTTCTGGGTCGCCTTCCTGGGGCCAGAAGATGGTTGTCCTCGGGGGGAAGGAGTCGCCCTTGAGGGGCTTCCAAGGATGGGGGAGGGGACGACAGACGGCCCAGGAGAAGGGGAGGAGACAGACAAAACTAAGGTAAAGTCCTGCTCTGCCACAGCAGGATCCTCTACAACCACCTCGGCAGGTGTGGTGTGGCCACTCTCCTCCTCCACAACCTCTTCACCACCCAGTGGCTCGGGCACACGATGGCGTGGGGGGGATGGGGTGGAATGCACGCTGACAGATGATGGCCCAGCTCCGTCATCTGTGGATGACACAAAGCAGACACATGTTGGTGGTCCCACACACTTGGCACATGTACCCTCCCCCCCCCAAATGCAAAACAACAAATAGGGGATTATAAAACACTTACCTGTCCTTGTGCCTTCCTCCATGGAGTCATAGCCTGCGACCCCCTCCACCTGCTCCCTCTCCAGGCAGCGTGCGACCACCTCCTCCTCTGCGGTCAGGGTGACAGGACATGGGGGACCACCACCTGTGCCCCTCTCATACCTCCTGATGGAGGCCACCTTGTCCCTCACCTTGCGCCGCAGATCATTAATTTTTTTTTGTATGTCCCCAGCAGTCCGGGTGGAGTAGCCCAAGACATTGACCCTGGCAGCAATGGACTCCAGGATGCCCTGCTTCCTCTCCCGGCTGGTCTTCCGGCTTTTTTTGCCATGGAGAAAAGCATTATCCGTCTCCATTGCCGAAATGATGAGCGAGACCTCCTGGGCATTAAAATTCAGGTTCCTCCTCTCTCTGGGGGTAGCGGGAGCAGCCATCACCAAACAAAAGTATCTTCCCTGGGGTGGGGGGAAGCGGAAATACTTTTGCGCCGGAATGGCGTTTCCGCCAGCGCTTTTAAGCGCCCAGCGGAACGCATTGCGCTGACGTTTCCCAGGAAGTGGTGCCGACGGAAGTTGTGAGCATGCGCACAAGGGGGCGAGTGGAGCCGCACTCACTGCGCATGCTCCGTGGATGATGCGCTGAACGTAAGCCTCTGCGCTGGGCTCCGCCCATCATTTACATATGATCACACCCACTTCCACTTGCGTCGGGTTACGCCAGCGCATTATCGTTACTCTGGCGCAAGTTTACGCGCAACTGCTATGTGAATTACAGGACTTGCGCTGAAAGGGTCTTCAGAGTAACGTAAATGAGAAGCGTTACTCCAGAGGAAAGATACTCTCATCTACCTGAATCTGGCCCATACTCTCCAGCAGCCAGCAACATAAGCCCCCTCCCTCAACAGTAGTATTCTCCCATCAGCAATAGATCACCCAGTGACAATAGAGACTCCATCAGCCAACATCTATAGACACTCCAGCAAATCCCGCCACCCTTTGGCATGTACATTCAGTGCTCTGGGTATTTTTTGGAAACACCTGATTAGAGCCATAGGCATCCAAAAAGGTGAAAAGCATTTGTCCACAGACCATCCACAGTGATGTCACTCTCTAACTTGCTCACCTTGATTAAACAAAACAGGCTGCTTAAAGACACTTACCTTCCGCTGCCGCTAACCAGGCTAATCCGCTGCCTGCTTCTAATGGAGATGAGTCACAAGGCCGGAGGGTAGGGTGACCACATTTCCAAACTGCCATTCAGAGACACCCCCCACCCCCACAAAAAAGGAAAATGTATTACCAAATACTTACCGTAATTTTCCTTTCCTGACGGACTCCATGGCAGCCTACATGTGGGTTAATCCCGCCTCCTCTCCAATGCTATAGGACCCCATACCCATAAAGCTTTGCTCACCTTCAGTGCTGGTGTTCCGTAACTAGCCAACTCCATGCTTACAGGGTGGGTACTCCGGCTGCCATGGAGTCCATCAGGAAAGGAAAATTACGGTAAGTATTTGGTAATAAATTTTCCTTTTTCCTGACAGACTCCATGGCAGCCTACGTGTGGGAAATAACTAGCCAAACCACACGGGTGGGTATGCTGAACAAAAAATACTTTTAATTTGTCCTGTCGGCCGACAGGATAGAACGCCCAAAATTTACAGAAGAAAGGGATGCAGGTTCAACACAATAGTGAGACATTCAGAAAGTCCAGAACTAAGGGAAGATCCCACTTGGGGAATCTTGGCTTTCTTTGAGGCCTCAGCCTTGAAGCTCCACGGAAGAATTGCTTAACTAGCGGATGTGCCGCCCAAGATACTCCGGAGTAGGCAGATAATGCTGAAACTTGCACTCTCAAGGAACTTACTGATAATAGAAGATCCAACCCCGTTTGGAGGAACCTTAGGATATCCTGTATTCCTGGACTTGTAAACGATGAACCTGATGTTACAGAAAACTCCACAAACTTCGCCCAAATTCGTTCATAGACTTTATTTGTACTTGGTCTTCTTGAGCTCATCAGAGTTGCGATCACCCTAGGAGCGCAGCCGAGGACTTCTAACCTTTCCCTCTCAAGAACCATACCGCTAGCTTCAGTAGCGCCCCCTGGGATAGAAGATCCGGTCTGGCTGGTAGAGGTACTGGGTCCTGGTAACTCAGTTGGATCAAGAGGGGGAACCACGGCCTGTTGGGCCAGTAGGGCGCCACCAGTGTTACCTGTACTGACTCCGACTGGAGCCTCCGTAGGAGTTTGAGGATCACTGAGAACGGGGGAAAAGCATACGCCCTCTTGAATCTCCACCCGTCTGTCAGGGCGTCCGTCCCCGTTGCTTGACTGCAGTGACCCCTCGTATAAAACCTATTCAGCTTGTGGTTGAATAGAGAAGGCTAAGAGGCAAAGAGATCCACCTGGGGATTGGTCCCCAGGGACAGAATCCACTGAAAAGACTCCTCGTGGAGGGACCACTCGTTGACATCCACCCGAGTGCGTGACAGGAAGTCCGCCTGAGAATTCTGTTTTCCGGGAATATAGACTGCGGACAGGTTCGCCAGATTCTTATGGGCCCAGCCCAAGATTGGTTCGATCTCTCGTAAAAGAGCTGAGCTCCTTGTCCCTCCCTGTCTCTTGACATAGGACACTGCCGTGGTATTGTCCATCTTCAGTAATACCGACTCTCCTTTCAGAAGCTGGGGAAAGGATTGGAGGGCGCACCAGGCTGTCCTCATCTCCAGGATGTTTGAGCCTGGGTCGCGAAGGTGGGCATCCCACTTGCCCTGTGCGATCTCTGTGCCGCATAGGGCTCCCCAGCCGTAGCCACTGGCATCCGTTGTCACCGAAACCCACGATATTGGAGCAATGGAGTTGGCAATTCAGGAGATTCTTCCGATGAAGCCACCAAAAGAGGCTGTTCCTCATGGATGGTGAGATGAAAAACATCTGGTTCTTGTTCCCGGACTTCCATTGTTTGAGGAAGCCGAACTGAAAATGACGTAGCCTCCACAATGCCCACTTCACCATGGGAGATGTTGAAACCATTGTGCCTATTATCTTCAGACATTGAGCGGCTCTCAGATAACGAACATCTAGGGCCCCTTTCAATCCTCTCCTGAATCACGGGAATCTTCTCTAGTGGGAGGGAGATAGTCTCTTTTGCGGTGTCGAACTGGGCTCCCAGATATATTAGACGTTGCGATGGCTCTAGGTGACTCTTTTCTAGATTTAAAAGCCAACCGAAATCCGTCGGGATCGAGATCACCTGATCCCTCTGTTCCAGGAGATGAGCCCTGTCTTGAGACAAGACCAGGAGGTCGTCCAGATAATGATAAAGACGTATCTTCCTCAGCCTGATCAGGGCCACCACTGCTAGTAGGGTCTTTGTAAACACTCGTGGGTAGGTTGTCAGCCCGAACGGCAGACAAATGAATTGGAGGTGTTCCTGCCCCACATGAAATCTGAGGTATTTCTGGAGTTCTGCTGCCACTGGCACGTGGAAATACGCGTCCTTCAGATCTATCGAGATCATACAATCTCCTGGTTGAATGGCTAGCTGAATAGTGGACAGGGTCTCCATCTTGAACCTCCTGTGTTTTATAAATTGGTTTAGGTAGGTCAAGTCTATGACTGGTCGCCACGAGCTGTTCTTCTTTTGGACCAGGAAAAGGGGGGAGTATACCCCATGAAACCGTTTGTCCTTTGGGACGCATCTCACTGCCCCTTGAGCCTTCAACAGATCCACATAGGACAGAAGAATTTGCTTTTGTTCTGCTGGCTTTCGAAGTAGGGTAGGGATGAACCTGGGAGTGCTTTGCTGCAAGAAGCTCACCACCCGCCCGTGGCTGGGATCCGAGCTGCACCGCTTGGAAGTGTGTCATTCCACTGCTTGAACTGGACATCCTGAACACATCTCTTGAGATCCATGGAGGAGGACAAAAAAGGAACACCAGCACTGAAGGTGAGCAAAGCTTTATGGGTATGGGGTCCTATAGCATTGGAGAGGAGGCGGGATTAACCCACACGTAGGCTGCCATGGAGTCTGTCAGGAAAAGATGATTTTTGACATTTTTTTGCCGACTTTTGGGGCACAGGCGTATGAAATCAGCGGGCCTGGGTGCAAGATTTTGGTGGGACCTTCCTGAAATACAAATGAAATCCTGTGTATCCGGACTAAGGGTCTGTTTATACCAGAATGCTGTGAGGGAATCCTGCGTTTTGTGTGCATTTAAAAAAATGCACTCCCATAGCGATCTGTAGTGGGTGTCAACTTAACCTCTTTACACTTTGCCTCCTGGCACACACGATACAAAATCTCCTGATCGCTTGCATCGATCGCAAGCTTTCGCTTAGATGCCGGTAACTGTGAAGGGGGTGCTCAGGGCGTTCACTCTCGGCACAGTGCAACTGATCGCAATTCATTCAAATATGTGACCTCCAGGGCCATCTTAACCACTTCAGCCCCGGACCATATTGCTGTCCAAAGACCAGAGCACTTTTTGAGATTCGGCGCTGCGTCGCTTTAACTGACAATTGCGCGGTCGTGCGACGTGGCTCCCAAACAAAATTGGCGTCCTTTTTTTCCCACAAATAGAGCTTTCTTTTGGTGGTATTTGATCATCTCTGCGGTTTTTATTTTTTGCGCTATAAACAAAAACAGAGCGACTATTTTGAAAAAAATTCAATATTTTTTACTTTTTTCTATAATAAATATCCCCAAAAATATATAAAAAAAAATATTTTTTCCTCAGTTTAGGCCGATACGTATTCTTCTACATATTTTTCGTAAAAAAAATCGCAATTAGCGTTTATTGATTGGTTTGTGCAAAAGTTATAGCGTTTACAAAATAGGGGGTAGTTTTATGGCATTTTTATTATTATTATTTTTTTTACTAGTAATGGCGGCGATCAGCGTTTTTTTTCGGTACTGCGATATTATGGCGGACACTTCGGACACTTTTGACACATTTTTGGGACCATTGGCATTTTTTTAGCGATCAATGCTATAAAAATGCATTGGATTACTATAAAAATGCCATTGGCAGTGAAGGGGTTAACACTAGGGGGCGGGGAAGGGGTTAAGTGTGTTCCTATTTGTGTTCTAACTGTATGGGGGGGGTGGCCTCACTAGGGGGAATCACTGATCTTCTGTTCATACATTGTATGAACAGAAAATCAGCGTTTCCCCCGCTGACAGGAACGAGCGCTGTGTGTTTTCACACACAGCTCCCGTTCCCCGCTCTGTAACGAGCGATCGCGTGTGCCCAGCGGCGATCGCGCCCGCCGGGCACACGCACGGGACTCGGGGGCGAGCGGGGGGCGCGCGCGCGGGCCGCCGGCGGCGCGCACGCGCCCCCTAGTGGCCGCGAAAAGCGCGACGTAGAGCTACGGGCTCTCGCGCACCCGTGCCGACCTGCCGCCGTATAACTGCGGCGGCTGGTCGGCAAGTGGTTAATAGCATCATGGGCCCCTGGTCAAAGTAATGCTATGGGGCCCCTACAAGCCTGTCCCAATTTACGCACCAACTTTTATGAATGAAAGTACAATATTTCTACTTTACAGCGTGTTACTTGCTAATGTCCCCTGCCACTAGATTCAACGTGACACTTGCCACCATCACCTGCCATCAGATTTAGCGTGTCACTTGCCACCATCACCTGCCACCAGATTCAGCACGTCACTTGCCACCGTCACCTGCCACCAGATTCAGCGTGTCACTTGTCACCATCACCTGCCACCAGATTCAGCGCGTCACTTGCCACGTCACCTGCCACCAGATTCAGCGCGTCACTTGCCACCTTCACCTGCCACCAGATTCAGCACGTCGCTTGCCACCGTCACCTGCCACCAGATTCAACGCGACACTTGCCACCTTCACCTGCCACCAGATTCAGCGTGTCACTTTCTACTGTCCCCTGCCACCCGATGTAGTGTTCCACTTGCCACCATCACCTGTCATCAAATTCAGCGTGTGACTTGCCACCCATCCCCTGTCACCAGATTCAGCATGTCACTTACCATCCATCCCGTCACCAGATGCAGATTGTCACTTTTTTTTTTTTCACTGATCCGAGCGAAGTAGCTTATTGGCTGGAAGAAAAGAAAACAGCCCTATAGCCCCCCAAAAAACAAGGGGGGGCTAGACTGTAGCACGGACGACAAAAATAATGCCAACTAACAAATGCCTGTTTCTGGGACTGGTGGGACCACACAAAAATAATTCTTATTTGATAAGGCCCCTTTTTTAGGCCAATTTTTTTGTATAAACGAATGTTTTTTTTTGTTTGTTTTTTTACTATGGATGTCTTTTTTTCTAAGGGGGGGACCTATGCTCCCAGAGATTCTGGCAATTATGTATATTCTCGGGGTCCCTGTGAGCATAACTGTCTTTTTTGCTTATGGTAGCACTTACATGATTTTGGATATTGGCAAGCAAAAAATGTATTGATGACAATTTATAATTTTTATTCTTATTTTTCTTCCCTTTTTTTTTTTTTTCTCTTTCTTTTTTTTTTTTTCTCTTTCTTTTTTTTTTTTTCTCCTTAGGCAATTAAGTATACCCTATAGGTCCTTTAGGACATAACTGTATTTTTTTATATGGTATTTTTTTATATGGTAGCACTTACATGGTTAAGCATTTTTGTATGCAAAGAACGTATTGATGCATAATTCCTTTACAAAACACATACACACTTACAAGACCTTTTTGACATATTCTTCACACCCTTACAAGGGCACCGTTAATCACTTCGCTTTAGCACTTGATCACTTACTCATCGAATTTAGGCTCCAGCCATACCGTGTATACTTATTAACTCACAATTTTTTTTTCTTTTCTTCTTTTTTCTTTTTTTCCCTCTTTTGACAACTAAGTATACTCTACAGGGCCCTTAGGGCATAACTGTATTTTTTTTATATGGTAGCACTTATATGGTCAAGCATTTTTGTATGCAAAGAATGTATTGATGCATAATTTTTTTTTCTGACAAATCGCACACACACTTACAAGGTCTCTTTGACATTTCTTTTACACCATTACAGGGGCATCGTTAATCACTTTGCTTAAGCACTTGATCACTTACCTCTTGAATTTAGGGTTTTGCCATACTATGTATACTTACTAACCCACAATTACAAGGGCATCGTCTGTCTCTAGAACCCACAACTACATTGCTAGTTGCACAAGAGAGTAAAGTTCTGCCCCTCTGTCCCTCTGTCCCCCTCTCCTTTGTTAAATTCTTAAACTATATGGCACCCCTGCTTGAGGAAAATGTTTTATTTTTTCCCCCTGATTTTTGGTTCCAACTGGGTCCCCCAGGGGGGGCGGGCGAGAGCAAGAGCAAGAGCAAGAGGGATACGTATTGGGATGTATTGGGGGATGAGTGTTAGTATGAGTAGAGCGGTCACCAGACCAGCCATTATAGGGGAGCCCTGCAGGGCAGGGAGGGAAGGGTAGGGGGGGAGGGATGGGGGGCAAGGGTGGTTCACAGGGAAGGGGTTCGAGAGCATACACCTCAGTTATTACAAGTCATATTGCCACTAGCAGGTGCAAGCGGCGCCAAGAAAGTAGGCTGGCTAGCCACCGGTCAAACTCTACGAGGGTCACTAGTAACTGTCCCAGATTTTAGCTGCTTGATCAATGCCGAATACTTGACTACTATACCAACTTTGGTATATGCAGGATAAATAAATGGCTATTACTTCCTGGAATGTACGAGGCATGGGTGACCCAGCTAAAAGAACTGCAGTTATGACATTCCTGGAAGACGGAATGCCGGGAATAATATGCCTTCAAGAGACCAAGCCCAATTCCATTCGGTACACTCCTCCTACTCAAGAGGTGTGAGTACAATGATTTGAAGAGGAATGACTTTTTCCTGCTCCAAATCTTGGGTAGATAAACAAGGTCGGTTCATATTCTTGTTTTGCCTTATTGAAAATAGACCTTATGTTTTGGCCAACTTATATATCCCTCCACCTTTTAAGCTTGATGTCCTATACAACCTCGTTGAGTTCACTCTGGATAAACCAAATGTACGTGTCATAGCCATTGGTGATTACAATGAGGTTCTGGATAGAACTATTGACAGATTCCCTCCGGGGACCGGCCCTAAGGGGGGGGCGGCTGGCTCGCTTTCTGGGGGAAACAGGGATGAGGGACATTTGGAGAACTGTCTACCCACAGACCCGTCAATATTCGTGTTATTCCACCTCCCACCACACTCTATCCAGGGTAGACATGGCCCTGTGCAGCGATGGCGTAATGCCCCTGGTGAAAAAGATGCACTATGGCCCGAGGGGGGTCTCAGACCACTCTCCGCTGACGCTAACAATTAGGATAGGCAGTAGGATCTCTCGTAAAGAATGGCAGTTAAACCCCGGTTGGCTGGAGCTGATTGAGCAACCCCTAATGGTGGTGTCACAGATAGCTGAGTTTGTGCTCATCAACGAGGGAACGACGCCGCCGGGAGTGGTCTGGGATTCCCTGAAAGCCTTTATGAGAGGCCTCTTGATCCAGCAGGCCGCTAGAATTAAAAAAGCAGGGAGAGTGGAAGAGAGTAGGTTGGCTGGCGAGTCTATCCAAGCGGAAATGAAATATGTTGAGAACCCCACTCCACCCTTGCGGTCCGTATGGTTAGCTAAACAAGAATAGTACAGAAGGTCTACTTTAAAACTAGCAGAGAACAAGAGAATATTACAGAAGCAGCTCCAGTTTGGCGAGGGCGAGAAGGTAGGGCGTATGCTAGCCCTTCTGACTCTAATTAACTCCCCCTTGTCAAACGTCCCTGCAATACGGACAAATACTGGTGAAACTTCGACAGATGGCCAGACCATACTAAAAACATTCTATACATACTATAAAGAACTTTACAAAACTAAAGGGGGGTCGGAGATAAGAGTTATGGAAACATTCTTCCAGAGGATAGCAGTTCCCACGCTGTTAGACAAAGACAGACAGGAGTTATACGCACCAATTACTTTAAAAGAAATCCAGCAAGCGGTATCAGACATGCCAAATCAGAAATCCCCGGGTCCGGACGGGCTGCCTATTGAGGTGTATAAGAAGTTTGGTGAGATTTTGCTCCCAGAGTTGTTGAAGTCGTTGGAGTGGGCTGCAAGAGAGGGGACACTACCCTGCTCAATGACCGAAGCAACGATTATAGTAATACTCAAGGAGGGGAAGGACCAGCTGGAACCTTCATCGTATCGTCCAATCTCCCGCTTAACCTCTGATGTAAAGATCTTAGCCAAAATTCTTGCGACATGCTTAAATAAATTTATTAGCTACCTTATTCACCCTTTATTCCAGGCAGGGCAACAAGCAATAACATCAGAAGAGCCTTCTTGAACATATACACACCAACAGATAGTGTAGGTTCCAGAGCGGTGTTGTCGCTTGATGCCGCCAAGGCTTTCGATAGCCTTGAGTGGGCATATCTGTGGAGGGTACTTAATAGTTTTGGTTTTGGCCCTCTCTACATCAATTGGATCAAATTACTATATGAAGAACCAAGAGCCAAGGTCAGAATTAACAACGAGACCTCCGAGATTTTTCAGCTGGAGAGAGGCACGAGACAGGGGTGTCCTTCATCCCCCCTTCTGTTCGCCCTCGCTATGGAACCCCTGGCAATTATGGCCAGGGCGAGGTCGGACATAACAGGGTTTAGAAGACACCATGGAGAAGACAAGATAGCTCTCTTCGCAGATGATGTCCTGTTTTTCCTGGGGGACGTTGAAAGCACACTGGACAAAGCGATCCAACTGGTGGAAGAATTTGGCCGGTTTTCAGGCCTTACCATCAATTGGACAAAGTCAGCTTTGCTGCCGCTAGATCAGGTAGACCTACAACGGTCGTTAGGTGCCTCCCAAATAATTGTAAGTACTGAACTTAAGTATCTAGGGATCTGGATCTCAAAGGATCCCACCCAATATATTAACTTAAACCTGGCTCCACTATTAGTGAAGTGGAAAAACAAAAGTGAAATCTGGAAAAGACTTCCTTTGTCTGTTGCAGGCCGCTGCAATTTAATTAAAATGATTTGGCAGCCACAGCTATTATACATCTTACACAACTCCCCGGTATGTGGGACACAAGTGGTATAAAAAGATAGACTCTCTATTTAGAGGACTTATATGGAGGGGTGGCCTAGCCAGAATAAGCCTACAAACCCTACAACTCCTTGTAAAAGAGGGGGGAATGGCGGTTCCACATCCAAGGCTATACTTTTTAGCAGCACAACTGCAACACCTGGCAGGATGTGGAACCGCCGAAGGAGACGGCTCAAACACACGACTTTTGCCGACAGACAACCCCCACAAACAACTGGTGGAAGCCTTAGAGGCAAACTTTTTTTGCCATAACCACTCGATTACAAAACTAGTGACTAAAACATGGCACATAGCAAAAAAAGTATTGGGATACGCTGGCCCGACAGAATTCTCCCCTCTTTGGAATAACAATAACCTACAAGAGACACTAAGCATTGAGGTACCGACCGAATGGACGAGTAAAGGCATAAGTCGCCTTAAACATCTGTTCGAAGGGAACACTATGAAATTATTTCAAGATCTAGTAAAATAATTCAGAATCTCTAATAAAACTTTTTTTAAATTCCTACAGATTCGCCATGCTATACAGACACAATTTGGCTCTCAGACAGTCGAATGGGCTAAGATTCCTGCTTTGCTTGCTGTAACTGGGGCAACAGCAGCTAAGGGCTTAATATCGGGGATGTATAGTTGCCTGGGCGCTGGGGCATTAAGTAAAGCAGGTCCGTGTAAGAGTAGAGAGGCATGGGAGCATGACCTGGGACCAATATCTCCACAACAGTGGGTTAGGATTCTCCAACAGGGCACCTTGGTGTCCATAGCCCCGGCCCAAAGACTGTCCCACCTATTTCTTCTTTATAGGGTCTACCACACCCCCCATAAAATGTTCAACCTAGGTTGGAGACAAGACAACCATTGTCCCCGATGTAATAACAAAGGGGATTTATTACGTCTGGAAGTGTCCAAAATTACATAGCTACTGGGTGGGAGTTATAAAACGGATCAATGAGACATATGGATCTCTACTTGTTCCCACAGCCAGGGTATGCCTCTTGGGATGCATAGATAACAGCTGGGTATTGCAGGGTACCCTCAAGGTTATACTAAGGAGCCTATTCCAGGCTCGCAAGGTAATTGCTCAAAAATGGCAGGCACAGGCCCCCCCGACCATAGAACACTGGACAGCGGCTATGAAACAAACAATTTCAAATGAAAGAGTTCACTTCACTAAGCAGGGAAAACTGTCTAAATTTGTCAAATTATGGGGCCCATGGCAGAAGGGCGCTGAGTATTCTACTTAGCGTTACACAAAGCTATACTCGCCAGGCCCTTTGAGACTCCGATTACCAAGGATAACTTCGGTTGTGACCTCGGCGGTAGCTCTTTCGCTGGCTGGCATCCCTTGGCCGGCCCCTACTGCCTCCCCGACAACAAATGGTACGACTTGTGATTTATTCGTGCTAGCCAACATTGAGTTTGTATGCTCTCGAACGGCAGGGGGAAGGGTGGGAGGGAGAGGGGGAGGGTAATACACATAGCCACCACATATCCAACGAGACTTAGTGGTTTTTAATCGGTTATATAAAAACCCTAAATGAGATCTGAATTACTTCGTCTTTCTTTTCTACACACTGTATGCAAAATGTTTGTACACTTGCTTGTTGGATTGTATCATGGCTTTAAAACAGCAATAAAAAAATAAATGAGAAGATTGTCACTTGCCAAGTCACCTGCCACACATTGCGGATTGTCACTTGCCACATGTTGCCACATGGGGAGCTTAAAGAGAAGAAGGGGTCTGACAGAGAAGATGGGGGTTTGGCAGAGAGGAGGGGGGTCTGACAGAGAAGATAGGAAGCTGACAGAGAAGATGGGGTCTGGCAAAGAAGATGGGGGTCTGACAGAGAAAAGGGGGGTTTGGCAGAGAGGAGGGGGGTCTGACAGAGAAGATAGGGAGCTGACAGAGAAGATAGGGGTCTGGCAAAGAAGATGGGGGTCTGACAGAGAAGATGGGGGTTTGGCAGAGAGGAGGGGGGTCTGGCAGAGAAGATAGGGGTCTGGCAGAAAAGAGCGGGGTCTGGCAGAGAGGAGGGGGGTCTGGCAGAGAGGAGGGGGGTCTGGCAGAGAGGAGGGGGTCTGTCAGAGAGAAGGGGAGTCTGGCAGAGAGAAGGGGGGTCTGGCAGAGAGAAGGGGGGGTCTGACAGAGAAGAGGGGGAGCCTGGCAGAGAGGAGGGGGGTCTGGCAGAGAGGAGAGGGGTCTGGAAGAGAGAAGCGGGGTCTGTCAGAGAGGAGGGGGGGTCTGGCAGAGAGGAGGGGGGTCTGGCAGAGAGGAGGGGGGTCTGGCAGAGAGGAGGGGGTTCTGTCAGAGAGGAGCGGGGGTCTGGCAGAGAGGAAGGGGTCTGTCAGAGAGGAGGGGGGTTTGGCAGATAGGAGGGGGGTCTAGGAGAGAGAAGAAGGTCTGGCAGAGAAGAGCGGGGGTCTGGCAGAGAGAAGGGGTTCTGGCAGGGAAAAGGGGGGGTCTGGCAGAAAAGATGAGGGGTCTGGCAGAGAGGAGCAGGGGTGTGACAGAGAAGAGGGGGTCTGTCAGAGAGGAGGGGGTCTGTCAGAGAGGAGGGGGGTCTGTCAGAGAGGAGGGGGGTCTGTCAGAGAGGAGGGGGGTCTGTCAGAGAGAAGGGGGGTCTGGCAGAGAGGATCGGGTCTGGCAGAGAGGAGGGGGGTCTGTCAGAGAGGTGGGGGGTCTGGCAGAGAAGAGGGGGAGTCTGGCAGAGAGGAGGGGGGTCTGGAAGAGAGGAGGGGGGTCTGGAAGAGAGGAACGGGGGTCTTTCAGAGAGGAGGGGGGTCTGGCAGAGAGGAGGGGGGTCTGCAGAGAGAAGAGGGTCTGGCAGAGAAGAGGGGGGGTCTGGCAGAGAGAAGAGGGTCTGGCAGAGAAGAGGGGGGGTCTGGCAGAGAGAATAGGGTCTGGCAGAGAGAAGAGGGTCTGGCAGAGAGAAGAGGGTCTGGCAGAGAAGAGGGGGGTTCTGGCAGAGAAGAGGGGGGTTCTGGCAGAGAAAAGGGGGGTTCTGGCAGAGCAGAGGGGGGTTCTGGCAGAGAAAAGGAGGGGGTCTGGCAGAGAAGAGGGGGGGGGGTCTGGCAGAGAGGAGGGGTTCTGGTAGAGAAAGGGGGGGGGTCTGGCAGAGAAGAGGGGGGGTCTGGCAGAGAGGAGAGACGTCTGGCAGAGAGGACGTGGAGCTGACAAAGTAGAGGGTGGTCTCATGGCCCTTCTGGAGTGGGGGAAGAAGGGGATGCATGCTGCTTTGTTGATCGTCAATCTGCACATTAAGGGGGGGGGGATCGCTCACCACTGAAGGCATTGGGACGGTGCTGGTGGCGGGAGAGAGCACATCAGTGCAATCCAGCCACAGGAGGGGGCGGGTGATGGGTGGGAGGAAGCAGTCATCACTGACACCACAGGAGGGGGCGGAGAGTTAGTGCTGCTCGTGACCGCGGCACTCGGAACCGGGAACCACATCCAGCGTAGGGGGGGATGATGGAGAACGGCAGTGCAGGCACTTACCACGCTGGCTGGGGGACACAGCTTGTACCAGTGGCAATCGCAGCCGCGGCGCCGCAACCTCATCTCTCACCCGCATTATGGGGAGGGGCAATTTGTCCGGCTCTGGGGCCCCAAGTCAAAGTGGGGCCCCTGGGCTGTGCCCAGTCGTGCCCGCTCAGTAAGACGGCCCTGGTGACCTCTCTGTGGCCGGTGCCAAGGGGTTAATGACTACCCAAATGTAGGTAGCAAATGCAGTGTTTTCCTGTACCAGAATGTATGATCAGCAGTACCAAGCGATCCAGTCGCTGTGCGTTTTGTAAAGTAGCGCATGCACAGTTCAAATGAAAGGGCTGAAATCGCACAGAACCTGAAAAGCTTGTGAATTTCAAAGGAACGCACAACATGTTCCTATGTGGTTTGTGGTGTGAACCAGCCTTGAGCCTTGGAGCCAATTGCTGAAAAAAGGTCAGGCACTTGGCTCCACTAACTGCCTAACAGGGGGGTACTGGCACCTGGAGCAATTGCCCTGAATCTCTAGGAAAGTTTCCAGACGGTACAAGTGTCCCCTCAATAGCAGCCAGCTTGTTTTTGAAGATGGGGAAGGGGGCAAGTTGTCAAAAAAAAAGAATACTTGCAGTGATTTTGGGGGATAAGAGCACAGGGCCGCCATCAGGGGGGTACAGGCATTACACCTGTAAGGGGCCCGGGGGTCCCTAGGGGCCCGGATGGGAACCACCCTAAAAAAAAAAAAAAAAAAAAAAAAAAATGTTTTTTTTTTTTTTTTTTTTTTTTTTAGGGGTCCGAAGATCCCCAGGGGCCCGGAGGCCACCAAGGGCCCCAGATGGCAAGCCCTTTTTTTTTTATAAAAAAAAAAAAAAATTATAAAAAAATATATTTTTTTATAAAAAAAATATATTTTTTTAATATATTTTTTTATTATTTTTATATTAAAGGGCCATTTTTTTTCTTTTATTTTTTTAGAGGTCCCCAGGGGCCCAGAGGCCACCAGGGCCCCAGATGGCAAGCCCTTTCTTTTCTTTATTTTTTTTTATAAAAAAATATATTTTGTTATAAAAAAATATATTTTTTTAATATATTTTTATTTTATTTTTTATTAAAGGGACAATTTTTTTCTTTTATTTTTTTAGAGGTCCGGAGGTCCACAGGGGCCCGGAGGCCCCCAGGGCACCGGATGGCAACCCCCCTTTTTTTTATTTATTTTCTATTAAAAATTATATAGATTTTTTAATATATTTTTATTTTATTTATTTTTTATTAAAGGGCCATTTTTTTAGGGGTCTAGGGGCCCGTAGGCCACCAGGG
The DNA here is from genome assembly GCA_029574335.1 of Rana kukunoris. Classification (NCBI taxonomy): domain Eukaryota; kingdom Metazoa; phylum Chordata; class Amphibia; order Anura; family Ranidae; genus Rana; species Rana kukunoris. The sequence continues at coordinate 71,653,023 of CM056060.1, forward strand.
CCCCAGATGGCAACCCCCTCTTTTTTATTTATTTTTTTATAAAAAATATATTATTTTATAAAAAAATTTATTTTTTTTAATATATTTTTCTTTTATTTTTTATTAAATGGCCAATTTTTTTTCTTTTATTTTTTTAGAGGTCCGGAGGTCCACAGGGACCTGGAGATCCCCAGGGCCCCAGATGACAACCCCCCTTTTTTTATAATTTTTTTTTACTTTTTTATATTTTATTTCTTTTTTTTTTAATATATAGATGTATTTTTATTAAAGGGCTCAGAGGTCCCCAGGGCCCCATGTGTCAAACCCCCTTTTTTTATAATTGTATTTTTTATTTTTGTTTATATATTTTTTTTATATATTTTTTTTAATTAAAGGGCCCAGAGGTCCCCAGGGCCCTGGAAGGCAACCCCTTTTTTTTATATATATAAATGTTTATTTATTTTTTTATATATATATTTTTTTCTTTCTTTCTTTTTTTTTTAAAGGGCCCAGAGGTTTCTTTTTATTAAAGGGCCCAGAGGTCCCGAATGGAAAGCCCCTTTTTTTTGTAATTTCCTTTTATAAAAAAAAAAATAACGTCCCCGGGGCCACAGTTGGCAACCACCCTTTTTAAAAATATATATATATATATATATATATTATATTTTCTCTTTTTTTTCTTTATATTAAAGGACACAGAGGTCCCAGGGCCCCGGATGGCTACCCCCCTTTATTATATATATTTTTCTTTATTTCTTATTTTCGTAAAGGGGCCCCCCCCGCTTCTCAATTCGCGGCAGCAGCCCCCCCCCCCCCCGCTTCTCAATTTCATGCGGCACCCCCCCCGGTTCTCTGCTCCAGGGGGCCCATGCCTGAAGCTGTGTAAGGGGCCCCAAAATTCCTGATGGCGGCCCTGTAAGAGCATGTTGTATGTTCTGGGGGCACACTTCGGGAGGGGAGAGCAATTGAGCTGGAAGGAGGGGTTGAATAAAAAATGATTTCTTTTCCCTCCTAAAGTAGGTGAAGGAGGTGGGGGCTAGTACTCTCCCTGCTCATTCCTCCCAGGCTCCTACTCGCAGTACACAGCTGTATTTGCGACTGAGTGACTGTTACATACACTGACATTGTGTATGTTAAAGAGCACATCAGGGATGATTAGGGTGTACCTGGGCACACCCGGCACACCCCGTGGGCACGCCTATAACAGTGACTTACTGTGCCATCATACATGCCTCACTCACTGTGCCTGTAACATGCCTCACTCACTGTGCCTGTAACATGTCTCACTCACTGTACCTGTAACATGCCTCTCATGCCTCACTGTGCCTGTACCATGCCTCACATGCCTCACTGTACCTGTAACATGCCTCACAAACCTCACTGTGCCTGTAACATGCCTCACTCAATGTGCCTGTAACATGCCTCACTCACTGTACCTGTAACATGCCTCTCATGCCTCACTGTGCCTGTAACATGCCTCACATGCCTCACTGTACCTGTAACATGCCTCACAAACCTCACTGTGCCTGTAACATGCCTCACTCACTGTGCCTGTAACATGCCTCACTCACTGTGCCTGTAACATGCCTCACTCACTGTGCCTGTAACATGCCTCACTCACTGTGCCTGTAACATGCCTCACTGTGCCTGTAACATGCCTCACTGTCAACATGCCTCACTATCTGCATTCCCCATTTTAACACCGAGGGATTAGGCATGTGCAAAAGTGAAAAATTCGTTTCGTTTCGTTTCGTTTCAATTCGTCATTTAATAAATTTCGTTAAGTTAGGTTCGTTACATGTGTTGAATTCGTTTTCGGAATTCGTTCGTTTTCGACCGAATTTCGAAAAATACGGTCGAAATCGAAAATATTTCGACCGGTTTTCGAATTCGTTCGTTTTCGACCGAATTTCGAAAAAAAACTCAATCGAAAATATTTCAACCAGATTAGAAAACAAATAGTCTCTATTCGAATTGAATTTTTTTCGAATTAAATTCGAATTTTTTTTTTTTTTTTTCGAATTCCGATCGAATTTAGTCCGCGGGTATTCGATTCGGAATTCGAAAAAAAAAAAAATTTGATTTCGACCATTTTTTTTCGAAATTCGGTCGAAAATGAACGAATTCCGAAAACGGTCGAAATTTTTCGCTAATATAGCAATTCGGGAATTCGTATGCATCCGAATGTCCGAATAATGGAAAATTCGTCCGAATTTCGATTCGGAACGAAACGAAATGCACATGCCTACGAGGGATGCGTTACGACAAAACTAAATTCCTGAAGGGCCAGGAACCATCTATTTATTCTCCTATTGGTCTTCAAATTTCGGCTGAGGTACATAAGAGGGTGTTCCTTGCTCTGTAATATACTAATTTTCAGTTGTAAACCATGTAAAACCTTAATTGTTTTTTCTTGTACAAAGAGTTTTATTGAAGAAACACATCAACAGAAAAAAAAAGAAGAAAGGAGTACAAATGAAAAAGCAATGGTGGACACACCATGAGCTATCACATAAGACATCAGAAAAGGTAGTCCATAGATTTGAAATCAACCTAGCACTTAGAAATCCAGAGGCGAATCCGGAAGATCAGCAATAGAATGTCACCATTTCAAGTAGCCTGCTAAATCGAACCAATGTTAGTTTAGGTAACCTACCGGTGAACACACCGGAGTAAATGTATGACTTAAAAGCAAAATAGTGATTCGTACATAACATTACAAAAATAAGAAAAAAAAATAAAAAATTCAAACAGGCACATAGCAGAGGATAGCATTATCCAAAATGTAAAATAAACAATGCGTCATGTGTCCAAGACCAACAGGACCACGCCCGTTGGTCCGAGCCACAAAGAACGAAGAAAAGGAGGAGAAGGAGAAAGAGAACTAGCTAGAAAGATAGCATGACCAAGTAGCATCGAAGAGAAAGAGGAAGAGAGGGAAAAGAAAGAAAAAAAGAGGGTAGGTCCACGGGGCGGGGGGAACAGAGGCTAATCAAAGAGAAAGTAGTGTTGGATCAAATCGCGAAGGGTGGTTATAGGCCACCCACGGCTGCCATACCCGAAGGAATTTATCGTGGGTATCCGCTAACACGGCAGTAAGTTTCTCATTAAATTTAATATCATTAATGCAGTTTTTAACTGCTTCAAAGCTGAGGGCCGGGGTCTTCCAGGCCCTTGCTATGGTCAATTTAGTTGCAGTAGAAACATGCGCCGTCAACTGGCATTCAGGGCGGAGAAGCTCCGTGATCGGTTTCCATAAGAGGGCCTCAAAAGGGTCCCTCTTTAAGTTGATATTAAAGAGGTTGCGGAGCAACGCATAAACTCTAACCCACAATCTGCTCACCCTGGGGCAGGTCCACCAGACATGTGCCATTGTACCCTCCTGAGAGCATCCGCGGAAGCACAAAGGGGAGTAGGATGGTATAAAACTCGCCAGCCTGGCAGGGGTATAGTACCACCTATAGAACACTTTATAAGCATTCTCCAGAAAGAGAACGTTTGTAGAACATTTAGACAATGCCGTGGTCATAGCCTGCCAGTCTTCTGGATCGAGTTGCTTCCCAAGCTCAGCCTCCCACTGCAGGTGGTAAGGTCTCAATGGTGGTTTTTTAGAGTCGATAATCGCTGCATAAATCAAAGATATGAGACCCGGGGAATGGGGGCGCGATCTACATAAGCTTTCGAAGGGGGTCATCGTATAGGGGGTGGGTTGAGATCTGATAAGGCGTTGAAGGAAATGTCGGAGTTGTAAATAACTATAGTGTTCCCTAAGGGGAATGTCATAGGAGGAACGTAAAAGTGTAAAAGAAATAATCTTGGTTGGGGAGAGCATAGAATGAACGTCTACAAAGCCATGTTCAGTCCACCATGCAAACTGTAAGGGGTTGTCCCTACCCGGTGGGAATAACGGGCTATGGAGGAGGTGAAGTAGCGGAAGGTGAGGGGAAATCAGACCCGCAGAATATTTGACCGCATCCCACAACTGAAGGGAATGGGCCAGACAAGGTCCTATAGAAGGCGGGCGGTGTGCTCGTGGGAGCCATGGAAGAGAGGCTAAAGGCGTCGGGTGGGAATCCACTAAATCAAAGGTAGCCCACAGTGGCATTTGTTGTTTCTCCAGAAGACAAGCCAAAGGGGCGATACCTGCCGCAGTATAATAAGCGTGTAAATTAGGAACCGACAGGCCACCATTAATTTTGCGTGCAAAAAGCACCTGCCTCTTTATCCTGGGCCTCTTGGAGCCCCAGATAAACTGCATAATTTTACGTTGGTGTATTCTAAGGACATGAGAGGGTACCTGGACAGGTAAAACTCGAAAATAATAAAGCAGCTTCGGGAGATAGGTCATACGAACCGTCGCCACTCTCCCGAACCAAGAAAGCGGAAGAGTGGACCAAGAGGCGAGCATAGCTGTCAATTTCCCAAACAAAGCAGGAAAGTTGGTTTGATACAATTCTGAATACTTCGGGGTAAGCTTGATCCCCAAATAAGGCAATGAGGTCAACCATTGAAAAGGGAACGCAGACCGAAGAGAGTCTAGATCCGAGGGACAAAGATTAATAGACATTGCCTTTGATTTTGCCTGATTAACTGCTAAGCCTGAGAACGAGGCAAAAGAATCCAAAAGCAACAACAAATTGGGAAGGGAGATTCTAGGTTTCGTGATGGTCAACAAAATGTCATCTGCGAACAGTGACAATTTGTGTGAAGTGCCCACCACCTCCACCCCAGACACATCCGGATGGGATCGCACGGCTTCTGCCAAGGGCTCAAGAGCCAGGACAAACAGGAGCGGGGAAAGCGGGCACCCCTGCCGCGTCCCTCTCCTAATGGGGAAGGTGGATGATTCAAAACCGTAGTACCGAACCTTGGCCTGGGGGGAGTCATAAATGGCCGAAATCCAGCTCAAAAAAGAAGCGCCAAAGCCGTAATGACGAAGGACCTGTGTCAAATAAGGCCAAGACAACGTGTCAAAGGCCTTGTTGACATCAAGGGACAAAAACATTGTTTCCAGGGATCTGGCGTGTACAATATGTTGAATTTGGAGGAGCCGTCTAATCGCATCCCCCGCTTGTCGGTGAGGGACAAAACCCACCTGATCCTTTTTTATCAGGCGTGGGAGAAATGAATTCAAACGATTGGCCAAAATCTTAGTCAAGATTTTCATGTCAATATTAATTAAGGAGATTGGCCTGAAATTAGCCCAAGAAGAATGGTCCCTGTCCGGCTTTGGAATCATTACGATGTTGGCAGTCAGCAGATCAGGCGTGAACGACTGACCCTTCTTAATGGAATTGTACATGGCCGCCAAATGCGGGGCCAGGACATCTGCCAACTTCCGGTAATACAAAGCCGTGAAGCCGTCTGGGCCCGGTCTCTTGCCCACCTTCAATTCTTTAATACACTGAAGAACTTCCTGGACCTGAATATCTCGGTCCATCAGAGACGTATGTGTGTCGGATAGAGAAAAGAAAAGGAAAAAAGCGCCTCTGGGTTATCTAGTAGGATTTTTAATGACAGGTAGGACGTATCTAGCACTTACATGTAGTGTGATATCGACCGGAGATGAAATGCTGGCAGTCTAGGAGAGCAGGAAGGTCTCAGGCTTATGCAGGCTGTATTGAACGTCCAATCAATGGTTTCAGAAGCGCTGAGTATGTCACTGCAGGAGATGGACGTGCTGACAGGGGAGCGGCTGGTAAGGGAGAAGTTCATCAGGGTGTCAGCAATCCTAGGCTGAAAATAGGCTGGTGCAGAGCGGCGTCCAGGATCAAGGAGCTCTGAGAGAAACAGCTTGTGTTCCGGGTGGTGACGTCAGGAGGACAGTGGAGGACGGTGGCTGATCAGGGCCAAAAGTTCACACAACATAACCTTTTTAATCAATGTTCCATCATTTTTATATATTTTATATATTTTTTATTCTAATAGCCCCCCCCCCCTTAGCGATCACTAATATTTCATTTTATTGCGCGACTACTCCATATATTATATGATTTTGCATCTTACATATGTTCGTATATACATAGACATATTAGCCTTACCTTATCTATTGTACAGAATATCCTCTCATTAATGGGTAACCTACTAATCAACTCTCCCTATATCTCTTTTCTTGATTAACTAAGTTTATAATTCTTTGAGATTATTTTGCCATTGTTATTATGTTAGGCGCAACACCCATTCAATGAAATGTATCTAATTACTGCATTCCCGTTTTTACTACAGTTTTCTTTTCTCTCTAATTCTAAACACAAGCAAAAATGTATGTGCTTTTTAACATTATTACTATAATTCTCTAGTTATCTTTCAGCTCCATTTTTCCTTTTTCTATCTTCCTTCCAAATTTCCCTTCACTTACACGGCAGCTCATTACACAAATCGTGTTTTGAGGCTTCCGATTGGCTGTCGAACCCCCCATGACTTCTTCTTAAGTTTTTCCATTCCTGTCCCTGCCTACACTTGAGAAAGGAGCGCGCGGTTTCTCCTATGGACCTGCGATATGCTCTGAAAGCGTTGTGTGAACTTTTGGCCCTGATCAGCCACCGTCCTCCACTGTCCTCCTGACATCACCACCCGGAACACGAGCTGTTTCTCTCAGAGCTCCTTGATCCTGGACGCCGCTCTGCACCAGCCTATTTTCAGCCTAGGATTGCTGACACCCTGATGAACTTCTCCCTTACCAGCCGCTCCCCTGTCAGCACGTCCATCTCCTGCAGTGACATACTCAGCGCTTCTGAAACCATTCATTGGACGTTCAATACAGCCTGCATAAGCCTGAGACCTTCCTGCTCTCCTAGACTGCCAGCATTTCATCTCCGGTCGATATCACACTACATGTAAGTGCTAGATACGTCCTACCTGTCATTAAAAATCCTACTAGATAACCCAGAGGCGCTTTTTTCCTTTTCTTTTCTCTTTCATGTATTTGAGTCGACTTCACTCATGGAGAAGCAGCCCTGGTTATTTACTACAAATCATTTTCTATATGACTGCTATTTTATAGACATGGACATCTGAGCCTAATTTTATGGACATCACTGAACATTCGGAGCGCTGTATCTTTGTGTTTTTGTATATGTGTGTCGGATAGGGAAGGCAAGGACAAATTGGACAAAAGGGTATCCAGACCATGAGTAGATGAGTGAGTAGGGGCAGAATAGAGCTTTGTAAGTCGGTGGCGAAATTCATCCAATATTCGCTGTGGGTTACCCGTAAGGACGTTGTGGCGGGTGCGTAGGTTTATGGGAGTAAATTTCGGGGCGAAGGTTCGGAGCCTATTATCCAGCATCGCGTTAGGTTTGTTCGCCTTGGCGTACCACTTTTGACGAGCCCAACGCAAAGTGCGGTCAGCTTCATCAGTTAACCACTTTCCCCCCGGACCATTTGTCAGCCTAAAGACCAGAGGTGTTTTTACAATTTGGAACTGCGCTACTTTAACTGGTAATTGCGTGGTCATGCAATGTTATACCGAAACGAAACTTGCGTCCTTTTTTTCCCACAAATAGAGCTTTCTTTTGATGGTATTTGATTGCCTCTGCGATTTTTATTTTTTGCGATATAAACGGAAAAAGACCGTAAATTTAAAAAAAAAATGATTTTTCTTATAACAAAAAGTAAAAAATATCGAATAAACTAAATTGTAGTCAAACATTTAGGCCAAAATGTATTCAGCCACATGTCTTTAGTAAAAAAAATCGCAATAAGCGTATATTTATTGGTTTTCGCAAAAGTTATAGCGTCTACAAACTAGGGTACATTTTCTGGAATTTACACAGCTTTTATTTTATGACTGCCTATCTAATTTCTTGAGGTGCCAAAATGGCAGAGCAGTACAAAACCCCCCCAAATGACCCCATTTTGGAAAGTAGACACCCCAAGGAAATTACTGAGGGGCATGTTGAGCCCACTGAATTTTTTTTTTTTTTTTTGTACCAAGTGATAGAATAATGACAAAAAAAAAAAAAAAATTACAAAAAGTTGTCACTAAATGATAAATTGCTCACACATGCCATGGTTATATGTGGAATTACACCCCAAAATACATTCTGCTGCTTCTCCTGAGTACGGTGATACCACATGTGTGGGACTTTTTGGGGAGCCTAGCTGCGTGCAGGGCCCCTAAACCAAGCACGGGCTTCAGGATTTCTAAGGTCACAAATTTTTGATTTCACTTCTCACTACCTATGACAGTTTTGAAGGCCATAAAATGCCCAAATAGCACAACCCCCCCCCCCCCCAAATGACCCAATTTTGGAAAGTAGACACCCCAGGCTATTTGCTGAGAGGCATTTTGAGTCCATGGAATATTCTATATTTTGCCACAAGTTGCGGGAATATGATTTTTTTTTTTTTTGCACAAAGTTGTCACTAAATTATATATTGCTCACACATGCCATGGGCATATGTGGAATTGCACCCCAAAATACATTCTGCTGCTTCTCCTGAGTATGGGGATACCACATGTGTGGGACTTTTTGGGAGCCTAGCCGCATACGGGACCCCGAAAACCAAGAACCGCCTTCAGGATTTCTAAGGGCATACATTTTTGATTTCACTCCTCACTACCTATCACTACCTATCACCGTTTTGAAGGCCATAAAATGCCAAGGTGACACAAAACCCCCCCAAATGACCCCATTTTGGAAAGTAGACACCCCAAGCTATTTTCTGAGAGGTATGTTGAGTACATGGAATATTTTATATTTTGCCACCAGTTGCTGGAATATGACAAACTTTTTTTTTTTTTTTTTGCACAAAGTTGCCACTAAATGATATATTGCTCAAACATGCCATGGGCATATGTGGAATTACACCCCAAAATACATTCTACTGCTTCTCCTGAGTACGGGGATACCACATGTGTGGGACTTGTTGGGAGCCTAGCCGCTTACGGGACCCCAAAAACCAAGCACCGCTTTCAGGATTTCTAAGGGCGCAAATCTTTGATTTTACCCCTCACTGCCTATCACAGTTTCGGAGGCCATGGAAATCCCAGATGGCACTAAACCCCCCCAAATGACCCCATTTTGGAAAGTAGACACCCCAAGCTATTTGATGAGAGGCATGGCGAGTATTTTACAGTGCTCATTTATTTTTGAAAATGAAGAAAGATATTATTATTATTTTTTTTTTCTCTCTTTTTTTTTTTTTTAATCTTTGTGACAAAAAGCAAGAACTGCAAAATACTCACCATACCTCTCAGCAAATAGGTTGGGTTGTCTACTTTCCAAAATGGGGTCAATTGGGGGGGGGGGGTTTGTGCCATCTGGGCATTCCATGGCCTCCGAAACTGTGATAGGCAGTGAGGAGTGAAATCAAAACTTACACCCTTAGAAAGCCTGAAGGTGGTGATTGGTTTTTGGGGTCCCGTACGTGGCTAGGCTCCCAAAAAGTCTCACACATGTGGTATCCCCGTACTCAGGAGAAGCAGTAGAATGTATTTTGGGGTGTAATTCCACATATAACCATGGCATGTTTGAGCAATATATCATTTAGTGGCAACTTTGTGCAAAAAAAAAAAGTTTGTCATATTCCAGCAACTGGTGGCAAAATATAAAATATTCCATGTACTCAACATACCTCTCAGAAAATAGCTTGGGATGTCTACTTTCCAAAATGGGGTCATTTGGGGGGGTTTTGAACTGTCCTGGCATTTTATGCACAACATTTAGAAGCTTATGTCGCACATCATCCACTCTTCTAACCACTTGAAGACAAAGCCCTTTCTGACACTGTTTGTTTACATAAAAACTTTTTTTTGCAAGAAAGTTAAGTTGAACCCCCAAACATTATATATATTTTTTTAAAGCAAAGGCCCTACAGATTAAAATGGTGGGTGTTGCATTTTTTTTTCCACGCAGTATTTGCGCAGCGATTTTTTAAACGCATTTTTTGGGGAAAAAATACACTTTTTTTTATTTTAAAGCACTAAAACACACTATGGGCCAGATTCAGGTAGATGAGAGTATCTTTCCTCTGGAGTAACGCTTCTCATTTACGTTACTCTGAAGACCCTTTCAGCGCAAGTCCTGTAATTCACATAGCAGTTGCGCGTAAACTTGCGCCAGAGTAACGATAATGCGCTGGCGTAACCCGACGCAAGTGGAAGTGGGTGTGATCATATGTAAATGATGGGCGGAGCCCGGCGCAGAGGCTTACGTTCAGCGCATCATCCACGGAGCATGCGCAGTGAGGGAGGCTCCACTCGCCCCCTTGTGCGCATGCTCACAACTTCCGTCGGCACCACTTCCTGGGAAACGTCAGCGCAATGCGTTCCGCTGGGCGCTTAAAAGCGCTGGCGGAAACGCCATTCCGGCGCAAAAGTAGTTCCGTTTCCCCCCACCCCAGGGAAGATACTTTTGTGCTGTGATGGCTGCTCCCGCTACCCCCAGAGAGAGGAGGAACCTCAACTTTAATACCCAGGAGGTCTCAGTGATTATCTCGGCTATGGAGACGGAGAATGAATTTCTCCATGGCAAAAAAAGCCGGAAGACCAGCCGGGAGAGGAAGCAGGGCATCCTGGAGTCCATTGCTGCCAGGGTCAATGTCCTGGGCTACTCCACCCGGACTGCTGGGGACATACAAAAGAAAATAAATGACCTGCGGCGCAAGGTGAGGGACAAGGTGGCCTCCATCAGGAGGTATGAGAGGGGCACAGGTGGTGGTCCCCCATGTCCTGTCACCCTGACCGCAGAGGAGGAGGTGGTTGCTCGCTGCCTGGAGAGGGAGCAGGTGGAGGGGGTCGCAGGCTATGACTCCGTGGAGGAAGGCACAAGGACAGGTAAGTGTTTTATAATCCCCTATTTGTTGTTTTGCATTTGGGGGGGGGAGGGTACATGTGCCAAGTGTGTGGGACCACCAACATGTGTCTGCTTTGTGTCATCCACAGATGACGGAGCTGGGCCATCATCTGTCAGCCTGCATTCCACCCCATCCCCCCCACGCCATCATGTGCCCGAGCCACTGGGTGGTGAAGAGGTTGTGGAGGAGGAGAGTGGCCACACCACACCTGCCGAGGTGGTTGTGGAGGATCCTGCTGTGGCAGAGCAGGACTTTTCTTTGGTTTTGTCTGTCTCCTCCCCTTCTCCTGGCCCGTCTGTCGTCCCCTCCCCCATCCTTGGAAGCCCCTCAAGGGCGACTCCTTCCACCCGAGGACATCCATCTTCTGGCCCCAGGAAGGCGACCCAGAAGACCAGGGGGGTGTCTGATGGTGTCCAGGACCAGTTGGCGAGGGATCACGCCAGGCAGACGGAACAGATGGGGGCCATAGCGGTGCACTTGGAGAAAGTGGCTGACAGCCTGGGCTCCGTTGCCAACCTCAGCAACGCAGTGCAGGATGTCAGCTCTAATTGCGCTGCAGTGGTCACCACTTTGGGGGAGGTGCAGGGGGATATCCAGCACCTTACTGCAGCCGTCCAGGCCAACACTGCTGCCATCCATGGGAACAGTGCTGCCATCCGGGAGCAGGGGAGGCTGAGTCGGCGGGCCCAGCATTACCAGGTGACCCGTCAGCTCCGGATGCAGGCCCAGACGAACACATACCTTGGACGGATAGCCAGGGCCTTGGAGGGCACGCAGGCCACACCTGCCAGGAGTGGCCCACCTGGGGATCAGCCACCTCCAGATGCCCCCCCACCCCCACCCACTCCATCCAGGCAGCTGCGGAGCCAGAGAGGGGCCCCCAGAAGAAGCCCCCGGCATCCCCGATGAGGCCTTTTATTTTTTCTGGTTTTATATTATTGTTTTTGACATACTCAGGTCATGAGTTTATTTTTTATTTTTCTCAGGTTATGAGATTATTTTTCTTTTAATGATCAGGATATGATATTTCTAAATTCTTTTTGTACTGCACACGGTCAGGAGTGCAGGGGACAGTGTGAATGGTGTGTGAATGTGAGAGGGTGGCACTCCTGAAAGTAAGGGGTGTCACCCTCGGCCGTGGTGGTGAAGTGAACCCCACGGCTGAATGAATGATGTGTGAAAGGTGTGTGAATGGACAGTGACATCATTGGGGCCTTGACGCTGGCGTTACTGCTCCCAACTCCTACATGCTGGACTTGGGCTAATCCAATGCGATGTGCATGTGGTGTGTGTGATCTAGGGACATCAGTGGTGTACACGCGTGCACTGTCTGTGTTATTAATGTTTTGGTTTAGTGTCCAAAGATGCCTACGGCGAGGACCCTCCTGACTGCTCTTCCATCAGCAGACTGGGTGTCCTCTGGCAGGTGGGGACTGTGTGGGTCGGGGGTCAGGTCATCACGTATGTCAATATGCAGGCCTTTTTTCATAGCAAAGTTATGTAGTATGCAACATGCACCGATGATCTGGCACACAAAGGTAGGGGAATACAAGAGGGCCCCCCCAGACTTATCCAAGCATCGGAAACGGGACTTCAGGAGCCCAAATGTTTGCTCAACCACTGCACGGGTTTTGATGTGTGCTTCATTGTATTTTCTCTCTCCTCTGGTTTGGGGGTTCCGGAAAGGAGTCATTAGATGGGGTCCCAATGCATATGCAGAGTCACCTGTAAGGTAAAAGACAGGAGAATGTTAGTCATGCATGTGCGATTTCTGTTGTGCATCACGGGAGGGGATAGTCATGCCTGACTCCCTTGTCACTCACCAACCAGCCAGCTGTCCCCATACATGTTCTGGTTAAATTCTGCTGGGATGGGGCTCTGACGGTATATGAAACTGTCATGGCTGGACCCGGGGTGTTTGGCACGGACGTGCCATATGAGGCGTTGGGCATCGGCTATCACCTGTACGTTGATGGAGTGCCAATGCTTCCGATTGCGGTATATGTGCTCTGTGGCACTGGGGGGCTGTAGGGCCACATGTGTGCAATCAATGGCCCCCACAGTGCGTGGGAATCTGGCAATGTTGTAGAAATCTGTCATTGCCTTCTGCCGTAGCTCCTCAGTGGTTGGTCTGATGAACTGGTTGGACATGCGTCTGAGGATTGCCGGGACAACCTGGTGCACACATCTGCTCACGGAGGACTGTGACATCCCAGCCACCACTCCACTTGTACGCTGGAATGATCCACTTGCAAGGAAATGGAGTGTTGCCAGTACCTTCACCAGTGGCTGCACTGCTTGTGATCGGTGTGTTGGGCTGGTGATGTCATCCTGCAGGGTTGTGGTTAGTTCAAGTATTGCATCTGGGCTGAATCTGAATAGGCGATACACCTCCTCATCCCCCATGCCAAAGAGGTTCATACGAGTGCGGTATATCCTCTCACGTGGCCGCCTTCTTGGTTCCAGGGGACCCATCAGTAGTTCTAGGACCACAATTGCCCCTGGCATGTTGGCACACAGAGGTGTTGTCCTTGCAAGTGGGGGTGCTCAGCTAGCTCTTATCGTCGGTAACGCTGCTGTAGCTGCTCTCCTGCTGACCTGTGACCGTCTGGAGTAAAGATAAAGCAGCCTTTTGTAGAAATAACTTTGCGCCGGACGGACCAGATACGCGCGGCGCATGTAGCCGGCGTATGGTGCTAATCCGTTCGTGAATTGTGAAAAATCCCTCATTTGCATATTTGCAGGGGAAATCAATGGGCGCGACTGATGCGCCCAGCGAAAATAAACGCTGACGATACTCTGGCGTCGGAACGTTCCGCCGGTCGCAAATGAGTCGTTATTGGGCGCATCTAGTTTGGTGGGTACGGGCACATAGAAACGACGGCGCATCATCACAGTTACGCGGCGCATATCCAAATACTCCAGCGCAAGTGTTCGTGAATCTGGCCCTATATTGGCCAAATATTTCATGTAATAAAAAAGATGATCGTAGGCCGAGTACACAGATACCAAACACGACATACTTTAAAATTTCGCACAAATGCGCAGTGGCGACAAACAACATAAATGTTTAAAAGCCTTTAAAAGCCTCTACAGGTTACCACATTGGATTTACGGAGGAGGTCTACTGCTAAAATTATTACCCTCAATCTGGCCTTCGCGGTGATACCTCACATGCATGGTACAATTGCTGTTTACATATGACGCCAGACCGACGCTTGTGTTCGCCTTTGCGTGAGAGCAGGGGGGGACAGGGGTGCTTTTTTTTTTTTTTTTTTTATTATTATTTATTTTGCTTTTTTAATTTTATTTTAGACTGTTCCTTCCTTTTTTAATTTTTTTTTATAATTTTTATTGTTATCTTAGGGCATGTAAATATCCCCTATAATAGCAATAGTTAGTGACAGGTACTCTTTTTTGAAAAAATTGGGGTCTATCAGACCCTAGGTCTCTCCTCTGCCCTCATAGCATCTGACCACACCAAGATCGGTGTGATAAAATGTTTTCCCACTTTCCCAATGGCGCAGTTTATATCCCACTTTCCCAATGGGGTTTATATCCGGGAATACCCTCCCACTGCTTTTAAAAGCAGTCTAGAGGCTAATTAGCCGCTAGAATTGCTTTTACATGAAAGCCGACCGCTGGCTGAAGAGAATGATACCAAGATGATACCTAAACCCGCAGGCATCATTCTGGTATAACCATTCAAAGTCCAGCAACATACCATACGTTGATGGTTCTTGTTGGACATGTATTGTAATCTTTTTTTTTTCATTCAGCCTGTTGGCTGAACGAAAAAAATTGATTGATCGGTGGGTATGCCCATCATTAGAATACCTCCCTTCATCCACCCACTTCTAATGATGGGCATACATGCACCAGTTATATATGCCGAAGCATGGGGGCATCCTCCCTAAAAAAAGTTATGCCGCTCACAGACGTATGTACGCTGCATAAAAAGTTATGGCGCATACACACGGTCGGACTTTTCCACGGACAAGCTTCCGACGGAATTTCGACCGCATTTACGTGCATTAGGAGCAAAATCGCTCCTCCGCCCCTAATGCCCCCATGCTTCGGCATATATGCTCTTTTTTTAACTGTGGTGGTAAAATCACCTCCTACAGTGTTGGAGTCACGGCTTTAAAAATCGTGGGAGCAAACGCTGTTGCTGTCACACTAAATAAATCGGCGATGCAACTGGATGGCGTACCTGCTAAGCAAATGATGGTTAACATTAAAACAAAGTAACATTACATTCTAACAGTAAGATCTTACCATACCATACCTGCAAATCAAATACCAAAAAATAAAAAAACAGTAAAAAATAAATTAACGCAACCTGTGCCTAAAAAATATATATGCCGAAGCATGGGGGCATCCTCCCTCAAAAAAAGTTATGCCGCGTACACACGGTTGAACTTTTCCACGGGAAAGCTTCCAACGGAATTTCGATCGTATGTATGCGGCATTAGGAGCAAAATCGCTCCTCCGCCCCTAATGCCCCCATGCTTCGGCATATATGCTCTTTTTTTAGCTGTGGTGGTGAAATCACCTCCCACAGTGTTGGAGTCGTGGCTTTATATATCGTGGGAGCAAACGCTGTTGCTGTCACGCTAAATAAATCCGCGATGCAACTAAATGGCGTACCTGCTAAGTAAATGATGGTTAACAATAAAACAAACATTACAGTATAACATACCATATCTGCAAAGCAAATACTATAAAAAAAAAATAGAGAGAATAGATATAGAACAATAGTGAGTAGACAGTAGAGAGTGAACATAAGAGAACAACAAAGAGAGGAGAAAAATACAACCACAACTATTTTTGGATTTTTTATTTTTATATTTTTTTTTGTGTTTTTGTGTGAGTTTAATTTTTTCCACTTTTTTTCACTTTTATAAACTGTAAAATGAACGTTGCAGATTATGGTCTCTCAAAATGTGATGGCCATCACATCTTCCGAAACCCTGTGTTATTGTGCCTAGGACTGTGTGGTGCTGTACCCTACGCTAATACTCAACTAGTGTGTGGTAGCGTTTGAAACATACACCAATGCAAAGACCAGGTTGGTCAGGACAGTCGGGACAATAAAAGCGGGTGTCACTCCTAAATCCGAGTTTGCTGCAGACACAACATCTTCTTTGGCGGGTTCTTTGGGTAGGGGTACTAGGGATGATAAAAGGAAAATGCCTCTCATGCAGTCGGCTCACTGCATTTGCGTTGGGAAACAGAAGGGCTTTGGCGATCTCTTCCTGGAATTTTAGGAAGGATCCAGTCTGTCCTGAAGCTGTGTATAGCACATGAGCGTTCAGCAAAGCCAATTGAAACAAATAAACCGACACTTTTTTGTACCAGCGTTTGGTCTTACGGGTAATTAGGTACGGCGCCAACAACTGGTCATTGAGGTCCACCCCTCCCATGTTAAGGTTGTACTCGTGGATACAGAGGGGTTTCTCCACAACACCAGTCGCCGTAGGAATTTGGACTGCCGTGTCTGCGTGAAGCGAGGACAGAACGAAAACATTCCGTGAATCCCTCCACTTCACTGCTAACAAATTGTTACACTGTAAGCAGGCTCTCTCCCCCCGACTAAGACGGGATTCTACAAGCCGTTGGGGGATGCCCCGGCGATTAGGTCGCACGGTGCCACATGCGCCAATTCCATAATCAAAAAGATGACTAAAAAGTGGCACGCTCGTGTAATAATTGTCCACGTACAAGTGGTACCCCTTTCCGAATAAGGGTGACACCAATTCCCAGACTATCTTACCAGCACTCCCTATGTAATCAGGGCAATTTTCCGGCTCTACGTGACTGTCTTTTCCCTCGTAAACCATAAAGCTAGATGTATAGCCTGTTGCCCTGTAACAGAGCTTATACAACTTGACCCCGTATCTGGCACGCTTGCTGGGAAGGAACTGTTTGAATGACAAGCGACCAGAAAACTTAATCAGGGACTCATCAACGCAGACAACTTGCTGGGGATTATACAAGGCTGCAAACCGTTCGTTGAAATGGTTTACGAGGGGCCGAATTTTGTAGAGCCGATCGAATTCAGGGTCTCCCCGAGGACGACAGAGTTGATTGTCACTAAAATGCATGAACCGCAAGATCTGCTCATATCATGTCCTGGACATGGAGGCAGAGAAAATGGGCATATAGTAAATTGGGCGCGTGGACCAATACAACCGCAGTTCACACATTTTAGTAATGCCCATGAGGAGGGTAAGGCCCAGAAAGATCTTAAATTCGGAAACCGTAATTGGCTTCCAATCTCTGGCAAGGGACAGCTGGGGATTAGCGGCGATGAATTGACCAGCATACAAATTGCTTTGGTCCACAATAGATCTATAGAGATCTTCCGTGAAAAACAGTGAATAAAAATCCAGTGGCGTAAAATCAACTGTTTCCACCTGAATTCCGGGTTGGCCAGTGAATGGAGGAAGTACGGGTGCTGCAGAAGTGGCGGGGACCCAATCAGGATTGGCTAATGCAGCAGGAAGGGCACTATGGGCACGACGGGCCTGTCTTTGTCGTCTTCTTCTTCTTGGTGGCAGCGGGACACTACTTGTGCTTGCCACCTCGCCAGCTTGAACTGCACTTATGGGACTCGCCACGTCACCAAGTGTTACTGCAGTGCTGGATGTATGTCCAGGATGTACTAGGCCGCTGGTGCTTGCCAGATCACCCGAAGGAATAGCGGCGCTAGTACTACTCTGCCCCATACGAGAGCCCTGCGGTTCTTGCACCTCAGCGACAGCAGAAGATCGGGATCTGGTACGCCTGACCCTAGCAGGGACCACTCCGTCGTCAGAGCTATCTGTCAGGGAGCCACTGTCGTCTACAGGTTCATATGAGCTAGAATTTGACAGATGCGTGACCTCCTCATCACTATCTGACAGGCTCATGAACAAGTAGGCCTCTTCATCACCGTACATTCTATTTGCCATTTTGGGCTCTAAATTTAGGGGTACGGTGGTGAGATTCACAGGAAAAAAAGCACCTGACCTGTTAGCGACAGTCAAACGCTACCAAAAAACTGTTAGTGATCGCAGAGATCAGGCCTGACTCTGCGAACGCTGCAGTTATGTGTTTTTGTGTTTTGTGTCAGTGATCGATTGATCGATACTGCACTTGGTTGGGCTGGGCTGGGCGAAGGTGCTAAACGCAGGTGCTAGCAGGTATCTGGGCTGATCCCGCTAACAATGCGTTTTTGGGAACCCTAAACTGCAGGGGACGCTAGTATAGATCTGATCAGATCAGGTATCGATCAGTTCAGATACTATACCACTAAGGGGGGGTGTATGGTGCGTGCGTGGGTGTTAGCACTACTGGCACTAATCTGACGCTGCCTGGGGCATCGCAGACCCTATCCGGCGCTAAAACCAAACTTTGATCACCCGCCGGGCAATCAGGGGGTTAAAACTTTATTGCAAAAATATGGCGGGTGCCTTGATGCTTTAAAAAATAAACTAGCTAAACTGCGTCACCCGTGACACTTATACTGTGATCACTGGTGACAGGGGGTAATCAAGGGGTTAAACCTTTATTGGGGGGGTTAGGGGGGGTCCCTAGACTTATTAGGGCCTAAGACTAATCACCCTAACAATTATTTTAGTCACTAATGACACTTGTACAGCAATCAAAAAAAATCTGATTGCTGTACTGGGTGACACAGTGACAGGCAGTGAAGGGGTTAATTTGGGGGGCGATCGGGGGGTTAACAGGGGTGAATTGTGTGCCTACGTGACCTGGTGTCAGTGTAGTGTTGTGCAACTCACGGTTAGATGCTCTTTCTCTCTCGGTCAGGAACGGAAAGACCGACACGAGGGAGAGAGCAGCATTTCCCCTGTCAATGTTTACAAAACATTGGCAGGGGAGAACAACCATTGGCTGAGGGTGATCACCAGGTCCAGGCCAGATTTTATTGGCCTGGACCTGGTGAGTGATCGGTTCCCTATCGAATCCGATCGTCGGGAACGGCGAGGAGGCGCGCGCGTGCACTCCCTGGCCGTTCACGCGCCCGACGTAGAGCTACGGGCTCTCGCCTGGGCGAGCCGACCTGCCGCCGTATTACTGCGGCGGCTGGTCGGAAAGTGGTTAAACACAAATCTAATTCCGTACGAGCCGCATCCAAGAGTCTGCGGTTAGTTGGAGAGGGAGCCTGCTTGAAGGCCGTAGACAAGGCCTCCAAACGCTGCTCCAGAGTACGACGAGCTTGGATACGCTCTCTCTTACGCCGTGACGCTATGCGAATCACATGACCCCGAAGGACCACTTTATACGCTTCCCACAGCGTCACCGTATTGAGTTTAAAATAGTCCTTGGAAGCTTCGAGGATATCGTTAAGAATCGATTTGAAGGACAGAAGAGAGTAATTCATAACCCAAGGGGCATGTTGTGGTTTGCTAACTAGAGAGTGGCACACCGTCAGCACAGGATCATGGTCCGACCAGGGGACCTTTAGCAGAGAGCAGACATGAGTCAGGAAGGGCCCCGGATTATCGTTCGGAGCGTAGTAAGTCATGATAGTGACCTCGTTGTCCTGAACAGCACCCTGCAATAGGAGATATCTACCATCTGGATCAGCGATGCGTTTACTGCAAATAAATGGGACTGAGTTACGTATGGCAATAAGAACCCCTTTCTGCTTAGTGGGACCATTAGCTAAATAAACTTGGGAGTAGCGAGCATCGAAATACTTAGGACAAGAGGAAGTAGAGAAGTGGGTTTCCTGTAAACATGCTATATCAATGTTTTGCTGTTTAAGATATTTAAAGACCTTGACTCGTTTTTGGGGGGAGTTCATACCCTGGACATTCAGGGACAACCAGCGAAGGGTCATTGGATCAGGGGGACAATCTCGCGATATACTCTGTCCGCACACCCCGGGGACCAGAAAGGGAAGGGGAAGAAAAGGGAAAGAATGAGAGACAGAAAGAAAGAAGAGAAAAACATAAATCAAAAAAGAGCAAAGTAGAGCTCTGAGTAGAGCAAAGACTGGGTACATAGATGTACCATGTCGTGGACGCTGAGGCCCACAATGGGGTGGGACCATGACCAAGACAGCCGTCTCAGTCAGGTGCCTACACATGGGGGGAGCAGTGGTCCGTCGGAACCACCAGCCTACTGTGGTAGAAAAAAAAAAGTCAAATGACTTAAATAACATTAGCACAGGAATTAGACAGTCAGTAAAAACAGGATAAAATCCAAAGGAAAAACAATATTCAAACAATGACAAAATTGGAGACTACCATAGGCAACCACCATATATGGAGGCAAGGCGCACCGGTCTCCCCAAGCCCCCAGAGACGACCGACACAGGGTCGCCAACTCCAGGAAGCAGGAGCGGCCAGAACACCTCCACCATACCCACGACCCCACCACCCCGCAGGGCAGGAGCGGAGGGCCGCGACACAGCTAACCAAACCATAACAGTTTTGTCAGATAGTGGGAGCACCCCCCACCCATGCAACCCCCCTCCCCGCAACATCTCAGAAAATCACATGAACAGTCAAACAAATAAGATAAAAACAGAAGCTAAATTATAGCCCGAACCGCTCGGGCAAAATGCAGGAGCACTAACGGGGAGGGGGAAAAAGATTCACTTAAGTCAGGACCCCGCGAGGTAACAAAGGGAGGGCAATCAGCGCCCCAGACCACCATCTCACAAGCGGGGCGGCCAACAGGGCGACCCCCCCCCAGCCCCGCAGTCATGGCCAAAGCAGGGTGAAGTCACAGCAGGGGGACACCAACCAAAACTCGCCATCCCGATCCATGTGTGGAGCTAACAAGAGAGCAACGTTCAGATGGTGCGACACAGGATCAGGTGGCCTTGAAAAACAAAAATTGGGTTAGTCAAAAAGGGATAAAGCAGGCAGGTTCAGCCATTGTTGGACTGCTGAAAACGGTGGGCCTACAAATCTCGCAGGGCCTGGGATCCAGACTGAGACCTCTGAGAACCCCGAGAGAGCTGACGGGGTGGCCCGGACGGTCCAGGCCTGGAGGATGAAGATGAAGGATCACGCTGGGATGGAGGGAGGTCCAGTTAAAGATCCAGGAAATGGCACTTCAGATCAGCCGGGGAGGTGGCGTGGAACTGGCGACCCAGGTGAGAGAAAGACAGCTTGAACAGGAATCCCCATCTATATTTTATCCCGTGGGACTGAAGGATTTGAAGGTAGGGCTTGAGGCCCCATCGCCTTGCTATTGTGGCCGGCGAAAGGTCAGCGAACAGCTGGAAGGGATTACCCTGAAAAGATAGGTCCTGACGTTCCCTTGCAGACTGCAAAAGCTTCTCCTTGGTACGATAATAATGGAATTTGATAATAACATCCCTCGGGGGACATTCAGAGGGCTTGGGGGCCAAGAACCTGTGGATGCGATCAAACGCCAGCCTGTCCGCCGGTATGCCAGGAGCCAATTCTTGGAAAAAAGCAGTAGTTGTTCCCTGTAAGTCAGTAATGACTTCGGGGATACCGCGGATGCGCAGGTTGTCTCTGCGGGCCCTATTTTCCGTGTCCTCCAACTTCCTCCTCATGGCCGTCTAACACAGTGGTGGCCAAGTCCATGCGTTGTTCCAGCTGGTTAGTGCGGTGGCCTATCTCTTTAAGGCCCCGCACAAAATCTGAAGAGAGCTTGGTGAGGCAGTGGTGATTTCATCCCTCACAATGCTGCGGAACTTAGTCAGCAGAGCCTCCGAGTCAGAATGAAGAGCGCCCTCCCCATCCATGGAAAACAAATGCAAACTGTCAGCAGGGGATCCCGGGCCAACAGCAGAGAGCCGGGTCTCGTCGTCAGGCTCCGGAGGTTCAGGCGCCATCTTGCTCCGGCCCCTGCCTGAGGCTGGGGAAAGCTTACCGAGCTGCCGCTTCTGTTGTTTACTTTTCGCGGCGCGATACATAGCCGCCGGCTGCCCGGAATACTCACAAGGTCCCGGAGGTGAGTAAACAGCGTCACCGCTCACACCGTGCTGTGCTGGGCGTGCTTGTTGGTTCCGACGGCACGGAGCAAAGGACTCAGGCAGCCATCTCCTTCACTCGCGCGCATGCGCCCCCCCTTAATTGGTTTTTCAATGGACACAAAAGTTTCCCTCGATGGCTCAATCCCTGAAGAACTCAGCGAGTCATAACCAATACCAAGAGCTGATAACACTGTGCTCTGCAGTGGATCATCCATGTGGATGCCTTCTTCAGATGTTAACACACTAAGGCCCCGTACACACGGCAGAGAACCTCGACGGGCAGAACACATTGTTCCGCCCGTCGAGGTTCTCTGCTGGCCGTCAGAATCGGCGACCCGCCCATCGGGAAAGGCAACCAGCCATTCATCCCGACGGGCCGTCGAGCAAATAGAGAATCTGTTCTCTATTTGCTCGACGGGTTTCCAGACGGGCGGGGCTCGCCGAGAGCGTACACACGGCCGAGGTTCTCGGCAGAATGCGGCTCCCAGCGAGGTTCTCGCTGGTTTCTGCCGAGAACCTCGGCCGTGTGTACAGGGCTTAAGACTGCAATCCTCCAAGGCATGGTGACACTCAAAAAAATCTGTTCTATGAACTGGACTGAAGTCTGACGCATATGACCTCTGATAAACCAATGTACTAAGCGGTTTTTCTTCCCTTTGGTGCTCTAGACGGAAATCATTACTTGTCAATTCTGTATTTCCAAGTTTCTTACTTTGTGATAGTTCAGACTCACAAATATGGTGAAAATCTACCAAACCCAATGTAAGGTTTTCAGAAACTGAATCCTCGTCACTTTCTTGAACCAACTGCTTACTCTGTGCATCACTTGTTCGCACATCCCTATTCTCACCAAGAACTTGACAACTGCTATCGGACACATCATTAACTGAGCTAGACAACCTTTCTTGTCTAGCAGCTACAATCACTTTTGAACTTATGTTTATGGCTAGTTGTTCAGCTATATTTGCCCATAGTCTCCCAAAAATGTTTTAGTATTTTTTTCTTTGAAACCATCGACTATTGGACACACATTCTCATATTCTTCATTCCTTTCAAGACATTTGGAAAAAGCATCCATTAAATTAGTACATTTAGCCTCTTTGGCCACTTCAGTGATGGAGGTTTCACAACGTTCAGTGGGCTCACCTGCCATTGCAGATTCTACACTTTGAAAAATAGATTTTACTTCCCGAGGAATCTTGGTAGTCAAGTCCAAAGTATTATCCTGCGTTACTTGCTCTGACAGAACACTTTCTAAAGACTGGGTTTCACAGGACGTGACATTACCTTTATATTCAAATCCGATTTCATTAACATAAAAATTAACACACTGCTCTTCAACAGGCAAAAATAGCTTCAGTCTGGGTGCATATTTCTTGCAATTCAGATTCCTCAATGACCCTGCTCTGCTGATCATCAATGATGGTAAAGTCATGAATATCACCTGCCTTACTACATTCACAAGGCTCAGTGGATATTGGACACACTTTTTCTACATCATTTAGTGCAGTGTCAGAATTAAGTTTTTCAGCTTTATTTCCATCAAGCAACTGACTGAGAACTGAAGATGTGCAAACCCCTACTTCCTGCACTTCAGCCACTTCTTCATTTGCCCTGAAGCGGTCAGGGATTTCACTTTCAACATCACTTCCAGAAAGTTCAGCTTCATTTTCCATAAAGTCCTTCAGATTTAGCTTTCTAAGAATTGCCTCCTCCTCATCATCATTATCTTCCACACATTCTTCATTATTTATTGTTAGTCCATTCTGAGTGTTGGCTGTTTCCGTAGGACAATCATCAACTTTAACATCTTCATGTTCCGTTTCTGCTTTGGTAATCTTGGTGACACCAGGAACTCCTAACTTGGCAGAGTAGGCCCAAAGAAATGAACAGTGTACTATACAGCCCTGGCACACCATCTCATGAAACTCAACATGCTCCGATGGAGCTGCCCCTAGGTGCCGACCATGAAACCAGCCTTTACACACCACACACTGGATCATCTAATTTGGGGTCTCATCCTCAGGATCGGGGTACGGTCTCTTACATGTGCAGTACATGCCAAAGAAATGATCATTGTAATTATTAGCCAGGTTTTTCTTCTCTTTATCCGGATATAACTTGCACTCCAGCTGTTTAAATTTGGCATTTCCACAATCTCAAGGAAATTTCCTCTTGGTGTAGAGCTCAAACAGGTCGTGGCCTTCATGACACTTGTATGCACAGGCCAGACATTTCCCAGCAGGCTCCTCTTTATCCGGGGTGCAGGTACTGCAGGCATACAGCGCTTGTCTATTCACATAACCCAGGGGGTATGAGCACTCTTCGGAATCGATTCCCGCCAGCACAGCAGACGCCTCATCCTGCAGGGCGTCATCCTCCTCCTTCACTGCCATTTTCATCTTTACTTCCTCCTTCTGTTCAAATATTTTATTAAACGAAAAACAAGGATTTTCGCTTGATTACACTTAGCGGAACATTACGAAACAGGCCATATGAGACAGGAGCAACTGTATAAGTAACATTACAGTTAACAAAACATGGATAACAGATATTGGCATAGAATTTTTTTTTCCAAAAAAAAACTAGAGAGGGGGTAAGAGGATCAGGGTCCTCTTACCGTTAATTACAGGTATGCAAGGATAAGACTCTGTAAGTCAGCAGAGGATAAAATGTAGGCCATTAGCAGGCGATACGAGAGGGGTTCGCCCAAGAGGAAATACTTATAACATTTTTAGAGAGAGTAAGAAACAAAAGGAAAAGAGGAGGAGGGAAGAAATGAAGGGGAAAGAAAGGAAGAAAAGGAAAAAGGAGAGGGGTAAGAAAGGAGGAAAGGTCGGCAGGATCACACTAACCCCAGGAGGGTGCTACGGGTCAGTTAGGGATATACATACTGGTTACGATACCAAGAGGGTCAAATCAAAATCGGGAGGGAGGAAATGCTCAGCCCAAGGGGTCCAGACTATACTATGTTGGGGCATCCTATCCAAAATGTTAGCCTCAATTTTATCATGGATCATTGCCTGGGTCACCCTATGCTTAACTTCAGCGATATGCAGATTTGGAGACTTCCAGGCCCTAGCAAAAGACTGTTTGGCAGCCGTGGTCAGTTGTAGCAAAAGTCTAACCTGAGCCCTCGTGTAATCCCCCTGTACATGGTTCAAGAGAGCTAAGGAAGGATCAGGTAAGATTTCATCCTTAAGGAGGGTGGAAGCCATTTGAAAAATTGTTATCCAGAACCGTTGTACAATGGGGCAAGACCCCTTCCTCCGCATCCCCTGAAACATACGGACGGGTAAGAAGGTAGGAATTTAGATATCCTAGCAGGGACCAGGTACCACCGCATAAGAACCTTATAATTAGCTTCCAAGGCAAGGACGTTCTGGGATGAAGATTTTGTACGGGCCCAAATTTCCGACCAGTCCGCCTCATCCAGGGTTACCTGAAGATCTTTCGACCATTGTGCAGCATAAAGAGGGAGAGCAGTTGGGGAAGATGTAAGGTGATTATATAACTGTGAAATAATGCCCGGGGCATGTGGATCTGAGTCACAAATTTTCTCATAGAAGGACAAGGCGCGCAGTGAGGAGCAGTCACCTATGATAGAGCGGACAAAGTGAGCTATCTGTAGGTAGCAGAAACATTCCCTAGCGGGGAGCTTAGCTCGGGACTGTAGATCAGCGAAGGGTATAAGGGAGGTGGGGGTAACAAGGTCCACTATCCTATGCAGCCCAGCCTGAAGCCAGAGACGGAAGGCCTCAGGCTCTGTAAATGCTGAATAGAAAAGCGGGTGGCCAAGAAACGAGAGGAGCGGGGTATGGGAGGATTTTAATTGGAAACGACCACTGAGGTTATCCCATAGTCTGAGTGAGTGACGTGTAATAGGGTTAGATATTGTGCCCCGGGCTGAGGGTGGCAGCCATAAGAGGTTAGACACCAACAACGGAGAGACATCCATCGCTTCCAGGCTAACCCATAGTGGAACCTCGGAGGAGGCATGGAACAGTGTAATTTGAGCCAGTTGGGCCGCTTGATAATACCGAGCAAAGTTATGGACCCCCAGCCCCCCATTAAGTTTATTTTGAAGGAGAATGGATCTGGAGACCCTAGGTTTAGTGGAACCCCAAACATATTTAAAAACCCGGGACTGAACAATACGGTGGAAGTATGAGGGAACAGAGACCGGAAGGACCCTATTTAAGTACAGAAGCTTCGGAAGTAGGGACATTTTAACAGCCGCTATCCGGCCTAACCAGGAGACACAGAGCGGTTTCCAAGCTTCCAGTAAGGAGGATAGGTGTGATAACATAGGAAGATAATTAGATTTGTATAGGGAGTTTGGGTCAGGCGTGAGTTTAATGCCCAAGTACGACAAAGAAGTAGTAGACCAAGCAAAGGGAAAGTATTCTTGTAAGTGGGCAACGTCTGCGGGAGGAAGGGACACGTTAAGAGCTCTAGATTTAGATTTATTTACCTCCAAGCCCGATACAGACGGAAATTTCTCTAGTATTCGAATAAGATTTGGGAGGGTGGTCCGGGGGGAGGTAACGAAGAGAAGTGCATCGTCCGCAAATAGGCAAAGTTTGTGCGAAGTAGAGGCTACTTCCAGACCTCTGACATCAGGACTAGCCCTAATGAGGGCCGCTTAGGGCTCAATCACTAAAGCAAATATTAAGGGGGATAGGGGGCACCCCTGTCTGGTACCTCTTTCAATCAGAAAGCTCTCCGAGCGGAACCCCGAATACTTAATATAGGCCTGTGGCTGATTGTAAAGGGAATTCACCCATTGCAGAAAATGCGGGCCAAAGCCCCAACGAGCTAGAATATAATTTAAATAAGGCCAGGAAACCGTGTCAAAAGCCTTTCTGATATCCAGAGACAACAAGTGCATGGGGATTTTACGGGTCCTAGCTAGGTGCTGTAAGAGAACTACCCTACGGACATTGTCGCTGGCTTGGCGGCGGGGTATAAAACCTACCTGGTCCTTGTGTATCAGACCACCTCTAATGGGGTTGAGGCGCAAGGCCAACACTTTAGCTAGTAGTTTGACGTCAAGGTTGAGTAACGAAATGGGTCTATAGTTGGACCAGAGGGAGTTATCTGTATTAGGTTTGGGGATCATGGCTATTATGGCAGTCAGAGAGTCTCGGCCGAAAGAATGTTGTTTAAGTAGGGCGTTGAAGGAGCTAGTGAGAAGAGGCGCCAAAGTACCGGCAAATTTCTTATAATAAGCGCCCGAGAGCCCATCAGGACCCGGACGCTTATTGGGTTTGAGAGTCTTGATAGCAGCCAGGACTTCTTCAGACGTGATAGGTCTCTCAAGAAGTTCACGATTAGGATCAGATATGGTGGGTAGAGGGATATCTCGGAATAACTCGTCGGCAGAAGAAGAGGAAAAAGAGGGTTGGGCTTTATACAAAGTTTGTAATCGTTTCCGAAATTCGGATAAGACTTTTACAGGGTTACTGGTGTAAATATCTTTGTCTGTACGCAGTCTGATAGGAACATGGTTCCGGTCAGGGCGTCGAAGACGAAGTGCTAAAAAGGTATCAGGTTTGTTAGCTTTCATATAAATATTGTGATTAGATCTACGGATGGCCTTATCAGCCTGTTCAGCCAGTGCTAAGTCTAGTTCTGTTTTAGATTTGTCCATCTGCAACCTATGTGCTTCAGTAGGGGAGGACTGAAATTGGAGAAAGGAGTTGTGAAAGTCACGGTCCAATGTTGCTAATCTAACTTTCCTGTCACGGTTGAGCTGAGTGGAAACGCATGTACACCTGACAACAGGTTGGGGTACATGTGGGCCTCCCAGAGGAGGACAGGGGAAATGTCAGGAGAGGAATTAAGTTTTACATAGTCAGTCAAGGCTAGCTGGATGTCAAAACAATACGATTGGTTGGTGAGATGTGCTTCATTCATGCACCAGTTTAGATCTTTAGATCTAGGGATCAGAGAGGAAACTGTAGTCAGTACTGCACAGTGGTCAGACCAGGAGATAGGCTGGATGGTGGAACCGAGAAGGATAGGGGAGGAGGCAACTGAGACAAAAATGTGGTCAATTCTAGAGAAGGATTTATGGGGGTATGAATAGAATGTGTAATTTTTCCTAGAAGGGTTACATTCCCGCCAGGAGTCAAGCAAGGAAGCCTGTTGTAGGAGTTTCCGGAAGCGCATAGAGGGGGAGTATTGATCAGGAGCATAAGGGGTCTTGTCCATATGTGGTTGTATTACTAAGTTGGAGTCTCCGCATAAAAAGAGGGTGCCCTTTCAATGAGAGTGCAAGACTTGAAACAAGTGTGAAAAAAAATGGGTCGGATTAGTGTTCAGGGCGTAGTAGGAGACTAGTGTGGTTTCTACGTCTTGGAGTAGACCTACAATAATGATATAGCGGCCCTCAGGGTCCTTAATCTCAGAAGTCATTGTAAAGGGGAGGGAATGGTGAAGAGCTATAAGGACTCCACGGTGTTTTGTGGGGGCTGAGGCAGTGAAAACCTGCGGGTACTGGGAGCTGAAAAACTTAGGGGCAGAATGAGCAGAGAAGTGTGTTTCCTGAAGAGCAACAATACCTGCTTTTAGAGTTGAAAAGGTTCGGAAAGCCTTGACTCTTTTGTGAGGTGAATTGAAGCCTTTGACATTCAAAGACAGAATGTTTAGGGGGGCCATCTCGAGGGACGTTGGGGATCATCAAACGACACCTGTAAAGCCATGCAATCCAGCCGACCTAGGGAGGGGGGAGGAGAGAAGGAGAGAGAGGAGGAAAGGAAGAAGAGGGAAAAAGAGAGAAGAGAAACCATGAGAGGCAAGTTAAAACACATAAGGAAGGAGAAGAGATAATCTCAGTCTCCCGACCGAATAGCACACCAACACCCGAGCCAAAAAGTCAGCTCGCGCGTGGGTGTACCACAGAGAGGGGGAGCAATGACAGCTCCCCGCCACAAACAGGACACAGCAATCACATTTAGTGAAACAACCTATAATAGGTGGTAGGCAATAAAAAGAGCAAATGAGTCATAACAGGAAATAAAAACAATGAGCAAGAGCAACAAAAAACACAATAAAAAACAAAAGAGAAAAACGGTTTAATTATCACAATGAACAACACCAATAAGGACAGGCATCCCCCTAAGAAAACTGTGGGATACTTAGCTTCCCAGACATGATGAGCAGACGGGACATTCACGTCCATGTCGAATGGGGGAAGAAGGGAAAGCATTCTCCAGGTGCCCCAGAAAAGAAACCATCAACATATGGAACTTATGGGAATAATAGCCTCGATGGAGCAAATAGCCCAAGTGGAAAGGCAGGACACTGCAAAAGGGGAACCTGGAGTTTTCAGCAGGCTGTAAAGAAAAAGGCAAACAAAGTAATTCAGCGAGGTGAGTACAATTGGCGATCCGACGATCCCTCCTTAGGTGTACGACCAGGGGTTCCCTTGCGGATGGAGGAAGGACCTAGGTGAGAGCCTTTTGGGGTAGTCACATACGGATGGTTGGCACTACGAGCCGGGGTGCGGGGTAAGGCAGTCTCTGGAGCTTGTGATGGGGAAGCCAGATGAAGAGTCTCCAACAGACGCTGAAGAGACTCTGGCGATGTGCAAGAATGTTGCTGCCCCTGGTATGAGAATTGGAGAGGGAACAGGAAGCGCCATGTGTATTTCAGGTGGTGCTGTAGAAGAACCTGCAGCTGTGGTTTCATGGCGCGCCGTTTAGCAATCGTAGTAGGAGCCAGATCAGAGAAAAGCTGGTATGAGTGTCCCTGGAACTGAAGGGTGTCTTTGTTGCGAGCGGCGGCAAGAAGTTGTTCCTTTGTACGGAAGAAATGGAGTTTAACGATGATGTCCCTGGGGGGACCATCTTGTTGACGACGGGTTAAAGCCCTATGGATTCTATCAAATTCCAACCGCTCGATCGGTATGGCGGACGCTGATAATTCTTGGAACAGGGCGGTGGAGAAGGATTGCAGGTCATCTACGGTTTCAGGTATGCCCCTAATACGCAAATTAGACCTGCGGTCAAGGTTTTCAGCATCTTCTAGACGTGAGAGGAGGGTGGCATTCTCCTCCCGGAGAGCCGCCTGATCCTGGGCCTGCTCTTGGAGTGTAAGCTCCATGTCGTCCACTCTAGTCTCCAGGTCAGCCGTACGCTGACCAAGCTCTCTGATTTCACGTGAAAGTCTGTTGGTGATTTGGTCAGAGGTAGCTATAGGGGCCTTGTGCAGCATAGATTCCATATGGTTAAGGAAGTCCGTTTGTGACATACCTGATGACAGGGCAGCAGGGGAACCTCCGATATGAGAGTCAGAGTCTTCATCTCCTTCACTGTCCTCTTGGACAGCTTGGTGTGGTGAGGCAGCTAGCTGTTTAGCAAGAGCCTTCGCCGCCATCTTGGATGAAGCGCGGGCCAAGGCTTCTTTAATTGGTTTTGGCTTTGTCTTGCCGCAGTGGCCGGTCAGAACCATCGCAAGAGGAGCAGAGTCCGGTCCAGTGAAGGATGCTCGAAACAGCGGGGTTGTTGCACGAAACAGAAAAGCAATTAAGTCCCGAAGTAGTGGCGGGGAGTGCGGAGCTCTAAGGGAACACGTCCACCATCGAGAGCCTCGCGCATGCGCCCCCTTTACTTCCTCCTTCAATTCCACCTCTTCATCTTCTGCACCACTTTCAATTTCTGAAAGCTCTTCGCTGTCAGAATCATCACATGGTAGAAGATGGAAATCCTCAAGCCCGGCCTCATTTTCTTAATTTTCTCTGTTACTAATGGCATGGCTTTGATTGGCCAGTGCAACATGTGACCGAGCATGTGACCCAGCCTCTATATAAGTTAGAGGCACAGCACAGCTCATCACTCTGCTTCAGCTAGGGTAGGGAAAGGCTGCTGCTGCTGCTCTTCTCAGGGACAGATTTAGATAGGATTGTGCTGCTTCAGAAATCGAATTACAATACTCAGCTAACTACATAGCATTAGCTACTGTAGGGAAAGGTTCCTGATGTTCTTATAGAGGAGAATTATATAGGAGTCTGTCCTACTTCACAAATCTAATTGCAGCTGCACTGCATATTTTCCTGTCAGATAATCTGCATTAGATAATTTAGGGTGAAGGTTCCTGATTGTGCTTATAGGCAGAGAAATATATAGGAGTCAGTTCTACTTCACAAACCTAATTGCAGCTGCATTGTATTTGTACTCGGAGTCTCAGGTGATCGTGCTAGGGAAAGGTCCTAGGGGAAAACAGGGAAATTGATCTGAGGTGGGAAAGTGACCTGAGGTGTGCCGGGGTCACGTGGTCAGTATGCCTAAAAGGGGGCATACCCAAGTAGAAGTAAAAGAAGAAATAGCAATAAAAAACGGGATGGGTGGGTGGGACACAAGAAAACCGACGCCCAGAAGGAGGATGGAGGGCGGGTTTAAATACCTTCCGACTCCTCCTACAAATCCAGGCTGACCTTCGGTCAGCCTTTCACTTGTACTCGGAGTCTCAGGTGATCGTGCTAGGGAAAGGTCCTAGGGGAAAACAGGGAAATTGATCTGAGGTGGGAAAGTGACCTGAGGTGTGCCGGGGTCACGTGGTCAGTATGCCTAAAAGGGGGCAAAAAATAAAACAGTAGGATGAGCTAGCCAAGAGATTCGCAATGAAAGTAACTGTATGCAACCACAAGCCCCCAACGTAAGAATGCCTGTGACAGACATGTGGAGCCGACATATGTCCGGAAAATAAAGCTGACTATCGCCAATCTAACTTCTCAACAACGAGAATACAGACCCCTCGACGAATGGCAGCAGAAACTGCACCTGTACTGCAAGCACGGCCCAGAGAGGATATTGAAGTTCTACCCTGGTTAAGCAGCAGGGAATGGCTACGAGTCATGCCCTGTGCTAGCAAAGAAGGGAGTACTAGGAAAAGTAAAGTGGCCTATCCCCGAGTACATCCACAAAAGTCTAGTGCCCAGACTGTCCTGGGCCCAGCTTGAAAACCCGTTTGAGCTGAAAGTGGCAAAAGAAGCAAAAAAGGCAAGTAGGAACTGAATGTCAGTGAGAAAAAGAACCCAGGACTTGAAGATCAAGCTCTGTCTGTAAAAAAGAAGGCTGTATCAGGAGTTTCAAGGAGAGCGTGCTACCATGCATAGAATTCGTAACCGGAGAAAAACGGATGGCGGCAAACTCTGCGATATCTGCTGCCCCTGACATGAAATCTGCAAAGAAGAACAACATCGTTAAAAACATAATCAACCAGCCCCAACTCACCTTAGG
Source organism: Rana kukunoris (assembly GCA_029574335.1). Lineage (NCBI taxonomy): Eukaryota > Metazoa > Chordata > Amphibia > Anura > Ranidae > Rana > Rana kukunoris. The sequence continues at coordinate 71,685,015 of CM056060.1, forward strand.
AAAAGGAAAAATCCCTACCTCCCTTACCCCTACCTACGTAGGTGTCCGTGACTAACACACGCAGTAACGTACAGCAGGAACGAAAATGTAGCGGAAGACTAAAATGTGTCAGTCTCAAGAAACTAGCAAGGCTGAGCAACCTGAGGCAAATCAGGCCAATTAAAAACGTAACACTCAAGCCTATGAACCTGAAGACGTGTCAGGCAAGTGATGTAAGTAGTGAGATAATGTGACGTATGAACGTGATGAAAGCCGTGAGAAGCGGATGAGGGGACTTGCCACCGCACAAGCCAATTAGAAACGAACATCTCAATCCGTCAGTACCCGTAGACGTGACAGGTAACCAGCAGTGGAGAGTGGCCATGAACAAATATGAATGCACAGACTACGAAAATAAAATGTAGGTAAGTGTGGACTAATGCAGCTGGACTGAGAATGAGACAAACCCATGAATTGCAAAGGCCGAGCAACCTGAGGCGTAGCAGGCAAATTAAAAACGTACACTCAGGCCCGATGAACCTGAAGACGTGTCAGGTCATAGTATGTCGAGATGCATGAAACGTATGAGAAACGGATGAGGAGACTTGCCACCGTACAAGCCGATTAAAAACGATCATCTCAATCCGTAAGCACCCATAGACGTGATAGGTGACCCCCCCCAGCGGTGAAACGCCATGAATCTACAATGATGATATCAAACTACCAACTAGAAACCATCACGACTGAAACCTATATGATAGACCTGAAGTTGCATGAGCGACAGGAAGTAGCATGAGAGACATAAGCACCCGAGCACACGAATAGCATGAGAAGTAAAAAAGCATGAGAAGTGAATAGTACGAGAAACGTGAATAGTACGAGAAACGTGAATAGTACGAGAAACGTGAATAGAACGAGAAACGTGAATAGAACGAGAAACGTGAATAGAACGAGAAACGTGAATAGAACGAGAAACGTGAATAGAACGAGAAACGAAAAAACATGAGAAACACGAATAGCATGAGAAGCGTAATACACTTGAGAACATAATACCCAGAACAGCGTAAACGTATGAGAAGCATAATCGTATGAGAAGCGTAAACCTATATGATAGACCTGAAGTTGCATGAGAGACATAAGCACCCGAGCACACGAAATAGCATGAGAAGTAAAAAAGCATGAAACGTGAATAGTACGAGAAACGTGAATAGTACGAGAAACGTGAATAGTACGAGAAACGTGAATAGTACGAGAAACGTGAATAGTACGAGAAACGTGAATAGTACGAGAACTGTGAATAGTACGAGAAACGTGAATAGTACGAGAAACGTGAATAGTACGAGAAACGTGAATAGTACGAGAAACGAAAAAACATGAGAAACACGAATAGCATGAGAAGCGTAATACACTTGAGAACATAATACCCAGAACAGCGTAAACGTATGAGAAGCGTAATCGTATGAGAAGCGTAAACGTATGAGAAGCGTAATCGTACATACATACATTAATAACCAATAACTGCATCACAACTAAAACCTGCAAGAGAAACGTAAATACGAGAAAACATGAATAGCATGAGAAACGTAACGTAAAACGCACCGTAGAAACGTAAAATTGTCTGAGGAACGAAAAAACATGAGACATAACTGCATGAAACAATGTAAAATAGCATGAGAACATAACTAGCCTGAGAAACGCGACACATGAAAGTGCAACGCACAAGAACATGACTAGCGTTAGAAACGTAATCGCAAGGGAACATGACCAGCCTGAGAAACGTGATCGCCTGGGAACCGTAACTAGCTCGAGAAATGTGCACATGAGAAATGAAAACACGAGTAAACCATGAGAAACGTAATCACATGAGAACATGACATCCTGAGAAACGTCACGCAATCACATGAGAACGTAACCGCATGAGAAACGCAACGCATGAAAAAAGTGATCGCCTGAGAACCATGAGAAACGTAATCACATGAGAAACGAGATACCATGAGAAACATAATTGCATCAGTAACAAACACATGAGCCGTAATCGCATGAGAAACGTAATCACATGAGGAACCATGAGAACGCAATTGCATAAGAAACTATGAGAAACGTAACTGCATGAGAAACGCGATTGCATGAAAAACAAAGTCGTATGAAAAAACGTAAACGCATCCGAAACAAACTCACATGAGAACATAAAACCATAATCGCATGAGAAACAAACCCGCATGAAAACCGCAATCGCACCAGAAATGTAATCGCATGGAAACATAGTCGCATGAAAAACAGTCGCCTGAAAAATGTAATCGCATCAGAAACATGATACCATGGGAAACGTAATTATATCAGAAACATAATACCATGGGAAACATAGTCGCATTGGGAAATGGAGTCGCATGAAAAAACATAGTCGCATGAAAAAACGTAGTCGAAATAGAAACATACCATGGGAAACGTAGTCGCATGGGAAACGTAGTCACATGAAAAACGTAATAGAGTCAGAAACATACCACGGGAAACGTAGTCGCATGGGAAGCGTAACCGCATGAGAAGACACCATGAGAAACGTAATCGCATGGAAACGTAGTCGCATGAAGAAAAAAAAAAAATAAAAAAAAAAAAATCGCATCAGAATACCATGGGAAACGTAATCGTATCAGAAACATAATACCATGGGAAACATAGTTGCATGGGAAACGTAGTCGCATGAAAAACGTAATCGAGTCAGAAACATACCATGGGAAACGTAGTCGCCGCATAGGAAACGTAGTCGAATTAGAAACATATACCATGGAAAACATAGTCGCATGAAAAACGTAGTCGCATGAAAAACGTAATCGAGTCAGAAACACACCATGGGAAACAGTCACATGGGAAACATGATACCATGGGAAACAGTCGCATGGGAAAGATAGTCGCATGGGAAGACACCATGAGAAACGTAATCGCATGAGAACGTGATCGCATGAGAAACGTTACACATGAGGACCGTGATCGCACATGAACATGATTGCATGAGAAACATAATCGCATGAGAACTACCATGCGAAACGTAATCGCATGAGAACCACCATGAAAACCGTGATTGCATGAGAAACGTAACACGATGACCACGATCGCACGCGAATAATCGCATGAGGACATCACTAGCATAAGAAACACATTGCAGGAGGACATTACTAGCATAAGAACACATAGCATGAGGACATAACTAGCATGAAAAACGTAATCGCCTGACATGAATCGCCTGACATGAATCGCCTGACATGAATCGCCTGACATGAATCGCATAACATGAATCGCATAACATGAATCGCATAACATGAATCGCATAACATAAGAGAAACGTAACCATCAGAAGAACCTTAACTAGCAGGAGAAACTCAGAAACTTTGACGGGGAGCCCTCAGCACCCACTGGGCTGTCACTGGGAGACATGTGTCACAGGGGAGGAAACAGGCCGTGCTGGGGAAGATGCTCCTTCAGCCAAACAGCGCCCAGCTACATGACACAGCTAGGAGGAAGCAGAGTGCGGACAGGGAAAGCACATGCCCACACACCCGACCCCCCCCCCCCCTGCACCGGGATGCGACCTCCGATGCTGACTGAGCCCACCAAACTAACGCACCTGACCCAACCAACATCCCACCATGTGATGTACTAGACTAGCTTGAGGAGCCATGGAGCGGGTGACGTCATTGGAGCAAACGGGGGGCAGGAGGAACAGGCGGGCAGTCTCCATGGAGCCCTGTACCACGTGGACGTGGGTGCCCGGAGGAGTGAGAGGGAGGGAGGACGGCTGGCTCCCCTCTCACCGAGTATTCCCGGAGGAGCAGGAGGGAGAATGGAGGGACCCCCCACAGCGTGAGCCCGAGTGGAGAAGCAGGCGTCCCCTATGATGCTGACAAGGTCCTGGCTGACATTGTGGACAGCCCCCCCAATGGTGCCTGCCACAACTACAGACCTGCACCCCCCCTTTAAGCATCGGGAGAAGCGGGGGGGCGGTTGGGGTGAGCGGTGCTCAGCTGACAGAGGAGGATGGGGTACAGCCAGTCCGGTCCGCTGGGAATCCTGAGGAGAGCACAATGGACACCTGCAGCAGCTGCCTCCATTGCTCTGGACAGAAACAGGAAGTGATGTGCAATACCCAGAAACCCCACACACAAGAAAACCGACGCCCAGAAGGAGGATGGAGGGCGGGTTTAAATACCTCCCGACTCCTCCTACAAATCCAGGCTGACCTTCGGTCAGCCTTTCACATGTTCCTGTCAGATACTCTGCATATTGCACCAGTATTGCATATGTTCCTGTCAGATACTCTGCATATTGCACCAGCATTGCATATGTTCCTTTCAGATACTCTGCATATTGCACCAGCATTGCATATGTTCCTGTGACATACTCTGCATATTGCACCGGCATTGCATATGTTCCTGTGACATACTCTGCATATTGCACCAGCATTGCATATGTTCCTGTGACATACTCTGTATTAGATAATTTAGGGAAAGGTTCCTGATTGTGCTTATAGGGAGAGAAATATATAGGAGTCAGTCCTACTTCACAAATCTAATTGCAGCAGCACTGCATATGTTACTGTAAAATACACCCTTTATATACTTTTCTTCTATTGTGCTATTCAAAAAACAACCATTTAGGGAAAAAAAAATTAATATTTTGAAGATTTTCCTCCAGTGTTTCTCAGTGTTTCCTCCATATCTGTAGGTGTGAGATAAACATCTTAGCTAGTGTTCTTCTATTGTTGTATTCAAAAAACACCCATTTAGGGCAAAAAAAATATCTTTTACAGTTTTTCCTCCAGTGTTTGCAGTCTTGCCTGCATATCTGTAAATGTGAGATACACACTTTACATACTGTTTTCTATTGTGCTATTCCAAAAAAAAAAAATTGGGGCAAATATTATTATTTTTTGGTGCGTTTCCTGCATATCTGTAGGTGTGAGATAAACACTTTAGCTAGTGTTCCTCTATTGTTGTATTAAAAAAACACCCATTTAGGGCAAGTTCCTACATTTGAGAAATATGAGGAGATTGTCAAATAAGGGACGTGGCCGCGGTCGTGGTGCTGATGGTGGAGCTCCTGTTACAGGGAGAGGACGTGGTCGATCTGTGCCAGCTACACGCACAAGTGAAACACCTTTCTCAGGTGTGAGTAAGCGACAGAGCCTGCAGCGGTATTTGGTGGGGCCTAATCTGGCTCTACGAATGTTGAATCCAGGAGCAGAACAGGCGGTAGTAGATTGGGTTGCTGCCAGTGCCTCCAGTTCCTTCACATTGTCTCCCAACCAGTCTTGTGCTGAAAGATCGGAGTTGGCACCTGCAGCCGATGGCCATCAGTCTTTCACCTCACCCCCTTGCAAATCAGCCAAGCAGTCTGAGCCCCAAATCATGCAGCAGTCTCTTCTGCTTTTTGATGACTCTGTTAGCATGTTTTCCAAGGGACACCCACCTAGCCCTGCCCCAGAAGTGGAAGAGATTGAGTGCACCGATGCCCAACCACTTATGCTTCAAGATGAGTACATGGGGGACCATCACAGCACGTCTCGGATGATGAAGAAACACAGTTGCCAACTGCTGCTGCTTTTGCAATTGTTCAGACCGACAAAGAGGGTAGTGGTGAAGACTGGGTGGAAGATGATGTGGTGGACGATGAGGTCCTCGATCCCGCATGGAATCAACCTCATGCAGGTGACACATGTAGTTCGGAGGAAGAGGCGGTGGTCGCACAGAGCCACCAGCACAGCAGAAGAGGGAGCAGGGTGCCAAAGCGGAGCATCCTTCCCCTAGACAGTACGCCTGCTACTGCCCAACGCAGCAAGTGAATGAGCACACCAAAGCCAGGTCCAAGGAGTTCCCTAGCGTGGCAGTTCTTCAAACAATGTGCTGATGACAAGACACAAGTGTTTTGCACGCTGTGCAATCAGAGCCTGAGGCGAGGCATAAACGTTCTCAACCTGAGCACAACCTGCATGACCAGGCATCTAAGTACAAAGCACGAGCTGCAGTGGAGTAGACACCTCAAAAACCAAGAAAGGTCTCTTGCTCCTCCTGCTTCCTCTTATGCTTCAGTCTCGGGCCTCTTGGCCTCTTCATCCACCTCTGTAGTGACAGTGCCACCTGCCACTCCACAATTAGAGGACCGGCAAACAACACTACCACCTGGGTCACCAAACATCTCCACAATGTCCCATGGAAGCGCTCAGCTCTCTATCTCCCAAACATTGTAGCAGAAGAGGAAGTACCCCTCTACCCACCCACGATTCCTGGCCCTGAATGCCAGCATTTCAAAATGTCTGGCCTTTAAAATGCTGTCATTCCGTCTGATGGCATTGGCTGTCCCACAGTACGTCATGCCCAGCCGCCACTACTTTTCCAGGTGAGCCATCCCTTCCCTGCACAACCAAGTGGGGGACAAAATCAGGTGTGCACTGCGTGACGCCATCTGTGCCAAGGTCCACCTAACTACGGATATGTGGACCAGAAAGCATGGTCAGGGACGTTATATCTCCTTAACAGCACACTGGGTAAATGCAGTGGCGGCTGGGCCTGAGGCGGAAAGCAGTTTGGCACATGTCCTTCCACCACCGAGGATTGCAGGGTGCTTCAGTTTGCCTCCTGTTGCTAACTCCTCCTACTCCGCTTTCTCATCCTCTACCGCTTCCTCATCCGGTCAGCGTAACACATTCACCACCAACTTCAGCACAGCCATGGGTAAACGCCAGCAGACAGTTTTAAAAGAAAAAGAAAAACCCCACACCGCGCAGGGGTTGTGGAGGGACATGGAACAACAGACCGATGAGTGGTTGGCATCAGTGAGCCTCAAGCTGGGCCTGGTGGTGTGCAATAATGGGCGAAATCACGTAGCAGCTCTGAGCCTAGCTGGTTTGACGCACATCCCTTGCCTGGCGCATGTGCTCAATTTGGTGGTACAGAGGTTCCATAAAACTTACCCCGATATGCCACAGCTGCTGCAGAAAGTGCGGGCCGTCTGTGCGCACTTTCGGCGTTCTCATCCTGCTGCTGCTCGCCTGGCAGTGCTGCAGCGTAACTTCGGCCTTCCCGCTCACCGCCTCATATGTGACGTGCCCACAAGGTGGAACTCCACCTTGAACATGCTGGCCAGACTGTGCGAGCAGCAGCAGGCGATAGCGGAGTCCCAGCTGCAGAACGCAGGCGTGAGTCGCTCTGCGGAACAGAACCACTTCACCACCAATAACTGGGCCTCCATGCGAGACCTGTGTGCCTTGTTGCGCTGTTTCAAATACTCCACCAACATGGCCAGTGCCGGTGACGCCGTTCTCAGAGTGACTATCCCAGTTCTATGCCTCCTTGAAAAAACGCTTTGGGCAATGATGGAAGAGGATGTGGCACAGGAGGAGGAATCGGGATCATTTCCAAGGCTGGTGCGTGGCTGGGGGGATACAGAGGACACAGATGATACACCTCCCACAGAGGACAGCTTTTCCTTGCCTCTGGGCAGCCTGGCACACATGAGCCATTACATGCTGCAGTGTCTTCGCAACGACCGCTGTGTTGCCCACATTTAACAGGTGCTGATTACTGGGTGGCCACGCTGCTGGACCCCCGTTACAAGAACAATGTACCGTCCTTAATTCCCTCACTGGAGCGGGATTGCAAGATGCGCGAGTACAAGCGCACGCTGGTAGACACGCTGCTGGTGGAATAAGTGCTGTCATCATGAATAAAGAATACAAAACAGTTAGCTGTTTGAGATACAAAATGCAGCATTTAGATTAAAGAATGTTCAAAAATAAATCATTCCTATTAAAGACCCTGGCAGCAAATAAATGCATGTAAAATAAACAGTAAACAGCACATTTGTAATTGTATTGTATTAACCAGAGCAAGAGCAGGTAGTAATTAAAGTGTGAAAATAAAAAGTCCCATGAATAAAACACAAATATAATTAAATAGAAAGGAGATAAAACAAAGCACAAATAAAATTACCTTATATGCTTATCATTGCTCTTCAAGTGAGCTTTTTAAGAGTGAAGTTAAAACCTTTATCAGGTTTAGATTGTTGTCTATATTCCCACTTTTAATTTACTCATATTTGCTGAAGAGAAGAAGTAAAGCATTACAGGCAGGGCTAGAGTAGACTTATGGCTATAGGCAGCAGTGAGAAATAAATAGCTTCATCCTGTGTTCAGCCACACATTTTGTTCCCATTGTTAGTAAGCATACAGGCCTACAATAAAAGATTAATTACTGGCATGCATTGTTATAAAATCTTCATAACAAAAGTGATACTAATGGATGGTAGTTAGTAAAGAAATTCTAGCTTTAATCAGAACCTCAGTCAAATATTATTGTGCTGCCCAACTGAAGCTAAAAGGGGGTCTGCTGTGCTAGGAGAGAGGTTTATTGGATGTCTGGAGGAGTATTTAGAAACCAAAAGAAAAAAACAGCCAAAGATACTAATAAATGTAGTAAATAAAAACACATTGGGCTGGATTCAGATACATTTGGGTGTCTTTAGAGTGGCGTATCGTATCTTCTTTATCCTACGCCACCGCCACTTAGAGAGGCAAGTGCTGTATTCACAAAGCACTTGCACCCTAAGTTACGGCAGCGTAGCGTAGATGGGCCGGCGTAAGCCCGCGTAATTCAAAGTAGGTGGAAGGCAGGCATGATACATATTAATGACCCATGACCCCATGTAAATGAGGTGCCGAACGAACGTATCCCAGTGTGCATGCTCTGAATCACGTCATGCTTTCTACGTGAACGTAACTTACGCACAGCCCTATTCGCGTAAGACTTACGCAAACTACGTAAACAACGGAAAATGTGACGCGGGTCCAACGTCCATACTTAACATGGCCTGCGCCTCATATAGCAGGGGTAACTTTACGCCGGTCATACACCTTACGTAAACGATGTATATCAATGCGCCGGGCGCAACTATGTTTGTTTCTGAATCGGCGTATCTATCTCATTTGCATATTTTTAATGGGAACATCTAATGCGTCCAGCGTAACTATGCGCCCACGATACGCCAGCGTAGGAAGACTGAAGCCATGTTTTTCGGCGTATCTTGCTTTCAGAATAGGCATAAAGATGCAACGGCGCACATTTGAATTTACGGCGGCCCATTGGATTTATTCAAACAAACTATAATACTATTCACTGAGGGATACCTATTCTGTAGTCCTTTGAAAAGGATGGCTTGGAAGAAGGCTTAAATCTAACTAGTGCTTTAAAATTTGAAAAATGTGTCCCTGCAAACCAGATGTGCACTAGATTCTGTGTGGAATAACCACTTACATACCAGGCACTTATACACCCTCCCGCCCAGACCAATTTTTAGCTTTCAGCACTGTTGCAATTTAAATGACAATTGCGTGGTCATCCTACACTGTACCCAAACTAAATTTGTATCATTTTGTTCCCACAAATAGAGCTTTCTTTTGGTGGTATTTGATTACCTCTGGAATTTTTATTTTCTGCAAAAAATAAATAAAAATTGACCGAAAATTTGGAAAAAAAAAGTATGTTTCCTCCTTTACTGATGAGCACTGATGGTACTGCACTGACGGGCACTAATAAGGCGGCACTGATAGGCACCGATGAGGTGGCATTGATGTGGTGGCATTGATGGGCACTAATATGTGGCACTGATGAGCGGCACGGATGGCACGGATAGGTGGCACGTATGAGCACAGATAGATGGCACAGATGGGCACGGATAGGCGGCATGGATGGGCACAGATAGGTGGCACGGATGGGCACGGATAGGCGGCATGGATAGGCGGCATGGATGGGCACTGATAGGCGGCATGGATGGGCACTGATAGGCGGCATGGATAGGCACTAATAGGTGGCATGGATGGGCATAGATGGGCACTTATAGGTGGAACTATTGTATGTTTTGTACTAATGGATGCCAATCAGTGCCAAACAATGCCTGCCAATCAGTGATGCCCATTGTGGGCACTGATTGGCATTCATTGTGGCACTGATTGGCATCCTTTATTTGTGTTTGTTATCCCTGGTGGTCTAGGTGGGCATCCGTGGTGGCATCTGTGGTGGGCATTCCTGGTGGACTAGTGGCATCCCTGGTGGTCCAGTGGGGGGGGGCTGCGCTGATAATCGATCAGCGCAAACCCCCCCTGTCAGAGGAGCAGGCGATCGGCTCTCCTCTACTCGCGTCTGACAGACGCGAGTAAGGAAAAGCTGATTACCAGCTTTTCCTGTTTACATCGTGATCAGCCGTGATTGGACACGGCTGATCACGTGGCAAAGAGTCTCCGTCGGAGACACTTTACCTAGATCGGTGTTGTGGGGTGTCAGACTGACACCCTGCAACAATGATCGCCGCGATGCACACCCCCAGGGGCGCGCAGCGGCTCAATATCCCGAGGACGTCATATGACGTCCAGTCAGGGTATTGAAACCACTTTGCCGCCGTCAATATGTAATTGGCGGGCGACAAGTGGTTAATGTGTAACATGAGTCCCCTTGAAAGCTTGGCAGGATGAATAAGGCAATAGTGTCTGCATGCAGTGTCCTTTAGCATACTAAGAGTGGGCAAGTGCCCGCTCGCCAATCTCAGCAACTTTCGTTGTTGAAGAGTGGTTTGAGGGCTCTGCAGCAAGCCTCTGCAGTCTGGCACAAGGGACAGCGGTCGACCCCATGTTGCAACGCGCTACATTCAGCTGGATCTGGGGTGGATGTAATGAGGGGGCCTCCAGGCTACTGCCGAACAATCAGAAGTGGCTGGCAGTGGATGCACCCACTCGCAATGAATCTCTCTCTCCCTGTAGCACAAGCCACGACTCAGCCGTGGCACAGTCTAACACCCAGCCACTGATTTTTATTCCCTCTCCCAGAATTCTGTTCTCTTCTCAAGCCATCTGGCACTTGTAGTCCATAACATATAAACACGATTGGATATTATGGCGCACTCAGGTTCAGACTCAGTACAAATAAGAAGGGTTAGGAAAACACAAGAATTCTGCAATGAACTACCTAATTATTTTATTGACAAAATTGAAAACATTTGGGAAATAATTTTGCAGAAAAAAACAACCAACCTCATCCAGCCAAAGGAAAAAAGACATCTACCTCCACTCACTCCCCACTATCATTAGCAAACAAAACCTGTTCTACCACTCCTACACGGACGACACTCTGCGTATCACCAACAAAAAAGACCAATATCACAGATTAGAAAAATGCCTGACATTGATAGATAATTGGATGTCAGAGAGCTCCCTCAAACTTAATGGATCAAAAACAGAACTTCTTTCTCCACGCAAACCGGAAGACAAAATCTAGAACGACATTGACTCCTCCCACAATCTTTGGACAAACCATCACCCCAAGCACGAAAGTAAAAAGCCTCAGAGTTTAGTCTGTCTTTGATTCAGACATGACTATGAATGCACAAATACAGTAGGTGATCGTGATATTGTGTCAATCTTGCTCCCTTTCTCGGCGAGATTAACCACCTACAAGCCCCATCGCAGGAGCCAGTGCCGAGCTGTCATAGAGGCGACGGGGATTCGACTTGCATTCCCGCCAAATCTACACGTGGCATTTGGTATGTATCATGAGGGGGAACTCCACGCCAAAATTTTAAATAAAAATCCTGTAGAGAATAAACATCCATTGCTCCAGACCAGAGTCTTGTGTCTCTCACAACACACAGGACATCACACCGGCGTGGGTTCCCCCCCAGGGGACATACTAGGCCCTTAGGTCTGCTATGGATTGTAAGGAGAACCCCCCCTATGCCAAAAAAAAAAACAGCGTGGGGGTTCCCCCACAATCCATACCAGACCCGTATCCAAAGCACGCCGCCCGGCCGGTCAGGAAAGGAGTGGGGACGAGCGCCCCCCCTCCTAAACCGTACCAGGCAGCATGCCCTCAACATGGGGGGGGTCAGGTGCTCTGGGGCAGGGGGGCGCACTGCGCCCCCCCACCCCAGAGCACCCTGTCCCCATGTTGATAAGGACAGGGCCTCTTCCCGACAACCCTGGTCGTTGGTTGTTGGGGTCTGCGGGCGGGGGGCTTATCGGAATCTGAGAGCCCCCTTTCATAAGGGGGCCCCCAAATACCGGCCCCCCACTCTAGGTGAATGAATATAGGGTACATCGTACCCCTACCTATTCACCTGGAGGCAAAGTGTAAAAACAAATAAACAACACAGGGGGCTAGATCCACAAAGCACTTACGCCGGCGTATCTGGAGATATGCAGCGTTAGTGTAAATATGCGCCAGTGTAACTATGCGCCGCATACTCAGAAATAGATACGCCTGAAAAAAAGATATTTGCGCCCGACGTAACTGTCCTGCCCCGCGCAGCGTGGACGCATATATACGCTGGACGCATCTGGCGCTCCCATTGATTTCCTATTCAAATATGCAAATGAAGGAGATACGCTGATCCACAAAATGCGCCGCTCTTAAGTTTTATGTCCGGCCTAAATTTACCCCTCATAAAAACAGGTGTAAGTGATCAGCAGACATGCACAGGTCAGCCAGAGAGCAGCTGCAGCAGCACCGTTTTGGACGAGCTGAACATCCATCCTTGCAGGACAACAATCTGTATGCCAACATGCCAGGGGCATCCATGGTCATAGCTATACTACTGGCTTCACAGGAGCATAGGAGGAGGGCACATGAGAGGGCACGGGAGAGGATATACCGAACGCGCATCACCGTCTTTGGCATGGGTGATTTGGAGGTGTATCGCATCTTCAGATTCAGCCCTAAAGCCATCCTGGAAATAACCACAGCCCTGCAGGATGGCATCACCAGCCAGACACACTGCTCACATGCACTGTAGCCACTGGTCAAGGTACTGGCAACACTTCATTTCCTTGCCAGTGGATCATTCCAGCGTACAAGTGGAGTTGTGGCTGGGATGTCACAATCCACCATGAGCAGATGTGTGCACCAGGTTCTCCCCGCAATTCCCAGACGCATGTCCCACCACATCATCATGCCCACCAATGAGGACCTGCGGCAGAAGACAATGCTGGATTTCTACAGAATTGCAGGATTCCCACGCACCATCGGGGCCATTGATTGCACACATGTGGCACTACAGCCCCCCGTGCCACAGAGCACCTATACCGCAATCGGAAGAACTGGCATTCCATCAACGTACAGGTGATAGCCGATGTCAATTACCTCATATGGCACGTCCGTGCCAAACACCCCGGGTCCAGCCACGACAGCTACATATACCGCCAAAGCCACATCCCAACAGAATTCGAACAGAAGGTGTACAAGGACAGCTGACTGGTTGGTGAGTGACATGGGAGTCAGGCATGACTGTCCGCCCCCATGATGCAGATATCACGAGGGGCACATGCATGGCTAACATCCTCCTGTCTTTTCCCTTCCAGGTGACGCGGCTTATGCCCTTGGGCCCCATCTCCTGACTCCATTCCAGAATCCCAAACCAGAGGAGAGAGAAGATACAATGCTGCCCACATACCTATCCGTGCAGTGGTGGAACAAACATTTGGCCTCCTGAAGTCCCGTTTCAGATGCCTGGATAAGTCTGGGGGTACCTTTGTATTCCCCAAAATTTGTGTGCCAGATCATCGGTGCGTGTTGCATTCTGCACAACTTTGCTATGAGAAAGGGCCTGCAGATTGACATACGTGATGACCTGACCCCCGAACCACATAGTCCCTCCCTGCCTGAGGCTACCCCGTCTGCTGATGGAACAGCAGTCAGGAGGGTCCTCACATTAAACACACACATTCATCACGGCACACGGACAATGCACGCATGCACATCACTGTGGTCCCTAGCTCACACACACCACATCCACTTCAAATTGGTTTAGCCCAAGTCCAACATGTAGGACTTGGGAGCAGCAACGCCACACCAAGGCACCAATCATGTCGCTGTACATTCACACAGCCGTGGGGATAACTTCTCCCCAATGGCCGAGGGTGACACCCCTTACTGGCAGGAGTGTCACCCCCTCATTCACACACCAGTCACACACCAGTCACACACCATTCACACTGTAGCCAGCACTCCTCACCGTGTGCTGGGTCTACAAAGAAAAAAATACTCAAAAATATCACCAGAGTATATAAAAAAGTAGAAAAATAAAAAAAGGCTTAAAAAAAGGACTCATCGGCCCCGTCTTGGGCCCCGTCTGGAGCCACGGCTCCTCAGCTGCATGGGGGCAGCCTCAGGTGGGGGGGCATCAGGTGGAGGAGGAGCATCCCCTGGTCCCTCCCTGTATGGCTGCCTGGCCTCCAATGCCACCGCTATGCGGGTGAGGACCGCATTGGTTTCGGTCTGCAGCAGCCTTGACTGCCTCCCCTCATCCTGGATGGCAGCTGTATTGGCCCAGACAGCCTCTGTCAGGGACTGGACCTCAGCCACGAGGCCTGCTGTGGTGGCCTGCAGATCCCCCAGGCAGGTGACCACAGCTGACGAATTGACACTGACATCCTGGAGACTGTCACTGATAGTAGCAGAGGACTCCAGCCTGTCTACCACCCGCTGCATGTGGGCAGCAAGCTCACCCATATGCTGGGTCTGCAAGGCCTTTTGCTTTGATAGCTGGTCCGGGACGGACTCAGGCACTCCCCTAGTCTTTCGGGTGGCCTTCCGCAGGACAGGAGTGGCTTGGGGCCGTTGATATGGGGGGGCCCTTGAGGGGGAAGACACGTGGGGGGAGGACCCTGAGGGCTGGCAGAATGGGATGACTCCTCAAGCACCAACCTGACCTCCTGGTCTGACAGAACTGGCTCGTTCTCCACAACCTCAAGAGGTGAGGTGTGGGCACTCCCTTTCCCCGATGACTCATGGCTTCCCAGGGGGTCTCAGGATGCTGTAGGGGGGATGTTGTGGGATGGCCAACAGAGGATGATGGCCCAGCTCCCTCCTGGGCATCTGTGGATGACACAAAACATTCACATGTTGTTGGACCCACACACTTGTCATATGTTCCCTCCCCCCCCCCACATACTTCACACCAGATATAGAAAAATAAAACTTACCAGTCCTCAGGGCCTGATCCCTGGAGTCATATCCCTCAACTCCCTCCACTTGCTCCCTATGGAGACACCGGGCAATCACCTGAGAACGCTGGCCGGTCTCCCTCCAGTGGCAGTAGCATGCCTCCTGATCTCTCCCAGCTTGGCCCGGACACCACGACACAGGTCATTAATCTTCTTTGCAATCTCCTTGGAGGTCCTGGCCTCATGAGCAAGCAGATTGACCTGTGCGGTGATCTCCTTAAGGATCTCATCCTTCCGGGTCTTGCTGGTGGACCCACTCTCTGCCCCATGCAGGTACACATCATACCTGCCAATGGCTGATATTATCACAGCCCTCTCCTGGGGAGAAAAGTTTCTCTTCCTCCTCTCCCTGCCTGACGCACTAGCAGACCCAGACATGTTTACCACATAACAGGACAAAAGTAATTTGCTTCAGGGGGGAAACAAGCAAACTTTTGCACTCGACTGGCGCCTATCTGGGCGTATTTCTAGACTGGTCGTAAGTAGTGCGATGACGCATCTTAGGGGGTAACGCCGGCTGAAGGTGCGCGCATGCTCAGTGGGGCGCAGGAAATACGTCTACGTCACAGTGCATGCTCCGTCTGTTCGGGCAATCATTTGCATGGGGTCACGCTTGATTTAAATGGATCACGCCCACTTCCTTCTTACTTGCAATTACGCCGGCTTACACCGTTACGTTACGCCGGTGCATCTATTGGAGCATTTGGGCTGTGGATACGATGTTTACCGCTTTGGCGTACATCGGCGTAGCGCATCTGAGATGCGCTACGCCGGCATATATATGCGCCGATGTACGTGGATCTGGCCCAGGGTTTTTAAAGTATTTTATTAGACAGCTCCGGGGAAGGCCCCCCTCTTCTTTAGCTCTTTTACCAGGGGGGCCTTCTTCGGCTCTCCAGGGGTCTTCTCCGCTCTCCGGGGGTCTTCTTCCACTCTTTGGGGGTCTTCTCCACTCTGCGGGGGTCTTTTTCCATCTTCTCCACTCTCCGGGGTCTTCTCCCCCTCTCCGGGGGTCTTCTCCGTTCTCCCGGGGTTATCTTCCGCTCTCCGGGGGTCTTCTCCCGCTCTCCGCTGTTGTCTCGGCGCTCTCCGGGCTCTTTTTTAGCTCTTTTACCGGGGGGGGGGCTTTCTTGTTCCGCTCTCCGGGGGTCTTCTCCGCTCTCCGGGGGTCTTCTTCCGCTCTCTATTTGGTCTTCCCCACTCTGCGGGGGTTCTTTTTCATCTTCTCCGCTCTCCGGGGTCTTCTCCCGCTCTCCGGGGGTCTTCTCTGCTCTCCGTGGGTCTTCTTCCGCTCTCCGGGGGTCTTCTCCCACTCTCCGCTGCCTTCTTCTTCAGGACTGGCCGCCGCTATCTTCCTGTTAGCTCAATTACTAGCGGCGGCCAGTCCGTTCTTCTGTGACGTCTTCTGTCTTCTTCTCCAGATGTTGACTCGACGCTTCTTCCCGCTGTTATGCCGGGCGCGGCTCCCATCGGTTTATATAGGCCTCTCTTATGACATCACAGTCCCATCATGCTCCGGTACCTACCCACGTGGCCAGGATTGTCGGGAAGAGGCCCTGTCCTTTTCAACATGGGGACAGGGTGCTCTGGGGTGGGGGGGCCACAGTGCGCCTCCCTGCCACAGAGCACCTGACCCCCCCATGTTGAGGGCATGCTGCCTGGTACGGCTCAGGAGGGGGCGCTCACTTGTCCCCACTCCTTACCTGACCGGCCGGGTGGCATGCTTTGGATACAGGTCTGGTATGGATTGTGGGGGAACCCCCACGCCGTTTTTTTCTCCTTACAATCCATAGCAAACCTAAGGGCCTGGTATGTCCCCTGGGGGGGAACCCAACGCCGGATTTTTATTTAAAATTTTGGAGTGGAGTTCCCCCTCTTGATACATACCAAACGCTGCGTGTAGATTTGGCGGGAATCCAAGTCGGATCCCCGTCACTTCTATGACGCGCTCGCTGGAATGTGCTTTGTCTATTCCAGCGAGTGTGAGATGTTGGCACCCTGTTGCCGAGAATCAGCGCGATGTTGTCGTGCTGGAAACACATTCTTGGTGACAGGTACTGTAGGCTACCGGGCGTAGATAACTAGTGTTGCTCACGAATATTCGAATTGCGAATATTCGCTACGAATATTGCATATTCGAGTATTCGCGAATATCTCGAATATCGCGGCGAATATTCGCTATTTCGAATATTCGATATTTTTCAAATTTCGCAAAAAAAATCGCAATAAAATTCGCAATAGCGAAAATTCGCAATTTTTTTTTTTTTATCAAATATCACGAATATTCGATATTAACGAATATTCGCAACCGCATATGTGAAATTTCGCTTTTTTTTTATATAAAATATACCGAATATTCGTAAATATCGAATATTCGTGATATTTTATAAAAAAAAAAAAAAAAAAAAATCGCGAAATTTCACATTAGCGAAAATTCGCATTGGCGAAAATTCGCAATTTTTTTTTTTTTTTTTTTTTAATAAAATATCACGAATATTCGATATTAACGAATATTCGCGAATATTCTTCGAAATATTCGCGAAATATCGCGAAATCGAATATGGCGTATTCCGCTCATCACTATAGATAACCACTGTGTTCTTGGTATAATACCCTTCCTAGTCCCTCTCTACTGGCATCCATGTGCAGCTCATAGGGCTTGGAGGTATCCGCATAGGCCAGCACAGGAGCAGTGGTTAGATTATTCTTGAGCTGAATTAATGCCTCTTTGGATTTGGGGTTCCACTGGTCACGGATGGACTCTTTGGACTTCCGAGGCCTCAGATTGATCTTCACCGGTCTTTCTGACTCAAGAGCACCATCTTCATCTTCCGCCTTCAGTAATTCATTCAAAGGTCCTGCGATCTTTGCAAACCCTTCCACGAACATCCTGTAGTAGGAGCAAAATCACATTGGTTGGCCTAGGCCAAGAGGTTACTGCTTCTAACTTCTTTGGGTCTGTTAATATCCCTTCCGCAGAGACAATGCGGCCAAGGTAGTGAACCGATGGTTGGTAGAACTGACACTTTTCTCTGGAAAGCTTGAGGCCTTCATCATGAAGCCGTTTCAGTACCTTCTCCAATCTCTGCTCATGCTCTTTCAGAGTCTTTCCGAACACAATAATATCATCCAAATACACCAACACTTCGATCAGGTTCATGTTTCCCACTGTCTTCTCCATCAATCTTTGGAAAGTGGCTGGGGCCCCTGACAATCCCTGTGGCATACGGTTACAATTGGCGCCCAATGGAAATGTGGTAGCCCTAAAAGCCTAATAGAACTCACAGGATAGAAGTGCTCAAGTACAAGGCAGCTTTTAGAAGGACGGTATGTGTGATGAGTCTTTTCTATGTATATGCAAAAGGTTCAATTGTGTTGAATGACATCAGGTAAAAGTGGTAAGGAATGAGAATAGTGAATGCTAGGAGCGATTTGTTTGTTTTTTGTTTTGTTTTTTTAATTTGTGAGTTGTAAGAGCTAAAAGATATTGAGTTTGGCTCATTACTTGGGGCAGTGTGAGAGGTACGTTTGTGCGGAAGTGTGTGAGATCCATGGATTGTGATGTTGTGTTAGATTTAACAGGCCCAAAGCGCTGTTTTGTTAAAGTTTGAACTATAGAACACCATTCCTCATTTTTAAAGAGCAACCACCCCCCCTCTCTGTCTGGTGTGGGTGATGTGTGTTTTCTCAGCTGCTGACAGCCCAAATGACCCCCCTTTCCAGGTCTGTGACATGCAAATGACCTGAGCCAAGAAAACATATGTAATGGTGAATACATTTTTTTTGTGGGGGGGAAAGTGCAGTTTTATTAAAGGTATGTGCTAAATAGTTTTGTATACAGGGTGTAGGTGGCTAAGTATGAGAACATTAGTACTAAAAGAATTGTGTGGATTGTATAGTTGTAAAATGGAACTTGTGTATACATATGTTAAAAAGCATGCCTCTGCGAGTTATCATACATGTGCAGATGAACCTCTTAAGAACCAGTGTAATACACTATTATCTCAGTGCCAGCAACATAATGCCAGATTAGTGGGTAAACAGAAAAATAAAGTGGATAAGGAGAGATTGGCTAATGAAATTGCAGTATTGCTCAGAATTAAGGTAATATCTGATCAAATGGGAGAAAATTGGGAAGCAGAGAGGAGACGTGTTGGGGAAGACGTAGGAAAATTCAGTGAACAACTTCGAAAAATTGCAACAACATCCAGTAATGAGAAGGAGGGGTTGCAGGCAAAAGCAGACAGCTTGTTGAGAATAAATCGTGATCTGCGACAGCAGCTTCAGGCGCAGAGTGCGGACAGTCAGATGAAGAGCAAACTTTTAAAATCATTGCAAATAAGATTGACAGAGATGGAAGAGTTGGTTAAATCTGTAGAAAGGGAATTAGCAAAGGCACACTCCCAGCTTCTTACAAAAGAGCAATATATTGTATCGCTTAATGAGAACAAAGGCACATTGGCTAATATCTGCACAGTCATTGAGGAAAAGAGCCATGATGAAACACAGTCAGATATTGCACCTATAGCTGCAAAACAGAATAACAGTTTGATTACAATCCAAGAAAGACTTACGTTATGCCAGGTTCTGGGGGAATTTAACAGCCTGGAATCACCAATGAGCCTGCCTAATAAATTTGAGGCTCTTGTACTTAAATTCAACTTGAGTAATGGGGATGCAAGCTCTCTTCTGAAAGCATCCCTACCAGGACCTGTGGTAGGCAAGTTATCGGCACAGGTTAATGACAACTTAGCAGATGCAGAAATGCAAAGAGGGGAATTGAGGCAAATTGTGGACAGTCGTGATAATGGTATGAGTGATTTGCAACAAATGAAATTTAGAAGAGGGGATGATCCGATAATGTTCTGCAGTGAGTATCTTGCATTGTATACGAAAGTGTTCAACTGTCCTGACTTATTGGAGGATGATGCAAGTTTCATATACTCAATGGCCAATAAATGTTATGTAAGCTATCCCGCTAGAATGGCCCTGAGAAATGCTAGATCCTACCAAAATGTTGTCAATATCCTACGAGACTACTGTCAAGAGTCCAGTCATAGGGAATATGGGTCAAAGGCAGATTTCTCACTAAAAAGCAGAGGTACAGGTAGGCATAGACAGTTCAGACATTCTAAATGGAATAGAGCTCTTAAGAGTGCTAGCATGCAGCAGGAAACCCCAGAAATACAGGTATCTGCAATGAAAACCCCCCAGTGTAAGAACAGCCTACCACAAAAATCTGATATTAGGCGCCGTACACACGGCCGAGGTTCTCGCTGAAAACCAGCGAGAACCTCGCTGGAATGCACATTCCAGCGAGGACCTCGGCCGTGTGTACGGTCTCGGCGAGCTTCCCGTCGGGAAGCCCGTCGAGCCGAAATAGAGAGCACGCTCTCTATTTCCTCGACGGCCCGCCTGGAAGAATGGCTGGTTGCCATTCCCGACGGGCGGGTCGCCGAATTCGACGGCCGGGAGAGAACCTCGACGGGCGGAACGATGTGTTCTGCCCGTCGAGGTTCTCTGCCGTGTGTACGGCGCCTAAAAGATAGCAGCCAGGACAGAACACACAATTCGCAAGATAATAAATATAATAAATGACAGCCAAGGCCCTAAATACAGCCAACAAGACTGGATGAACATTCCAATGTTTGCCCCCTGGGCTAATATGCCATTCTGGCTTATATGTAGTTGGGCACAGATGGTGTTGCCATTTTTCCTGTGTAATATGGCAAAGTTTACCAATACTGCCTGCTTAGTTTAGAAAAATATGGCAATTATTCCCCGTGCATTACAGAATGGAAAAGGCTTCAGGGATTTAAAAAGTCAAATGTTGTGATAATTGTGTATAATAACTGTCTTTGTGTTCCTTTTTCTAGAGACCATGGAAGACGTTAAATTGGTTTAGATACTAATGTTTATTTTTTTTGCAGATCCTACAAGTGAGAACAACAGTGGGCAAAT
The DNA here is from genome assembly GCA_029574335.1 of Rana kukunoris. Classification (NCBI taxonomy): domain Eukaryota; kingdom Metazoa; phylum Chordata; class Amphibia; order Anura; family Ranidae; genus Rana; species Rana kukunoris. The sequence continues at coordinate 71,705,989 of CM056060.1, forward strand.
TTAACAGAAAAGGGGTTGGATTATTGTAAATGTATAATCGATTATCACATGGTACCATGAGCTCATTAATTAGTAATTGTTTGCATATGATTTGTGGCGTCAATGGGCTTACTGACGGGGGATTCTATCTTGGTGCGTGTGTGGCTAAATGACCCACATGTGGTCAGAGAGTACGGAAGCTGGGGACAGGTTTATATGTCCTTCTGTCGAAAGCATGACCATGATGCCCTCTGCATACCAGGGCAATACACAGTACTGTGTTCTGGATGGAGGAATCATTTCTGGGAAGGAAGCACCTAGGTATTATTTAGGCATAGACAAGTTTGTCCTTGTCCTAAAGGATACCAATGTAATGTCAGTCATGAAACAAGGGTATTTCTTGAACCTAACAGTGGGTAGAGGTGCAGGATATACCCTGGGCATAGTCACTGAAGTCGAATCACAGGGATGGAATTCTGTGGGGTTTTTTTTTTTTTATCATTGTTTGAGATTTATATGTGTGTTAGACTCAAAACTTATATAGGAAGCTCTCCTGCTTATCTATGCAAGTTGAGGGACAAATTGACGGTAGGGTCTCTTCGTACAAATTAGAGACTTTGCTGCCAAGTTAGATCCCTGAGGTACCGCAGACAGGCCAAGTTGCAGTAGGAAAAACCACTGTGAGCAAGCCTGTGTAATCCCGACCCGTATTTACAGTAAAGAGTTATAGAAGGTTGGGAGCGGGATATGTAATTTGATGGGTCATATGCATATATGTAGATATCATGGTAATGGGTTGATTTATGTCATGGTGTAGTGTGATAACTGTATTGTAGGCTAGTAAGATGGGCAAGAAAAGGCCCTCCTTGAGACTCTGTATCTGAAAGCTGGTTAATATGCTGCTCTGAGTGTGTGCTGGTGAATGGTGAGTGAATGGACACCCATTGCCTATACTGCACGCCGTCCTGAAGATGGCAGAAAGAAGAAGATACAGAAAATACAGAATAGTGACATGGAAGCTGTCACGGAAGAATGATGTTGGTGCGTCACCAAGTAGCAAAGCGGCATGTGTTGAGAAGCACAGCTCGTTAGTACTGTTATGGACTGTTCCATGTGAGCTGGTTCTGAAGCCTATGTTGAGAGGCGCAATACGGTAAAACCATTAAGGGCTGTTCCATATGTACTGGTCCGGAAAAACAGGTTGGGAAGCCACATGTGTTAAGACATTTATGGACTGTCCCATAGGGGCTGTTTCACATGGTGAAGAATGAAAGACTGTTCCAGAGGTACGGAAACACATGTTGGAAGTTAGTTATGGACTGTGCCATAGGAGCTTTTTTCGGAGGCGCCTGTTGAAGAACGCTACACATTGAAACAGTTGAGGACTGTTCGGACCATATGGACTGTTTAATGGGAGCCGTGGCTGAAGAAGGGTAATATGCGCCTTTCAGGCGCAAAGCGGCATATGTTGGAGTACAGTCAAAATAATCTGGGCTAAAAAGATCTGGGTTTACAATGGAATGACACTTGATCCCATGGTTTATTTGAAGCTACAGAGGAAGTGGGCCCCCTGCAGTTTGCATTGCTGTGCTACAGACTTCAAAGAGTTTTGTGACAATGGACTGCAATACCCCCCCCCCCTAGAGGAGAGAATGTTTTGGAAGTGCAGCTGATTGGATAGACAAATATGGGTGGGGTTTAGGAATGAGTGTTGGGTGAATGATGTTGGAATTGAGAGCTCTCTGTGTCCTGGATGCTAGGTGAGTAAGGGTCTTGGCTGGCCAAAAGCTTCATGGAAACCTGGTGGCCATCTTAGATCTAGGACATGTGGCCAGGCCAAGGCCTTCTCCATCTTTCTCTCTCCTATATATACCGGTCATGGGAGCTCTAGGCTCACTGCTTACCAGCTGATTTTACAGATGTGATAAGTATCTTTGAATTTCTCTTGTATATATATATATATATATGTTTTGTGATATTTAATGTGTGACGTCGTACTATCCCGATTTTCTTGGGAATAAACAGAGATGTTTTACCAGCAGCAGTGCGTATGTGTGCGTTTGTATATTAATAGGCATAGACCAATGAATCCATTTATGCAGTAAATATAGGAACCCCGTGAATATCTCTTGAGCTCATTACTTTAGTTTATATTTGCTAGCCTTGTAAAGTATAGCATTTTCTACATCACTACAAGTGCAAACTACAAGTGCAAAGCGCACTTGTAATTGCACTTGGAAGTGCAGTCGCTGTAAATCTGAGGGGTAAATCTGAAATGAGGGGAAGCTCTGCTGATTTTATCATCCAATCATGTGCAAGCTAAAATGCTGCTTTTTATTTTCCTTGAATGCCCCCCTCGGATCTACAGTAAATGCACTTCCAAGTGCACTTTCAGTGCAATTCCAAGTATACTCTGCACTTGTAGTGCAAAGTGGATTTGCCTTTAGTAAATAACCCCCAATATTTGATGGATAGCAACACAAATTGCTTTTATATTGCAGTACACCTTGGACATCAGTCAGATATGATTGTAAAGTGATTGCTACAGATTTCTGTGGTTTTTGCATTTCTTATTGATCACACCTTTGTGTCATATACTGGTCCTTTTTTTTTTTTTTTTTTAATAATATATTTAAATCTTTATTTGTTATACCTTTATTTATCATACCTGTTCTGAAAGATTTTTATTTATATATTGATTTTTTTTTTTGTAAGTAGTTTGTAAAACTTCTCCTGTGAATGAGATCTCTTTGGAGTCATCTAAAACTCATACAAGCTTCATTTGTCTCGAAGAAGAAACTGTGAGTCTACTTCAATGCCCAGGAGAATTAAGCTAAAAGCATTCTAGCAGCATAATATCAGATAGAATATTTCATGGCTAGACTGCTATGCATTATTTATTGCCATGAGTTATTGATTAATTGTTAGCTTTTCTATGCTGTGTAGTACAGTAGAATCCACAGGTAAAATGAAAACCAGAGGAGAATGTCACTGGAGAATGTCTTCACAACTGATTATTATAGTGAAATTTACAAAGGAGCTTCTCCACACAAGAATTTAATTGTTAATTATTCTAATTTCAGTACAAGGTTACTATCTAAAAAGAAGAATTTAATACAAAATAAGATATGACACTGTGATGCTACCAGACCGTAACTCCCCTGCCATCATTCCCCGCGGGGCCCTCTGCATGGCAGAAGATGCAGCTTCAAAACCGATGCCTTCACTACCACCTGGACCTCCACTTCCTCCTGCGATAGCCACGGCCGCCCTAGAGGAGGGGCCCAAAGCCGCTCATGCTGGTCTCCCACACCAGGCAGCAACATGTTGGGCAGACTTTAGTTAGCTTTGTGGTGGTACACTTGATGTCCTTTTGGTAAAATGAAAAAGGTATATTCAGGGATGTCTTTGTAGGCAGGGGTGATTGTTTTGGCTGTATCCAGGTAAGCAAGGCAGATACTATTACTGCTCAGCAGAGTGTAAGGCGGCGTACACACGACCGAGGTTCTCGCTGGAAACCAGCGAGAACCTCGCTGGAAGCTGCATTCCAGCGAGGACCTTGGCTGTGTGTACGCTCTCGGCTAGCATCCTGTCGGGAATCCCGTCGAGCAGAAATAGAGAACATGTTCTCTATTTGCTCGACGGCCCGCCTGGATGAATGGCTGGTTGCCATTCCCGACGGGCGGGTCACCGATTTCGACGGCCGGCAGAGAACCTCGACGGGCGGAATGATGTGTTCTGCCCGTCGAGGTTCTCTGCCGTGTGTACACGGGCTAAGGGTATCACAGGTTCTCCTAATTAGGTGGGGCAGAGAAACAACACCAGTGCCTCTTTGCAGTATTCTAGCTTGGGGAAGATTGGGCAAGTGCCCTCTCACCAATTCTGTCTCAGGAGGCCCAAAGGGGAAGATGCCCTGGAACAGATTCTTCAGGTTGCTCGACTGGCTACCTAATCACTGGAATACCTTACGCTTTAAGTAATATCTGGAGATGCACTCAGGGTCCTCTCACTGGTGAGATGTCTGTCACCGACCTTGGAGCTGTGGCAGGATCAGTCACACAACTCAGGACTGCAGCACCCTTCCCCACTATCCAGTCTTCTGCTCGCTTCATGGTCTCTCCCCTTCCAGAAAGTCTCTAGGTGTAAGATTCATGTCTCTGTAGCTGCTGGGGTGTGTAGTTTTCCCCCTAGGTATTATAGTGGGGCCACCTGTGCTGGTGACTACATGTCCCAGAGTTCCTTGCAGCTCCTGAAGTCCAGTCTCCTCATAGGTTCCCTCCCCTGCTGACTTTTAAGAAAGAAACACTTACCAGTCCATGAGGTCCTGTACAGTCTTTGTAGCATCTGAAGTCCTCTCAGCTTGTTAGGCTTACACACCACCATATTGAATTACATTATAGATATCACATACTGTCTCCCCACTGCACATAAGCAAGATTGGCCAGCTGGGGTGGATTGGTTTCGGAGGCCGTTTGAGGTGCAGACTATGAGAGTGGTGGTAGGTATGGGTGTACCTAGCACAACATCATTCTTGCCTACAAATGGAAAAAGAAAATATGGACAGCTGCACTCCAAAAAACTTTGATGGTTGTCTTTATTTGCAAAAAAGGAAAACTGGACTACAAGTCACAGCACACAACACGGGAGTAAAACAGCTGACGCGTTTCGCACTATAAATTAGTGCTTAATCATAGCTATGATAGTGGGGATATGCCGCCGTAATTTCAAATCTGTGCTGGCGTATCTTTACGCCGATTCTCAAAGGCAGATACGTCTGAAAAATAGGCTTCCTCCGCCGATGAAACTTGCCTACGCCAACGTATAATTGTGTGCAATTAGACGCTGGCCGCTAGGGGCGCTCCCATCGATTTACCGCGTTGAATATGCAAAAATTACCTAGATACGTCGATCCACGAACGTAGTTGCTCCCAGCGTATCAATATACGCAGTTTACGTAACTGGTACGACCGGCGTAACTTTACCCCTCATAAAGCAGGGGTAAGTCATGTTAACGTATGGACGTCGGAACAGCGTAGTATTTTACGTCGTTTGAATACGTCGTACGTCAATAGGGCTGTGCGTAAGTTACGTTCATGTCGGAGGCATTTTTCGACGTATCTTAGGAATTTGATCGGACATGAGTCGGAGCATGCGCACTGGGTTACGTCCACGGACGGCGCATGCGCCTGCGGACATGCATCTACATGGGGTCAAGCCTCATTATAATACTACACGCCCATGACCTGCCTACTTCGAAATACATGGGCTTACGCCGGCCCATTTACGCTACGCCGCCGTAACTTAGGACGCAAGTGCTTTGTGAATAAGTTGCGGCAGCGTAACGTAAAGAAGATACGTTACGCCCACACAAAGATCCGCTGATGTCTGTGGATCTGGCCCTCTGTATTTTGGAGTAGAGAACTGTGGCATATACTTGCGATTCATCCTAATAGTGGTTATTCTGGATTCTGTATTTAGGAGTAGAGAACTGTGGCATATACTTGCAATTCATCCTAATGCCACGTACACACGATCAGTCCATCAGATAAGAACGGGCCCAGGTGGTCTCAAGATGGGATATGAATCAGGAGATACCTGGCAAGAGATCTGTGATTGAATGTGTTTATCTAATTTTTTTTTTTTTTCTTCTCGGGATGGTATATTAGAGGAAGTCTTATCCCTAGTGGTTAATTAAATCCAGAGCGAATTTATGTTTATGTGGATAGAAGGAGCGTGTGGAGGCGGCGGGAGACTCCTCACCGGGGGAGGCGTGGGTTAAACAACCCCGGTTAGGCCATCACTCAGGGGGTTGGGTTTCTGAGTGACCAAAGTTTTGCTTTGGGATACCCTTAGAGGAGGAGGAGGACAATTTAGTTCCTCTCTTCTCTTTCTTAGGGTTCCAGTTTAGAGTAGGGGTATAGAGGGTTGGGGTTTTTTTTTTCTTATTCTTCCTCTTTCTTCTCCTCTTCTCCTCCTCCTTGCGGGGTCCGGGTGCTTGGCCCCTTCATAGGGAGCGGAGGCGCCCCCAGAAATGGACAACCTCTCAGTAATTACAATCAATGTTAAGGGACTAAATATCCCGGAAAAGAGACGTATTTTGTTGCAGGACCTAAAAAAAAGAGGGAGGAACATAGCCTTGATACAAGAAACACATTTCAGGAAAGGGGGGCTCCCCTTTCTTAAGAACCGACACTTCCCGATAGTATACCATGCGACAAATCCTGCGGCAAGGAAGGGGGGAGTATCAATACTTATATCTACTAACACGCCATGGTCCTTAAAAGACTCCTTGGTAGACACCGAAGGGCAATACTTAGCGGTAAAGGGGATGTTAAGAGGAGCGATATTTACGCTCGCTACTTTCTATGCCCCCAATGCACAACAGGATCAGTTTCTGCAGAACTTCCTGGACAGACTATCAGGTTTTCAAGAAGGTCAGTTGATTTTGGGAGGGGACTTAAATGTCCCTCTGGACCCTATTTTGGATACGTCAACCGGTGCTTCTTCAGTTGCAGGGGGCACCCGGAAACGGATCCGACAGTTGCTACAACAAGAGACTTTGATAGATATATGGAGAATGATGCATCCGGGAGAGCGAGATTACTCCTTTTATTCTATCCCGCACAAGATATATTCACGTATTGACTATTACTTTCTGCCGCATAGTCAGCTTCATGCAGTTACAGAAGTCGGAATAGGTGAAATCTCCTGGACCGATCATGCCCCAATCCTCCTGGAATATAAAATAGGGGACGCCAGGCCCTCTAGAATGGGGGGCTGGAGACTAAATGAGAGATTGTTACAGGATGAGGTGGTGCTGGAAGATGTTCAGAGGGAGTTAAAATGGTACTTTGAGACCAATGACACCCCAGAATGTAATTTGGGGGTAGTATGGGAGGCCCATAAGGCAGTCATAAGGGGAGTCTTGATGAAACATGGCGCAAGGGTTAAAAGGGAGAGGGAGCGGAATATAACAACCCTTATGACGAAGATTACAAATTTAGAAAAGAGGCATAAACAGGGATCTAACCTAGAAGTAGAGAGAGAGCTTGGGATGGCACGCAGACAAATTACCGAACTGCTCTTACATAGAGCAAGAAGGGCGATACAAAATGGTAAAAGGCAGAACTATGAATACGGTAATAAATGTGGGAAGCAACTGGCGAACTCATTGAGGGAACAACACACTAAGACTTATATTCCCATGATCAAGGGGTCAGGAGGCGAGGAACACATGTTACCTGGGGAAATTGCACAGAGATTCAGAGACTTCTATAGCACTTTATATAACTTACAAACAAGACCCCAACAACAACATGAGGCAATGGGTAATTATATAGAAACCTCAGGTATCCCGACCCTAACAGTAGAGATGAGTCAAGAAATGGAAAAACCTATAACCTTAGAGGAACTACAGGAAGCAGTGAAAAAAGGGAAAGGAGGGAAAGCATCGGGAGCAGACGGGTTTACCATCGCTTACTATAGACTTTTTTTCCCTACTCTAGGCCCCTTTATGGTCAGAATGTTTAACGGCCTGGGTGATTCATGTTCTTTTCATATGGAAACCCTGAAAGCGGAAATAGCGGTAATACCCAAAGAAGGTAAAGATCCCTCTCAATGTGGGAGCTATAGACCCATTTCATTACTTAATGAAGATCTGAAGCTTTTTGCAAAAATCTTGGCGGCACGTATACAACAATATATACCCGGGCTTGTTCACAAAGACCAGGTGGGATTTGTCCAGATGCGGGAAGCCAGGGACAATACGATTAAGACTCTGAACTTGATCCATTTGGCTGATTCTTCCCGAACCCCGTGTGTCTTTATCGGTACTGATGCCGAGAAAGCTTTTGATCGGATAAATTGGCAATTTATGTTTATGGTTCTGAGACACATGGGGTTCGGTAATAAGATGTTACAATGGATCATAAGTAATTATACTCAACCTACGGCACAGGTTAGAGTGAATGGAATATTGTCCCCACCTTTTAAACTATCCAACGGGACAAGACAGGGATGCCCGTTATCTCCTTTCTTGTTTGCGCTATCTGTAGAACCTCTATTAAATAGGATTCGACTGAATCCAGATATTAAAGGAGTGTCTTTTGGAGATGCAGAATATAAAATCTCGGCTTACGCAGACGATATGATGTATTCCTTGACGGACCCGATGGAATCCCTTCCTAAGTTGCTACAGGAACTGCAATTATATGGAGGCCTATCCAATTTTAAGATAAATTATGATAAGTCAAAAGCAATGGGAGTAGCGATCCCGGAAGAGGATCTGCGGACCCTGAAGTCTAAATACAGATTTAAGTGGTCTGATAGTTCACTTAAATATCTGGGCACCTCCATCCCGGCGGACCTGACACAGGTTTTCAAACTTAACTTTGTCCCATTACTGGCGAAAATACGGGTCCTCCTGGATGGTTGGAAGAGGGGGTTCCATTCTTGGTTCGGGCGAGTCAATATCGTCAAAATGAGCATATTGGCGAAATTTTTGTATCTCTTCCAGACACTCCCCATTGATATACCAAAATCCTTTTTTGACCAGACGCAAACTCTCCTTAATAAGTTTATCTGGGCTAACAAATCCCCAAGAATTAAGAGGCGCATATTATCTTTATCCAAACGAGACGGAGGCGTGTCGGCTCCAGATATCCAGAGATACTATCAGGCGGCCACTTTGATCCGCCTGATAGATTGGAGGAGACACGGCGGTGAGAAATTATGGCCAGGTCTGGAGCAAGCCCAGTGTAGTAGTATACTCCATCTGGCAGCATGGTGTTACAGAGACCTGCCGATAACTATCAAGACACACCCACTGATAGGTCCAACACTGAAAGTTGCCTATGGGCTATTTGCGAAGGGGACTTTGTCCACTTTGGATTCACCACTTTACCCAATTCTGGGGAACCCCCTGTTCAGACCAGGGTTGAAGAAGGGACCTTTTAGTGGATTATTAGATCAGGGTCTGGTACAGGCATCTCATTTTGTTAAAGAAGGCTCATGGCATACTATGCAGGAGATGGTAACGGGCGGGACCCAATACCAACTTGACATATGGAGGGCATTACAACTACGGCACTTTTTAGATACTTTGAAATCCCCTATAAGATATGGGCGTAAACTAACAAGATTTGAGGGATATTGTAGTGGGAGCGGAGTGCTTCGACACGCCCTCTCAAGAATTAATGAATTATTAAACGCTCCAACGGAGGACGCTCAAATCCCTTTTTTCAATAGGTGGGAGGTGGAGATGGGAAGACCTTTTACAGAAGATCAAAAGAACAAAATACTTCGGAATATATTTGAATCATCAGTCTGTGTGAAGACACAGGAGATGAATTACAAGATATTAACTCAGTGGTATCGTACTCCGGTAGTATTAAAAAAGTGCTACCCAGACATCTAGGATAGATGCTGGAGGTGCGGTAAGAAAGAGGGAACATTGCTACATATTTTCTGGTTCTGCCCAAAGATCCTAAGCTTCTGGACAAAGGTTCAGGGAATAGTACAGAAATTTAGCAAAGAAAAATTACCAGATGAATGGTCCTATTATTTAATACAGGACTCCGAGCTCTCTGTAAAATGTTATAGGAAATCTATGGTTTGCCACCTTCTAAATGCTGCCCGTGCCTGTATTCCAGGAATGTGGAAACAGACACATCCTCCAACAGTAAAGATGTGGCTTAACAGAGTAGAGGATACAAATAGAATGGAAGACCTTGTGTGGACCTCCAGACAGAAACGTAAGGTGTACCTTGATACGTGGACTGAATGGAATACGTTCAGATATTCAGAAGAGGGAGGGGCCTTGATGGATGCGTAGAGGTGCGTCGGGGGGGATCCGACCCGGCGGTTGAGGAGGAGGAGAGGAGACGGACGGAGGAGGGGGTGCTTCCCACCCCTTCCCCCTTTTTTTTTATTTTTTTTATTTTTTTTGTGTGGTGGGAGGGGGGGGGACCATATCAATTTTCCCTTTATTTTTTATTTTTTATGGGTTGTTCGAAGGGGGGCGGGCTTGGGAAGATAACACCAAGGGTGATTCCATAGGGGGTGGTCCAACTGCCCCTCCCTGCAGGGGACATTTAGATCTCCAGGCCGAAGAGGGGCTCACTGGCCTGATGTAGTAAGGGGAAGGTACCCACAGGCAAATAGAAGTACGGAGGATGAACCGGAGTTTAAGAGAGAAGTGATAAGAAATGTTTCGGAGAACAATCCTCTTCTATTCTTTGTTTAATGGATTTGATTTTGTACTATGTGGGTATTTATCTTTCTTCCTTTACTATTCTCATTTTTTGTATGTTGTAATGACTCTATGGTCAGGGGGATGACCCTTCATATGTATATTACAATGTTTGGAAAACAATAAAATGAAATTGAAAGAACGGTCTGATGGACTGTTTTCATCGGTTAACCGATGAAGCTGACTGATGGTCGGTTAAAAAAATGATTGTGTCAGAACGCGGTGACGTAAAACACAACGACGTGCTGAAAAAAATGAATTTCAATGCTTCCAAGCATGCGTCGACTTGATTCTAAGCATGCATGGATTTTTAACCGATGGTGCGTGCCTACTAACGATTGGTTTTGCCCTATCGGTTAGGAAAGAAAGTTGGCTTTTTTTTAACCGATGGTTAAATAAACATAGGCGCCCACACTCAATCGGTTTTGACCGATGAAAACGGTCCATCATAGTGGTTATTTACCAACTCAATGTAAACAAGCACAAGCAGGGCAATAACTTATCCGCAGGATGTGGAAACCTTGCAAGAAGATCTGAACAAATTGATGGGATGGGCATCTACATGGCAAATGAGGTTTAATGTAGGAAAATTTTAAATAATGTATTTGGATAACAAAAATATGAATGCAATCTACTCACTAGGAGGAGAACCTCTGGGGGAATCAAGGATGGAAAAGGACCTGGGGGTCCTAGTAGATGACATGCTCAGCAATGGCATGCAATGCCAAGCTGCTGCTAACAAAGCAAACAGAATATTGTCATGCATTAAAAAGGGGATTAACTCAACACAATCCTTATTGTATTTCTATCTGGTATGTCTAATAGAATTATATAAACGCTCATAGAGTTTTTCCAAATACAAGTGAAATACATTAATCTCTCATGTTAACTAGAGATGGCCTGGCGGTTCGCCCAGTGGTCGGTTTGCGGCAAACTTTGCTCGTTCGCAGTTCGTCGAACAGGGGGACATCTGGCGATATTCGCGCCCATCTGCAATTTTACATCGAGAAGCACTTTGACCCATGACACATCCATCTGGTGGTACAGGACAGCCAATTGAGACATTTCAGCACATGGACATACCCCCTACCTTATAAATAGACCTGATCTGGTGGCCATTTTACATTCTGCTTTTTGTCAGTGTAGGGGGAGTTTGCTGTGTGGAGCAGGGACAGGCTGTATTGAAACAAATCGCTAGCTAAAAAGTCCACAAAAGTCCTTTAAAGGACTGGTATAGGTGTACTATTGATTGGTGTGCAGTATATAGGGGTGTAATACACTTATAATATACTTTCTAACATAGAAAGCATATTATAGTGGATTTTTATTGTGCACTGTGCAGAATTGTGACTGGTGTATCTCGGTACTGCAGATTCTTTTTGTTCTGTTTTGCTGCTTTACCTCTTGCTGCACACAGTGACAAATGATACTGGAAAAGAAAAAGTTTTAGAAATGGTGTAATCCATTCTGCTTTTTGTCAGTGTAGGGAGAGGTTGCTGTGTGGAGCAGGAACAAGATTGTAGTGACACAAATCGTTAGCTAACAGGTCCACAAAAGTCCTTTTAAGGACTGGTATAGGTGTACTATTGTTTGGTGTGCAGTATATAGGGGTGTAATACACTTATGATATACTTTCTAATATAGAAAGCATATTATAGTGGATTTGTATTGTGCAGCATTATTTTCTGTTTTGCTGCGTTACCTCTGATAAACACAGTGACAAACGTTACTGGAAAAAAAGTTTTATAACTAGTGCGATAAACCAGTGGCCCCCAAAAACGACAGATTGAAGCGGGTGTTATATAAAAATATACTTTCATAATAGTGTATTTGGGTACTGCAGAATTTTTGCCTCTTTCGCTGCGTTACCTCTGCTACACACAGTGACAAAATTTACTGAAAAAAAAGTTTTATTACTGGTGCGATAAACCAGTGGCCACTCAAAAGGACAGATTGAAGTGGGGTTTTATATAAAAATATATTTTCATAATAGTGTATTTGGGTACTGCAGAATTTTTTTTTTCTGTTTTGCTGCTTTAACTCTGCTACACACAGTGACAAACGTTACTGGAAAAAACGTTTTATAACTGGTGCGATAAACCAGTGGCCCCCCAAAGCGACAGATTGAAGCAGGGTGTTATATACCTTCTTCCACATATACTGCACTTATCTAGAGACTCTTAGCACAGGGTCATTTAAAAAATGACAGAGGAAGAGGCAGGCCCTTCCGCAGGGGTCGTAGGGGTTGGGGGGGAGCACCAGAAGCAAAGTGGGAAGTGGCACAAGGTGCATTCGATTACGTCAAAGGATGCACCAGACTTGGTTGAGTGGCTCACCACCAACACCACCACATACCCTCCGCTTGAGTCACAGGAATTATTTTCCGATCCATCAGAAGACATTTCCGATGCGCAGCCATTCTTGGCATTGGATCAGGAAGAGGAGGTAGCAACAGCCGCCACTCAACAGTCTGCTGACAATATTCAGATGAGCCCAAGGAAGTTGGTCCCCGCTGTTGCTGCCTACTCCGAAATCTCTAATGTTAGTGGTGGGGAAGGTGACGTTGATGATGACGTGTCTACAGACGTCACGTGGGTGCCCACAAGAGAGTAAGAGGAGGGGAGTTCAGAGGGAGAGATGGACCAGCAGATAGGGAGGAGAAGCAGGCAGAACTTACATTGCACAGGAGGGACAAACCATAGTTACATAGTTACACAGCCAGGCTGAAAAAAGACACAAGTCCATCCAGTTCAACCATAGCAGAGCGATGATCCAATTTGCTACAGGAGGGGAGTCTGTTCCATATTTTCACAGCTCTTACTGTGAAGAAACCTTTCCATATTTGGAGGTGAAATCTCTTTTCCTCCAGACGTAAAGAGTGCCCCGTTGTCCTCAGTGTTGACCTCAAAGTGAATTACTCAACACCAAGTTCACTATATGGACCTCTTATATATTTGTACATGTTGATCATATCCCCCCTTATTCTCCTCTTCTCAAGAGTGAATAAATTCAGTTCTTCTAATCTTTCCTCATAGCTGAGCTCCTCCATGCCTCTTATCAGTTTGGTTGCCCTTCTCTGCACTTTCTCCAGTTCTCCAATATCCTTTTTGAGAACTGGTGCCCAAAACTGGACTGCATATTCCAGATGAGGTCTTACTAATGATTTGTACAGGGGCAAAATTATATCTCTATCTCTGGAGTCCATACCTCTCTTAATACAAGAAAGGACTTTGCTCGCTTTGGAAACCGCAGCTTGGCATTGCATGCCATTATTGAGCTTATGATCAACTAAAACCCCCAGATCCTTCTGCACTACAGATCCCCCCAGTTGTACTCCCTCTAGCATGTATGATGCATGCATATTCTTAGCCCCTGAGTGCATAACTTTACATTTATCAACATTAAACCTCATCTGCCACTTAGTCACCCACTTAGACAGAGCATTGAGGTCGGCTTGTAAATTGGAGACATCCTGTAAGGACGTTATTCTACTGGATAGCTTGGTGTCATCTGCAAAGACAGAAATGTTACTTTTGATCTCAGACCCAATATCATTTATAAATATATTGAAAAGTAAGGGACCCAACACTGAACCTTGGGGTACACCGCTGATAACCTTGGACCATTCAGAGTAAGAATCATTAACCACAACTCTCTGAATCCTGTCTTTCAGCCAGTTTTCTATCCATTTACAAACTGATATATCTAATCCTGTAGACCTTACCTTACACATGAGCCGCGTGTGGTGAACTGTATCGAAGACTTTTGCAAAATCCAAGTATACCACGTCCACTGCCACCCCTCTGTCCAGGGTTTTACTTACCTCTTCATAAAAGAAAAACAGTGTTGACTGACAACTTCTGTCTTTCATGAATCCATGCTGTCTGCTGCTTAAATAGTTTGTTTCCAGCAAGAACTCATCCATGTGGTCTTTTATTAAACGTTCCAGTATCTTCCCAACTATAGAAGTTAAACTAACAGGTCCATAGTTACTTGGTAAAGACTTTGTTCCCCTTTTTAAATATAGGCACCACATTTGCTCTACGCCAATCCAGTGGTAATATTCCCATCATTAATGAGTCCCTAAATATTAGATACAGTGGCTTTGAAATTTCAGAGCTCAATTCTTTTAGGATCCGTGGGTGGATGCCATCTGGTCCAGGTGCTTTATCCACCTTCATTCTGTCTAAATATTTCTGGACCATATCACTTTTGAGCCATTGTGGATTTGGGGCTGTGTCACTCCCACCCCCATTATGGACATGAGCTCCCCCATGCTCCATTGTATACACAGAGTTGAAGAAATCATTTAATAAATTTGCCTTATCTTTGTCCTCAGTCACTCACTCTAGATTATTTTGTAAAGGGCCTACATGCTCAGACTTGACCTTTTTACTATTAATATATTTAAAGATTTTTTGGGGGTTTGTCCTACTATCTTTTGCAATCTGTTGTTCATTTTAAATTTTTGCATCCTTGATTTCCTTTTTACATATTCTATTATAGTCTTTGTAAAATTTAAACGACACTAGTGTTCCTTCATTTTTATATTTTTAAAAGCTATTTTCTTATTGTTTATAGCTTTTTTAACTTTGACCGTGAGCCACGTAGGTTTTATCTTTAGCCTTTTAAACTTATTGCCCATGGGAATATACTTTGCAGTGAGGTCCCAAAGAGTCTTTTTGAAGAATTCCCATTTCTGTTCTGTGTTTATCGGTGCCAATATTCCCTCCCAGTCCAAGTCCTGGAGAGCAGTTCTCATCCTTTGAAAATTTGCTCTCTTGAAATTAAGTGTTTTTATCTTTCCTGTATGTATTTCTTGCTTATAGTTAACATTAAATGAAATCATGTTATGATCACTGCTACCCAGGTGTTCCTTTATCTGAACATTAGTAATAAGCTCTGCATGGTTTGAGATTACTAGGTCCAACAGAGCATCATTCCTAGTTGGGGCCTCAATAAACTGAACCATAAAATTGTCCTGCAATAGGTTTTTAAATTTTTGTCCTTTAACTGTCCCAGAAATTCCATTATTCCAGTCAATTTCTGGGTAGTTAAAATCCCCCATTATTATCACCGTCCCAGCCCTTGCAGCCCATCTGTGCAAGGAGCCAAGTCTCCACCTCCTCATTAACATTGGGTGGTCTATAACAATCGCCAATGATTAACTACGCACATCTGTATGCAGTTCCACCCATAATGCTTCAACTTCATCACACTCTCCATTAACCAGGTCCTCTTTCAACCAGGTCCACATCAACCCTACTGACCACCTGCTCAGCGAGCAGAGGACCCCTTTCAAGGTTGTCCTTTCTGCCCAGTGTTGCAACTTGCTCCTCCAGATCTCTAATGCTAGCTTCCAGAAGGGCAACCTGCTCACATCTGTCACAGCGGTATCCATCCTGGAGCTGTTGCGCCAATTTTGCATACATGTGGCACACTGTGCACTGAGCAAAACCTTCAACCCTGCTAGCACACATTTCCCAGTTACAATATAAATACTTGTAGGAAGTTTAAGATGTTACTTACAGTTTAGAAGACTCCTGTCTTAACTCCTGTTTTCAACTCCTGTTTTTTAACTCTTCCACTTGTGTTTAAAAAATCCACTTCTGTTTAGAAAATCCACATATGAGCCACCACCATCAGCTGAGAGCCAGCTCCTATGGGAGTTTGTACAGAGACTATATACTCACCTGTTCACAATTAAACACTCCCCTTAATTAGCAGAGAAAAAAAACCTGGTTAAAAAATGTCAGAGAAAAGAGAGAAACAAATTACACTTGCAAGCAGAAACAGTTAAAAGCAAACTCCTGTTTTTTAACTCTTCCACTTGTGTTTAAAGAATCCACTTCTGTTTAGAAAATCCACATGTGAGCCACCACCATCAGCTGGGAGCCAGACTGCTAATGTATCAGGAGTGAGCCATCAACCATGTACAGTCACATCTGGTGCTCCCAGGACGCCGGCCCATGTCTTCGCAGTGTGGGCTTTTTTAACGTGTCCGCTGCTGACAACAGTGTTCCCATCTGCAGCCTTTGCAGTCAACACATAAGTCGCGTTAAGCCCAACACTCTCCTAGGGATGACCGCCTTAAGAAGGCACCTGGCCTCCCATCACAGAGTCCAGTGGGAGTAATGCTATCAGAACCCACAAAGCCACACTCCAGAATCTCACTGTCCAGCCTCTTCTCATTCTCCTTCTCCTCTATACTCATAATTGTCCTCCACTCCATCTTCCATCATGCCGTCCTCACGTTTTTCTGCAAAAAGGCAGGCTTCCATGGCCCAAATGTTCGACTGTAAAAAAAAAACATGACTCCGGATAACCCTCTTGCCCAACGGTTGACTGCTGGCTTGTCGGAACTGATAGCACGCCAACTATTGCCATATAAACTTGAGGACTCGGAGGCCATTCGAAAATTTGTGGCCATTGGAACACCACAATGGAAGGTCCCAGGAAGGAAATATTTCTTGCAGAAGGGCACCCCAGAGCTATATGGCCATATTCAGCAGCAAGTGAATGTATCTCTGGAACACAGTGTCGGTGCCAAGATATATCTGACCACAGACACGTGGTCTAGCAAACACAGGCAGGGAAGGTATATAACTTTTACTGCTCACTGGGTAAACCTTCTGATGCCGTCAAGCATGTAACCCGTGGCACCCATGTAGATTTGGTTTTACCGCCACGGATTGCATGCAGGCCTGCCTCTTCTTCTCCTCCTACTTCATCCTATCTCTCCTCCTCGGCTGACTCCTTTTCCGATGCTACCGTCTCTTCCGCTGTGCCGCCCAAGATCCCCAGAACCTATTCGACATGCCAGGTGAGATGTTGCCTTGCTGTGCTGCGTCTGTTGTGCCTGGAAAACAAGAGCCACATTGGTCCTGTACTCATTTCAGCTTTGCGTTCACAGGCAGATCAGTGGCTAACACCGCTCAATTTGACAGTTTGTAAATCGGTGTGCGACAATGGTGCCAATCTGCTGAGCACACTGAAACAGGGCAAAATTACACATGTGCCAAGCATGGCACACGTCCTAAACTTAGTCGTGCAGCGATTTGGGGTCCTGGGGTCCAGGACGTCTTGCGGTAGGCCAGGAAAATCTCGGGCCATTTCAAAAGATCTTACACGGCCATGGCTCGCCTTGCTGACATTTAGCGGCGACACAACCTGCCGGTCAGTGTCACGTACCTGTTGGTATGAGCCCAGCGTGCAGGGAGTGGCAGCCCTTGCTTCTCTGATCCCGGGACCCCTGATAGTGCAGACAGGAGGTTCAGGACTACAGAGTCACACAAGCGCCTGGTACTAGCGGGTGCTGGGCCCGTGAGCAGAGTCAGTGGTTCCTGGAGACACGTAGAAGTACTAGTGTGGGTTGATGATTCCTCAAGGCTCACTGTAGGGCCGCTGGGAGCAGGAGTTGCAGCAGAAGCGGGGGAGGTGTTCCATAGTACAAGCTGGAACAGGTCCCAGCAGATAAGTCCACTGGCTGGCTGGGGTTCAGGAGCAGGTAGGGTGGGTACAGGGAGGGTCAGATTCCGGTACGGGTCAACAACAGGCGGGCAGCAGAAGTACAGAGGATAAAGCCAAGGGATGGTCAAGCAAGCCAAGGTCAGGGCAGGTAGCAGACAGGTATAACAGGTACAAGCCGGGTAGTCAGGATCAGGTTCAATCAGGATACAGATGCTAGTAGCTCACAGAGACGCTGTAGACAGGACAGCAAGAAGCACAGGGATCAGATCCCTTTTAAAGCTGGATTTGGCGCCAGAATGGCGTCCTCGCGTGCACGCGCGCTGCCGCCGCCGGTGCGCTCTCCCGTGCGTGCTATGGTGCCGCGAATGCGCGTGCCAGTGCGCGGCGATGCGCCGCTACCGCGGAAGCGCGCGCCCGTGCACGCGGATGTGCCCACCGATGGGCCAGGCTGTCCATGACAGTCAGACATCTTATTTGTGACTGCCCGACGCAATGGAACTCAACCTTGTATATGCTTGATAGGCTGCTCTAGCAGAAATGTGCAGTTAACTACTACCTGTACAAACTCTGCGGCAGGACAGGTTCTGGGGAGCTTGTTTTTTTTGCACCGTGCCAGTGGCTGCTAATGCACGACTCATGCAGACTTCTGCGGCCATTTGATGAGATCACCAAACTGGTCAGTCGCAGCCAGGGCACCATCAGGGACATCATACCTTATGCCTTCTTTCTGGATCATGCATTGCGTCGTGTCATTGATCAAGCCAATGAGGAGCAGGAGCAGAATGATGAGGAAGTCGCAATGCTGGATGAATTTCCAGGGGCACTACTCTACCTGAGACAAGTCAACAACAGGATTCTGAAGAGGAGTCAGAGGAGGATGGTGCCAGGTCAGATGAGGAGGAGCAAGAAGAGCATGCTTTAAACCTTTCTGGGATCCCTGGTGTTTTCCGTGGATGGGGGAGGAGAACGAGGACGACATTATCCTGGATGATGCATACAAAAAAATTAAATAGTGGCGCTAAGAATCAATGATGTACAAAACTGCTAACAAGGATCGTTCTACATAAAAACTCTTAGGCCGAATACAGACGATGAGACATGTCCGCTCAAACATATCCGACGGACCATTTCCAGCGGACATGTCTCATCGGATTTTGGTCCGATGGCGTGTACACACCATCGGACGAAAATCCCCTCGGGCTGAGGACGCGGTGACGTGGCATTGACGTTGACGCCGCCACGTCACCACTCCAGGAAGTAAAATACTTCCACGCATGCATCGAATCCATTCGACGCATGCGGGAGATTTCTGTCCGCTGGTTAGGCGTACTAACCAGCGGACATGTCGGACGGACATGTTTGTAGCGGACAAATTTCAAAGCTTTGAAATTTGTCTGCTGGACAAACCTGTCCGCTAACCCGTACACACGATCGGATATGTCTGCTGAAACGGTCCGATCGTGTGTACGCGGCCTTAGGGAAACATAACAGTATAAATAAAGTAATAAATAAAACCTGGGGGTAAACTGGAACGTAGAGTAAGGGGAAAATGCAGTCCAATGCAAAGCAGATGTTATTAGTTTGTGATCCAGGGCAAAGCCTTCACAAGCAGGGGAGACGAGAGCAGGACTCCAATATGTGTAAACAAAGAAAAAAAGGGAGAAGGCGCCTCCAGATTAGACAAACATAATAGCTTTAATTATACATAGGTGTAGCATCCACTTACAATTAAGTAGTAGGAATCAGGCATGTTTAAAAGTCCCTTGGGTGGCGTCCTTCCGCGCTAGATGATAGTGGGTGCCTTTGTGTATCTCTAATATCCAGTCCAGAGGTCCTGTAGAAAGATCCATTTGGTTTGCTGCAGGATCCAGTTGGTTTGCCGGCGCTTGTTTGTGACAGAGCGCGTTCTTTTCTCTGTCACAAACAAGCGCCGTCTCTGAAACGTCGTCGCATCCTGGTGGCGGCTGTCATGGACCATGAAATACTGAAGTGTTTCTAC
This sequence comes from Rana kukunoris, assembly GCA_029574335.1. Classification (NCBI taxonomy): domain Eukaryota; kingdom Metazoa; phylum Chordata; class Amphibia; order Anura; family Ranidae; genus Rana; species Rana kukunoris. The sequence continues at coordinate 71,725,686 of CM056060.1, forward strand.
GTGAAATCCTAATTCATGTATTGCAGAAGATGAGACATTGTGGAGTACATATTGCAAGAGATACTGGAAGTGGCTTAATTTGTCCTGACTAGGTCACTAGGACAATGACCCTTCAATGCTTGGCTCCGACTAGTGAAATAAGTGGTGTCGGGCTTGTGAGAGACATTTTATTGTCCAGTGTGTAGAGGTGTTAATTGTTGTTCTGATTGCTTCATTGTAGTAATTACCCCCTGGGGGCTTCTGTCTCAACACACATATTCAGGCTATTCAAGCTTTGGGACCAATCTCTGCTGAGACATTTTGAAGTCCTCATTTGCATGGAAGGTGGACCTGATGGGGAACTGAAAAAAGGACCAATAATAAAGCGGTTGTTGGGGGCGGGATGTCCCAAATCCTGTATAAAAGTGTGCTGTGTTTTCAATAAAGTGTGTCCTGTTTACATTCAGCATTAAGCCTTGGCTTATGTATGGATTATTCGGCGATTCCAGGGATATTCCTACTCATGGAATATTGGGTGATTTCTTTTATGGGAGAAGAAGGGAATGCTTGACGGGGATATGTCCTACTACCGTCACAGGGGCCTATGCTGCATTGCTAATCCCCTCCACAACGCTGCAGCAAACCAACTGGATCTTTCTACAGGACCTCTGGACTGGATATTAGAGATACACAAAGGCACCCACTATCATCTAGCGTGGAAGGACGCCACCCAAGGGACTTTTAAACATGTCTAAACTGGAGGCGCCTTCTCTCTTTTTTTCTTTATCCTGGATGATGAGCAGAAGCCAGGCCACTACACTGCTTCCAGTTTAGTGCAAATGGGGGCCTTCATGCTCTAGTGTTTTAAGAGGGACCTCTGTATAAAAAGCATAAAGGGCAAGGACCAGTACTGGGTGGCAACGTACTTAGACCCCCAGTACAAACAAAACATGACTGAAATATTACCACCATCACAGAGGGCTATCAGAATGCAGCACTTCCAATCCTTGCTTCGAGAAATGCTGCATTTTGCTTTTGCGTGCACTGAGGAATTTCCACTCACAGAGAAACAGTTGCTGATACCAATCCAACAGCGCCTGCAAAAAGAGGGCGGTTTGAAGATGTGTTGGTCACTAATGATATGAGATCATTCTTTCAGCCGACCCATTGACAGCTGTCCTCCGGATCCAGCATCAGGGAACGCCTAGACCGACAGGTGTCCGACTACATCGGGTTAACGGTCGATGTGGACGCACTAAGAAGTGATAAACCCCTGGGCTACTGGGTGGCAGGCTTGACCTCTGGCCAGAGCTTGCACAAATTACAATGGAACTGTTGGCTTGCCCCTCATCCAGTGTCCTGTCCGAAAGGACGTTCAGCGCAGGAAGGGGGTTTGTGACTGATAAGCGCACTCGCCTAGCTATAGACAGTGTTGACTATCTCACATTTCTAAAAATGAATGAGGCATGGATCTCGGAGTAATTCAACACATGTGACTAGTAGACCATGTTTGATTCAAATTCCTCATGACAGGCCACAAATATCCGCCACCACCCATAACAATTCATGGTCCTTGTCTTAGGAAAATATAGCGGCATTAAAAGGCCTTTTATGTCTGTTGAATGCCTAATATTTGGGGCCTGCATTTATTTATCCTGTGAATGCCTAATGTACCACCAGCCACAGAATACAAAGTTGTTTGCTGTCAGGTGAATGCCTGTGGGCTAATTTTTGGGGTCTGTAATGGGCGGCACTTACTTCTGTATCCGGTAAATGCCTAATGTACCACCAGCCACAGAATACAAAGTTGTTTGCAGTCAGGTGAATTCCTGTGGGCTAATTTTTGGGGCCCATACTGGCCGACACTTATTTCTGTATCCGGTGAATGCCTAATGTACCACCAGCCACAGAATACAAAGTTGTTTGCTCGCTGTTAAGACATCTCATTATAGCCGCGAGGGCATGTATCCCGGTTTTGTGGAAATAAGAGACCCCCCCCATCTAGAGCACAATGGCTCGCGAGAGTGGCAGAGATTCAAATAATGGAGAATCTCACAATGACAATGAAAGACAAAGATGAGAGATACCGGAAGATTTGGGCCCCATATCTAAGGTATAGGGAGGAGCAGGAGGGATAGCTGCGTGAGGGGGGGAGAGACGGGAGAGACGGTCGAGGTTTTTTTTTGCAAGGGAGGGTGGGAGGGGAGTAAAATAGTGGGGAACAGAACGGAAAGAAAATGAGAGCCTACACAAAATCAGAGAAGTTAAGGAGAGTGAGAGAGGGAATGAGAGGAAGGGGGTTTTCTTGTTTCCTCCTTTCTCGTTTTTTTTTTTTTTCCCTCTCTCTCTTGGATATAATCGATTCAAACGGATGTTAAGTAATGTGATAATTTGTAACCTGAAATCTTGGAAAAAATAAAGAATGTATAAGAAAAAAAAAAAACACTAATGATGCGAAGCCTTAGAAGTGACATAATGGGCAAATGAACCGTGAGCAAATCTCGCTGTCTTGTTTGGCGGAGTCTGAACTGGAAAAAAAAAAGTTTTTGCTATCAGGTAAACGCTTGTGGGCTAATTTGTGGGGCCTGTAATGGGCGGCACTTACTTCTGTATCTGGTGAATGCCTAAGGTACCACCAGCCACAGAATACAAAGTTGTTTGCTGTCAGATGAACACCTGTGGGCTAATTTTTGGGGCATGTACTGGCCGACACTTACTTCTGTATCCGGTGAATGCCTAATGTACCACCAGCCACAGAATACAAAGTTGTTTGCTGTCAGGTGAATGCCTGTCGGCTAATTTTTGGGGCCTGTAATGGGCGGTACTTACTTCTGTATCTGTTTTTTCACTTAATACTTCTGGTAGGTCAGTGTCCATGTTGTGCGACTATTTGTGCACAGCTAGTATTTTGTGGCTGCAAATATGACCTGCAGGTTTTTAATGTTCGGCTGCCATGAAAGTCAATGGGGCCCGCCGCGAACTTGCGGTTCGCCAACATTTGAGGAAGTTTGCGGTTAGCATTCACGAACCGCCCCGTCAGATGTTCGTCCATCACTAGTCAGACCTATTCTAGTTCTAAAAGACCTGAATCAGTTTCTGAACATTCGCTCTTTACGCATGGAGTCTGTCCATTCAGTGGTCTCCATCCTTCAGGGAGGAGAATTCCTGGCATCAATAGACATCAGAGATGCATATCTACACGTGCCAATATTTCCCACTCATCAAAAGTTTCTAAGGTTTGCAGTGGATCAGCGTCACTTTCAATTTGTGGCCCTACCATTCGGCCTGGCTACCGCACCTCGAGTGTTCACAAAGGTACTAGCCCCGCCCTTGGCAATGCTAAGGGAGCGAGGCATAGTGGTAACAGCCTATCTGGATGATCTGCTGCTCATAGATCAGTCCGTAGCGGGCCTAGACCCCAATGTGCGCAGCACAATGGAGTATTTGGTGTACCTAGGCTGGGTCCTCAATCTAGAAAAATCCTCCTTGCAGCTCCAAAGAAGGCTGGAGTATTTGGGCATGGTCATAGACATTATCCAAAGCAGGGTATTCTTACCCAGGTCAAAGGCCAAAGCCATAAAAGATTTGGTCCGAATGGTCAAAGCAAGAAAAAGTCCTTCCATTCGTCTATGCATGAGGGCATTAGGAAAAATGGTACACTCTTTCGAGGTCATTCCTTACTCCCAGTTCCACTCAAGGCCTTTGCAGAGCAGCATCTTGTCTGCCTGGAACAGAAGAGTTCAAGCCTTGGACCATCCAATAAACCTGTCACCACAGGTTTACCAAAAGCCTCAATTGGTGGTTGCTGCCCCAGAATCTGTTAAAGGGAAAATCCGTGGTTCCGCTTACTTGGAAAATCATAACCACAGATGCCAGCCTTATAGGCTGGGGGCAGTTCTGGAAGAAGCTTCTACCCAGGGAAAATGGTCCAGAGCCGAAGACCTCTTGCCCATCAACATTCTGGAGATCGGGCACTTCATCTGGCCCTCAGGGTCTGGACTTACAGGTTGCAGGGTTGTTCTGTCCGGAAACAGTCCGACAATGCCACATCAGTGACTTATATCAATCACCAAGGGGGCGCTAGAAGTCTCGATGCTCAAAAAGAGGTGAATTAAATTTTTTCTTGAGCAGAAAGGCATGTTCCCTGTCTGTCTGCGGTCTTAATTCCAGGGGTAGAAAATTGGCAGGCGGATTTCCCAAGGCGCCAGCAGCTGAGTCCAGGAGAATGGTCTCTACACCCCAACATATTTCAGGCCATATGTCGAAAAATGGGGTATCCCAGATGTAAACCTGTTGGCTTCCAGGTTCAACACAAAGCTGGACAATTTTGTGTCAATTACAAGAGATCCACTGGCACAAGGGTCGGATGCCTTAATAATGCCATGGGATCAGTATTCCCCGATTTATGCATTCCCTCCAGTTCCACTTATCCCACAATTCCTCGGGAGATTCAAGAGAGAAGGAAAGCTTGTGATTTTGGTAGGCAACAAAGAGAGAGGCGCCTCTGGGTGCAGTATTTTAAAAACAAATTTATTTACAAAGCCAAAAATAAGAAACCCACTCACATTTAGGTGGTAATATATAGGCATATCATAGGTTTCTCCAGGAGGGAGAGGTGGCTGTCATCTGGTGCGTTCATCTATCCATTTGATGTCCTCTGGTGTAGTGCTGTGCGATGAGGAGTCAGTCCTGTTTCCCTTAGTGTTGGTTAGTGGGTGCAGTGGATGAGACGATCCTCAGTAGGCACATCAACGTGCAGCAGGAACAATGGATGGTGACGTCGCCAGGCAAGCAACGCGTTTACGAATGCTAGGCAGTGAGTGACACGGCTGCCGCATTCCTTTGTCAAGCTGATGGCGGTGAAGCGAGGAGCTAGTTTTTTTGTAACAGGGCGGGTGGGGGGGGGGGGGCAAGTAACGATTGGTTGAACATGAAGAGGTGGGAGGGGACTTACAGGAGAACATATACAATGAATGACAGCGTTCATAGTGGATTGGCAACACATAAACAAACAACGGCAAAAATGACAGAAAATTTTATTTAAAAAACGAGGATAATATGGAATCATGGACTTGAGACTAAAAATTAGGAGTATTGGGGAATAACAAAAGTATGAAAAATAATCATAATAAACAAGATAATAGGAATAATCAAAAAATGAAGAAATATATATAAAAATGTATATATATATATATATATATATATATATATAATATATATATATATAAAAAAAAAGGATATATAAAATATAAAATAATGAAATGATAATGATTACATAAATAAATTAAATGGGAAGAAAAGGAATATGTATATTATTTATGTAATGAAAGAATATAAGGAAATTATGGTAATCATAGATAAGGAAAAATTTGAAAGAAAATTAAACTAGATGGACAAGGTATAAATCATATATTGGAAGGGGGGAGGGGGGGGGGAGGGAAGAACATGGGATGAAATTATGTGAGTCTGACTATGGGGTGATAAGCTTATGAAAATTGTTATATTAAAGGGGTTGTAAAGACAAAAATATTTTCCTCTTAAATTAAAGTCTGACAGTAGCTGATAAAGTAAAAATTAATGTTTTGCATTATAACTAGTTTGATACCTGTTGAAATCGAGCCGTTTTATTCACCTCAGTCACTACTGAATCGTTATTCTCACTGACTTCCTGGTTTGCAGTGCGCGTTCATTCTTGTTACATCACGGCCTAATGGGAACTACAGTTCCCATTAGGCTTAGCCCGCATGCCTCCGAGGGATAAGAGAGCATCTTCACGCAGGGCTGAAGTCATAGGGAGGGGGTGAGAACATTCTACTTTCCACCATGCCAAACAGCTCAGGTGCTGATGGAAAGCAACCAGAGGAGAGACAGGAAATGGAATTTTCAAACCTGGATTACTGTATTTTGGAGGTCAAAAGGAAAAACGAGGTAAGTGATATTTAAATGCTCTAGCTTACAGCAATCAATTGATCTAATAAAAAATGAACCTTTAGTGTTCCTTTAATTATATTATTAGAGATTATGATCAATAGGGAGTGGAGTATAGGAGGCAGGAAAATAGGGGGGGGGGGTGTTAAAAAAGGGGGGGGGACAAAAGGAAAGAAATTTAGTTTTTTTTAGGATGGTGGAGATCTCAATGCTCTCGTTGATGCCTCCAGGCGAGACGGTATCCAAGCTATAAATCCAGTATGTTTCACGAGCACACAGTTTTTTATATCGTTCGGCTGGGGCAAGTGATTTATTGATTTGTTCTATGACCCAAACCTTTAGTCCTGCAGTTGACTGTTGGTGTAGCTCAGTAAAGTGTCTCGGAACACTGTGGGGGTCGGTGCCACCCTCTACATTTCTCCTGTGTTCTCCAAATCTTTCTCTTAAGGGACGTATGGTACGTCCTATATAGAGGAGGGCCACAGGGACAACTCAGACCATATATCACAAACTCCGAGGAGCAATTATAAAATTCTTTTAGGGGGTATGTTTTGCCCTTAGTATGGAAGTTTTTTTTGTCCATGTTGGACGAAGTTGCAGGTTTTACAGCGAGCCTTTCGGCATTGATACATGCCTACTAATGGTATGAGAATAGGTATAGATGGTATTGTGGTAGTAGATTTAAGTTTACTTTGAGCAATTTTATTTTTGAGATTTGGGGCTCTCCTATAGGTGATATTTGGACGAGCCGGCAGGATGGATTTGAGATGGGGATCTTGTAGGAGGATATTCCAGTGTTTTACTAGTATCTTTTCCATTTTTTTGTGTTTGTGGTGGAAAGTAGTCATAAACCTAACTGGGTGTTCATCCAAGGTTCTTTTTGGTTTAGAAGGTTTTCCATTTAGGTAGCATTTAAAAGCTCCATCAATTAGGGTTTCTGGGTACTCTTTTTCGGTAAACTTGTTTATGAGATGTTGACTTAGTGTTATATAATCCGAATCTTTGGTGCAATTTTGTCTTAGGTGACAAAATTGGCTATTGGGGATATTATTTTACCATCTGGGTAGATGGCAGCTTTTGTAGTGTAAATACGAATTTCCGGCAGTGGGTTTTGTATAGTTTTTAGTCCAAATAGAACGTTCGTCATGTCCTAGTTCTAGGTCGTTACATTACATCCCTCCCTTCATAAACCACTGTAACAGTAATCAATATGGTCTCTCATTCACATCGGTATCTGAGTCTACTACCATGACCTTTCTCAACCTAGAACTAGGACATGACGAACGTTCTATTTGGGCTAAAAACTACAGTTGTGTTCAAAATTATTCAACCCCCCAATGCTGTAAAGGGTTTTAGGGAATTTAGTGTTCATTTGTAATTGAATTCAGAATGAAATCCTACAAGGACTTCTTAAAGAACCATATGCAACTAAAATGACATCAATTGGTTTGTAATACAGTAGTAAATGTTTCTTTTGTGAATTCTTCATCTTCAATCAGGTATTGAAAACACCTGTGGATGTCAGGGAGCAGCAATAAAGCCTAATAAGCACCAATTAGGCAGCTTTAAAATGACTGTGATACTCAGCTCCTTCTAGACATTTACTGGTGTGGTTACAAACATGGTGAAGTCAAGAGAATGGTCCAGGAAGACAAGCGAAGAGGTGATTACTCTTCACAAGAAGGGCAATGGCTATAAGAAGATTGCAAAGATGTTAAACATACCAAGAGACACCATAGGAAGCATCATTCGCAAATTCAAGGCAAAGGGCACTGTTGAAACGCTACCTGGTCGTGGCAGAAAGAAGATGCTGACTTTGACTGCTGTGCGCTACCTGAAGCGTAGAGTGGAGAAAAGTCCCTGTGTGACTGCTGAGGAACTGAGAAAAGATTTGTCAGATGTGGGTACTGAAGTTTCTGCTCAGACAGTACGGAGCACACTGCGTAATGAAGGCCTCCATGCCAGAACTCCCAGGCGCACCCCCTTGCTGTCTCCAAAGAATAAGAAGAGTTGACTGCAGTATGCCAAAAGTCATGTGGACAAACCACAGAAATTTTGGGATTGTGTTCTGTGGACTGATGAAACAAAATTAGAACTGTTTGGGCCCATGGATCAATGCTATGTTTGGAGGAGGAAGAACAAGGCCTATGATGAAAAGAACACCTTGCCTACTGTGAAGCATGGCGGGGGTCAATCATGCTTTGGGGCTGTTTTGCTTCTGCAGGTACAGGGAAGCTTCAGCGTGTGCAAGGTACCATGAATTCTCTTCAGTACCAGGAGATATTGGATGACAATGTGATGCAGTCCGTCACAAACCTGAGGCTTGGGAGACGTTGGACCTTTCAAAAAGACAATGATCCCAAGCATACCTCCAAGTCCACTAGAGCATGGTTGCAGATTAAAGGCTGGAACATTTTGGAGTGGCCATCGCAGTCACCAGACTTAAATCCGATTGAGAACCTCTGGTGGGACTTAAAGAAAGCAGTTGCAGTGCGCAAGCCTGAGAATGTGACTGAACTGGAGGCTTTTGCCCATGACGAATGGGCGAAGATACCCATAGATCGCTGCAAGACACTTGTGTCAAGCTATGCTTCACGTTTAAAAGCTGTTATAACTGTAAAAGGATGTTGTACTAGGTACTAAGATTGAATGTCACTTGGGGGTTGAATAAAACTGATAATGATGTGAGCACAGAAAAGACATGTGAGGTTATTTCATAATAAATGTTATGTTATATTTGTCTGACCTACACGTGCCTCTTTGATTTAATTGTAAGCAGGATGACTGAATGATCAAAATCAATGTCAAACTGGCCAAAACAATCAATTTCAGTGGGGGTGGAATAATTTTGAATACAACTGTATACAAAACCCACTGCCAGAAATTCGTATTTACACTACAACAGCTGCCATCTACCCAGATGGAAAAATATTATATTCCATATTATCCTCGTTTTTTAAATTTAATTTTCTGTCATTTTTGCCGTTTACTATGTTGTTTGTTTATGTATTGCCAATCCACTATGATCGCTGTCATTCATTGTATATGTTCTCCTGTAAGTCCCCTCCCACCTCTTCATGTTCAACCAATCGTTACTTGCCCCCCCCCCCCCCCCATCCACCCGCCCTGTTACAAAAAAACTAGCTCCTCGCTTCACCGCCATCAGCTTGACAAAGGAATGCGGCAGCCGTGTCACTCACTGCCTAGCATTCGTAAACGCGTCGCCCGCTGTTCCTGCTGCACGTCGATGTGCCTACTGAGGATCGTCTCATCCACTGCACCCACTAACCAACACTAAGGGAAACAGGACTGACTCCTCATCGCACAGCACTACACCAGAGGACATCAAATGGATAGATGAATGCACCAGATGACAGCCACCTCTCCCTCCTGGAGAAACCTATGATATGCCTATATATTACCACCTAAATGTGAGTGGGTTTCTTATTTTTGGCTTTGTAAATAAATTTGTTTTTAAAATACTGCACCCAGAGGCGCCTCTCTCCTTGTTTGCCTTCTTAGATTTGGAACACAGTTTCTGTTCCCCACTGATGGCAGCCCTGAGTGCACATCCCAAGCATTCCCCAAACCCCATTTAACAGCCTGAACTGCTTCCATTTTTGGACTCTTTTGGACCTTTTTGGTTCCATGTGCTGTTAATATATATTAAGCTGTTATGATATATATACATATATATATATATATATATATATATATATATATATATATTTTACTCTGATCTTGCGCATAATTACTTATTGCAGTGATTTTGGTAGCCCTGACTTGGCCCAGGCGGTCCTGGTATGCAGAGATCATGAGAATGGCAGAGGGTAAACCTACTCTCACAGGGTCCAATATTCCATCCTGCCTTACAAAGTCTAAATTTGCTGGTTTGGCTATTGAGACCCACATTTTGAAGAGTCGTGGGCTCTCGGCCCAATTGTCAGGTGTGTACTTACTGAAGCCAAGATGCCGAGAGCGGTTCACCCTTGCGACTTGATGCACTCCGCCCCCTGGAGGTGAGACAGGGAGTGAATGGCTCAAAGAGGCACTGGCTACCAGCAGGTAGGGTAGATCTTGCTAGATGATCTGGTAGAGCTGAACCGTTAGAGCAGAGGCAAAAGAGAAGTCACCAAGAGCAGACTGAGGGTCAAAACACCTGGCAGGTGCAGCTCTTTGTGGGATCCCAGCTGAAGACACAAGTCCAGAGCACAGCAGGGGTTAGAGCCAGTAGGCAGCAAACTAAGTCTGGTTGCAGGCTGAGGGTTCATTGCTGAAGGTGCAGGCTGAGGGTCTAGTACAAGGGACAAGTAATCAGTCCAAGTAGCAGGTCAGGGGCTGGAGACAAGTAGCAGATCTGAGGTGCAAGCAGAAGGTCAGGGGCTGGAGACAGGTAGCAGATCCGAGTTACAGGCCGGGGGTCAAACACAGGTAGAGAAGCAGATCCATAAAACAAGCCAAGGGTCAAGCCCAGGAGAGAAGAGCAGAGTAGTCAAGCCAATCCGGGTCACAACAGAAGTTCAGATCCAGGTACAAACAGGAAGCTGACAACAAACCAGCAACCTGTCAGGGTACCTGGGCCACCTTATATAGCCCTGCCAGAACTCCGATTGGCGCACTAGTGCGCATGCACCGTTCTACCGGCACGCACATGCTCTGATGCGCCATTCCACCACACATGCACATAGGACGCAGCTGGCACGGCTGACTTGCTAATTCCTCTGACACCAGACACCAGTCCTATCCACCCTGGTTAATGCTAGGAAGCCGGCCTCCAGGTCATTTACTACAGAATCTGGAAGGCATATGTTTCCTGGTCTGAACCCAGGGGGCGGCATCCTAGATGCCATTAGCAGGATTCTTGCCTTTCTTCAATCAGGCATAGAAATTAAGCTGGCCTTGAGCACTTAAGCCTTCCGTGTGCCCATGGGACTTGAATTTGGTTTTGTCTGTTTTACAGAAACAACCATTTGAATCATTGCGCCATGCTTCTTTTGTCAAGGAAACTGTTTTTTCTTGTAGCCATATCCTCGGCAAAGAGGGTATCGGAATTGGCAGCTCTTTCATGTAAAGTATCGTATTTGATTATTCATGAAGACAGGGTGGTGTTGCGTCCTCACCAAGCCTTTTTACCTAAAGTGGTTTTAGGATTTCATCTGAATCAAGATGTAGTCCTATCGTCCTTTTTTTTCAGTTCCGCATTCCGCGAAGGAAGAGAAGCTACACTCTTTAGATGTTGTAAGAGCGGTAAAAATTGATCTGTAGGCAACAGCTCAGATACGAAAGACTGATTGTCTATTTATTCTGCCAGAGGGCAAAAGGAAGGGCCAGGCAGCATCGAAGTCCACTATTTCAAATTGGATTCGACAAGTCATTATTCAGGCCTATGGATTAGAAAAGAAGATTCTTCCTTTTCAGGATAAGGCGCACTCGACTAGAGCAGTTAGTGCTTCATGGGCAGTGCATCACCATGCCTCCATGGCTCAGATCTGCAAGGCTGCTAATTGGTCTATGGTCCATACATTGACTAGTTTTTACCAGGTGGATGTGAGAGGGCATGAAGATGCCACCTTCGGGCGCAGTGTACTGCAAGCAGCAGTGTAGGTTCTCTTGTCCGATGGCAGTCTGTGTTTTCTCATCTGTGTCTCCCTCCCTTCCAATTTGTGCATCGCTATTGGACATCCCACTGTTCTGTGATGTATGAGAATGAAAATAGGATTTAAAAAAAAGCTTACCTGTAAAATCCTTTTCTTGGAGTACATCACGGGAAACAGAGCTCCGCCCCACTTCGGGATTATACGTTGGATTATACGTGGAGGTGCTCTCCATATGGGAGGGGTCATATAGGGGAGAAACTCGCCATGTAATTAGGGTTGCCAGTGTCAAGTCACCTGATGGTGACTATCTAACCCACTAAGTAATTATAAAAGGCTCTGTGTCCTGTGATATACTGCAAGAAAAGGGAAAATTTTATACTTACCTACGGTAATTTTCCTTTCTTGATGCAAGAATGACAGCATATACGTATGGAAGGCTCCGCCCCCCTGCCCAATCAGGACCGGTTATACTATAAAAGTAGGTCTCCTCCCCTACCCCCGCATTCTCGTAATTTAGTATCGCTGCGGAAGGCCTTACTTTAAATGTTTCAGGCCCCATATTTGCCATTTCTTTCTCTCTTTTTTTTTTTTAGGGGAGGGAACCTATATGCTGTCATGCTTGCATCAGGAAAGGAAAGTTACCATAGGTAAGTATAACATTTTCCCTTTTCCTGACACGGCATGACAGCATATACGTATGGGATGTACCAACTCACCAGACAACAAGGGTGGGTACTGCTCAAGTGTTTAAGAGGATTAGATCTATTCCCTCTAACGACTGAGATGTATTGTAGTTACGACTGCTGGGTCCGCCAGAATTGACCCCCAACATGTTGAATGTAGGTAGACCAGGTCGTAGTTTAGATCTTAACTCTGGAGGAACTATTTTGGAGTTCCGTCAATGGATGCATCACCAGCTTGGAGGAGTTGTCTCTGCCCTCATCTGATGGACTTGTCCTCTCCATCTAGGTTTTGACTAATTGTATCCGTACAACTGCGATGGTCTTCATTGGACAGCGGGATTGTCCTTTTCCGATGCCATTAGGCCTGATGAGTTTATCGTTTTTCTCCTAGAAGAAGGGCCAATTCTATGTCTCTTCAACCTTGAATCTCTTTTCCAAGTTTGTGGAACTTCAAACACTTCCGTTTGGATCTGCCAAAAGGATGATGTTGTTCTAACTCAGGTTGCCAAGATACCAACCTTTGTCTAGTGTTGAGGAAGAGACTAGAGCCATTTTTCCTGATCATTTCAGCAACAAGGTAGTTTATGGTTTGACACTTGGATGTTTGAGATTCTTCTAGATCTACTTTACCTACTGTATTTGCCAAAAGGAATACTTATTCCCATGTTCCTGGCCATATTTAGGATGTTTTGTCCCTCTAAATGGAGAGTGAGATAATGTGTCTCACACTATTTGGAAGACCCCATGGGGGAAAGAATAACCTGCCTAGGTCTTTCGGACTTGGTTGCTGGGATATGCAACCTAGAGAGTGAAGAATAGATACGACTGCGTTTCAGTATCCTTTAATGCCGTCTCTAGGCTCTCTTGTATACAATTCATTCCTTCCAGTAAGGAACAGAGAATTCCATTCTTTAAATTCTGTAGGTTCTTCTCTTAGCTAAGGTACTTGAAGTCTGGAGTAGACACTCTGACCTCCATTAGATTTCAACACTAAATGGTGAGACCTCCACATCTTGGTCTCCTGTATCTCGATATAATTTGTATGAATTTGGAAGATACCATTGGCACGCTGTATGAGGTGTTGAATCTCAGGAAGGAGAATAGGGAGTTCTCAGATCTGAGACTGTACCCGTGGGCATCATTGCCTGCAAGCTACAGGGTAATTATCGTCATCACCACCGAATGGCTGCAAATCCGGATAGGCCTCCTGGAGACTCTTAGGTTTGTTAAATATATACGTATTGGCTAATCTGCCAACCCAGCTGGCTGTCCTTAGTTTATCTGCTTCCACCTCTGGGAAACCACCCAGGTTACGGTAAGACCAATAACTTGATAGCCTTGCTCGTTGCCGATCCCTTGACTGTCTTGTTTGAGACTGTCCCTGGTCATCCAACGGCTTTTGTATCTTACGCCCTCTGGCTGTAAGTTCTAGAAAATCCTAACATGCTGGGAGATACCTCTGACAGAAGTTGACTAGTTTTGCATTCCTTCTTGCCAGCGAGTCTAGGCCTTCCCCATTTTGCCGAGTCCTTTCAGCATAGTTGAGGCTCCCTCTGTTGTGTTTCCGCAAGACTTTAGTCTGCGACCGCTGTAGCTCTGGCTTTTGGACACCTTGTCCTTCCTTGGCATGACTACCCCCCGAGTGACAGCTTGTGATGATTGGTATGCTGAAAGATCAGCTTAGCTACCTCCCCAATCGGGGATTTTTCTCCTCTGTGGAGTCATCGTTTCTCACGTGGGAAGTAAGTCTCTCTTTACTAAAGTTAATACAGTTGTCAACCCTGCTTGGGCCCCCCCTCGGACCACATGGGTTATTACAGGGTACTTTATCGCTTTTGCGATCGTGGGATGCAACCAATAGGAAAGAGCATCTGTTCAAATGGGATACTTACACTGTTTCTCTAAATGTATCTTAATCTTTGTTCATTAACTTTTTCCCATTCAGAATTACCTTCCAGTAGGTGATTACTGCCATGAGACTAGTTGGTCTCTCGATGATGGCTCCTCCTGACTTGATTAGAGTCTGTACTGGGACCTTTCCCAGAACTTGGAAGCCATTGTGCCACAACTCTTCTGAAGTATCAGCACGACTCTGGATACAAAGCGCCTTGAGGCGATTCGGTTCGCATTTGTCAGCGCTATACAAGTTACTCACTTTGCTGTTCAAACAAGACTTACCAGTAGTCCTTGTGCCCGCAAGTCGACCTGAATGACCTCAACATACAGGGTATACCAAGGTAACTACCCCTATCACACCACCAGGTTGGACTTAATGGACTAGGTTTCCAGTATTACGGCATAAAATTGTGCGATTTTACTGCGATTCCTATGCGTCTTCAATCAATGCCTGTGTATTCTTGACGTCCACGGCCCCCAGTGGGTTCAAACGTAGTGTAGAGACTACCTTGAAGTCGCAGCACTGCTATGAACAATACTCCTTAAAAATCCTGGAGTATGATTTGTGGAGGTCAGGCTTTACGGACGACTGGAGAGATTAATTGCCACGATGGCCTATGCCATCCTTTTGGACCCTCTTGTTATTCAAGTTTTACTATGACCAACGCCCATGTAATCATAGCCCTTGTGCTCTGATGCATCATGGAGGGAATGCAATGAATTGGTAGAGGAATGAAACAATTCCATTGGCTTCCTAATGCACAGGACTCACGGATCCTTCGCTGAACTTTACATCCAACTGTCAGCTGACCCTATTGGGCGACTTGGGTTTAGGCTAATAAAGATTATTGATTCTTTATTCTCCGCCATAGTTCTCCCATGTTTAACTTGACAATCTTTTGGCTTTCCTCTGGTCTTTGGTGATTAACATAAGGAATTAATCTTCCTTCTAGATATTGCCACATCCGACTTGAACAGTCACCACTCGGACTAAAGCGGCATGTGTTCACTTGTGGGAGGAGCCATAAGGGTTCACTGGCCACAATGATTTCTGGAGAAACAGCATACAGTCTTGTATCCGCAGTGACTGAACTGCATCATTGGCTATTACCTTTCAATCTAGGATCTGCCATAGAGAGCTTATCACTGACCAGAGCTCTGCTTCCATCCTGCCTCATCGCAGGTCACAACAACACTACTTAACAGTAGTATGAATCTTGTTGATCTCCAGATCTATTTGCTGTCACAGGGTCTCTGCAAGGATATTGTTACCTCTGTTTGGAAGAATGGTACCCTTGGTTAATCTGCTGAAGCCTGTTTGGCTGGTTGCTCTTTGATACCAAAGGAGACATATCACCTGATATCAGTTCAAACTTCAGCAATGCTGCAAACACATCCTTGTGACACTACAGACATCCAGTTACATTCACATGTGTGATATATGCTTTTCAGAAATGCAAATTAACCACAAACCTGCAGGAAATAAATCAAGACTGTAGAGCCAGGCTTATTCAGTTAAATGGAAGGCTTCAGCCCAGCACAGCACCTGCTATCATCATTAGCAGTATTGCAGACACAACCACAGCCCTTCAGTAATGCAAGTTTAACCACATACTTGCCTATACTTGTAGCAGTAACTGAATAGAATTGTGTGCACCATGTGGTGCCTTACCACCTGCATGCTTCATGTCCAAAGTCCAATGAATGTCCATACATGGCATCATGATAAATGAGCAATCCCTAAAGACCATATGCCTTCACCCCCATCTTCCTGGATCCTGCTGGGGTGAGGCCTCCCCCATTAGGCGTTCAGGTCTGCCTGTACAGCGGGGAGCTTCATCACAGGAGAGGCTTTGAACCTGTGCGGCTTGGCGGGAAGTGTCCGGCCAGGTGAGGGAAAAATAAAAATTCCTGCTTTCTTTAGCAGTAGTATAACCGCCTGTAGCAGTGAAGGAAAAAACAGAGAATGCGGGGGTAGGGGAGGAGACCAACTTTTATAGTATAACCGGTCCTGATTGGGCAGGGGGCGGAGCCTTCCATACGTATATGCTGTCATGCCGTGTCAGGAAAAGGATTTTACAGGTAAGCTGTTTTTAAAAATCCTATTTTTGCAGCTGAGGTCCACTCTTGTTAGCATCAGGTAATCCACCACATGTCATGCAACATCACTGGAGTGAGTGTAGACAGTAAAATGGCTTCAAAAGCTTTCAGGGGATCAGCGGCACTGGGATGCAGCACAGGACAAAAAAGAAAAACAAGGGGCCAGATCCACAAAAAACGGTGTATCTTTAGGCGGGCGTAGCACATCTCATATGCGCTACGCCACCATAAGTCATAGTGGCGCGTATGGTATCCTCAAAGAACTTGCTCCCATATGTGCGCCGGCGTAACGTAAATCGGCCGGCGTAAGCCGGCGTAATTCAAAGTAGGCAGGTAGGGGGCGTGTTGTATTTAAATGAAGCGTGACCCCATGCAAATGAATGGCCGAACGAACGGCGCATGCGCCGTGACGTGGACGTATGTCCCGCACCCCTCTGCGCAACTATGCCCGGCGTAACCCCTGAGATACGCCTGTCTAATGCCTACACCCAGAGCATAAATACGCCCAGACATGCGCCCATCGAGCGCGAAAGTACATCCGCTTGTTTCCTCCCCTGAAGCAAGGTACTTTCGTGTTCTTACTTTGAGCCATGTCTGCTTGTGCGTCAGGGAATGAGAGGATGAAGAAAAATGTCACTGTACAGGAGAGGGCTGTTATCATTATGGCCATGTCCAGGTACGATGCCTACCTCCATGGGGCAGAGAGTAGCACCACCAGCAAGGCCAGGAAGGATGAGATCCTGGAGGAGATCACCGACCAGGTCAATCTCCTGGGACATGAGGTGAGGACCTCCAAGGATATTTCCAAAAAATTAATGACTTGTGTCGTGATGTCCGGGAGAAGCTGGGCTTGATGAGGAGGCATGCCAGTGGCACTGGAGGGGGACCAGCCACTACTATTACTCTGACTCCGGATGAGCAGGTGGTTGCCTGGTGTCTCCAGAGGGAGCAAGTGGAGGGAGTTGAGGGCTATGACCCCATGGAACAGGCCCTGAGGACTGGTAAGTGTTTTTTTATACTATCTGGTGTGTAGCATGTGGGTGGGTGGAAGTGAACATGTGACAAGTGTGTGGGTCCACCAACATGTGAATGTTTTGTGTCATCCACAGATGTGCTGGAGGGAGCAGGGGCCATCTGCTGCCGGTGGCCATCCCACACCATCCCCCGAACATCTTTCCGAGCATGACCCCCTGGAAAGCCATGAGTCAGCGGTGGAGGGGAGTGCCCACACCTCTCCTCTTGAGGTGGTTGAGGAGGAGCAGGTCATTTCGGACCAGGATGTGGTTCTATACTTGGAGGAGTCTTCCCCTTCGGCCGGGCCCTCTCAGATCTCCACCCCCATCAAGGGAAGCCCCCCAGGGTCCTCCCCCAACAGGTCTACCCCTTCAAGGGCCTCCCCAGGAAGGCTACCAGGAAGACTAGGGGGGTGTCTGAGTTCCTCCCGGAACATCTTGCGAGGCAACAGGCCCGCCAGACCCGCCATCTGGGTGAGGTTGCCGTACAGATGTGGCGAGTGGCAGACAGCATGGCCTCCTCTGCCATCATCAATGACACTTTCCAGGATGTCAGTGGCAACTGTGCTGCTGTAGTCACCTGCCTGGGGGATCTGCAGGCCACCACAGCAGGCCTTGTGGCAGAGGTAGACCCAGCACATGGTCAGGCTACAGTGTGAATGGTGTGTGAATGTGGGGATGGCACTCCTGCCAGTAAGGGGTGTCACCCTCAGTCGTCGGGGAGAAGTTATCCCCACGACCGTGTGAATGTGGTATGAATTGACAGCCACATAATTGATGCCTTGGCGTGACGTTGCTGCTCCCAAGTCCTGCATGGTGGACTTGGGCTAAACCAATGTAAGGTGGATGTGGTGTGTGTGAGCTAGTGACCACAGTGGTGTGCATGCGTGCATTGTCTGTGTGCCATGACGAATGTGTGTGTGTTTAACGTTCAAAGATATGTTCCATGAGGCACCTCCTGACTGCTGTTCCATCAGCAGAATGGGTAGCCTCGGTTAGGGGGGGACTGTGTGGTTCCGGGGTCAGGTCATCACATATTTTAATCTCCAGGCCCTTTCTCATGGCGAAGTTGTGCAGAATGCAACATGCACCGATGATCTGACACACAAAGTTTGGGGAATACAACAGGGCCCCCCCGGACTTATCCAGGCATCGGAAACGGGACTTCAGGAGGCCAGATGTGCGCTCCACCACTGCACGAGTACATATGTGTGCAGCATTGTATCTTCTCTCTCCTCTGGTTTGGGGATTCCAGAATGGAGTCATGAAATGGGGCCCAAGTGCATATGCCGAGTCACCTGGAAAGGAAAAGACAGGAGAATGTTAGCCATGTATGTGCCCCTCGTGATGTCTGCATCATGGGGTCGGACAGTCATGCCTGACTCCCACGTCACTCACCAACCAACCAGCTGTCCTTGTACACGTTCTGTTCGAATGCTGTTGGGATGCTGCTTCGATGGTATATGTAGCTGTCGTGGCTGGCCCCTGGGTGTTTGGCACAGACGTGCCATATGAGGTATTTGGCATTGGCTATCACCTGTACGTTGATGGAATGCCAATGCTTACAATTGCGGTACATGTGCTCTGTGTCATGGGGGGCTGTAGTGCCACATGAGTGCAATCAATGGCTCCGATGGTGCGTGGGATTCTGGCAATTCTGTAGAAATCCTGCATTGCCTTCTGCCGCAGGTGCTCCTGGGTGGGTCTGATAATGTGGTGGGACATGCATCTGAGGATGGCAGGGACAACCTGGTGCACACATCTGCTCATGGAGGATTGTGCTATCCCAGCCACTACTCCACTTGTACGCTGGAACGAGCCGATGCCAAGGAAATGGAGTGTTGCCAGTACTTTGACCAGTGGCTGCACTGCATGTGAGCGATCTGTGTGGCTGGTGAGGTCATCTTTTCGGGCTGTGGCTATTTCCAGGATGGCATCAGGGTGTAACGCCATTGGCGCTACTTCTTACTAAAACGGGCGCAGCTGCCTCTCTCCTTTACAGCTGCGCTCCGTTCTGTGCTTTGACCACGTCACTTCCGGTGCACCGTGCGTTCCACGATGGAACGCGGAAGTGCGCCGCCACGTCAGCGCGGCCTATTTAAACTTCCCCAGCTGACAGTGTGGTGTTGTTCTATTGTGTCAGAACGCCACTGTCAGCTGCGGTCCCCATCGCTGCCAGGTTCTCCACCCTGTGCCTCATCTCCAGCCCCAGCTGCCACGGATCGGGACCAAGGGATTCCAATGCTTGCACCACCTGCCTCAGCAGCCGGATCCATTGCGCCTGTCCAATTGCCAGCCAAACTATCTCCAGTACTGCAAGTACCCTGTAATGCTTATGTATAAGAGTTTGTACTCTCCGCAGCTTTACTCAGTATGTTATGTGACCATACCTTGAACCCAGTGCAGCCATAGCCTCTTCAGTCTATTACTCTAGTATGGATCTATGCTACTAGTCCATTCCCAATCTTACCAGGTGAAGTCTCCAAGTATACCGAATGCCACTGTATATGTTACTTCCAAATACTACTGCACTGAAGTTCAGTCCATCACTATTTGATCCTACTTCTGTATTTATCTCCCCTGGGTTCAGGGTCCACTTCTTCTCACTTGAATATACAACTACGGAACCTCGCTCCCCTGGTACTACCTCAGCGTGATTGAACTACAGTATCTTGTGGAACATTTTAGTTCTGGTACTCATTGAAGTCTTTAAATATTATCTTCCTTCTGTTGTACTGGCGCCTATGACGGAATATGCGCCAGCCCTTTGATTGAGACTGTGATGCTAGGATCCCAAACTCACTGCACAAAAGAGAGTGAAACCTGGGTCCGAAACTGAAAAGTCTCTGCAGTTGAGATCCATATTCCTAAACAAATCTGGCGTAACCTTACACAGGGCTGAATCTGAAGATGCGATACACCTCCAAATCACCCATGCCAAAGATGTCGATGCACGTTCGGTATATCCTCTCCCGTGCCCTCCTCCTATGCACCTGTGAAGCCAGTAGTATAGCTATGACCATGAATGCCCCTGGCATGTTGGCATGCAGATTGTTGTCCTGCAAGTATGGATGCTCAGCTCGTCCGTAACGGTGCTGCTGCAGCTGCTCTCCGGCTGACCTGTGCATGTCTGCTGCTAAGTTACCCCTGCTTTTATGAGGGGTAACTTTGCGCCGGACGTACAACTTACGCGCGGCGCGTACGTTTGTGGATCGCCGTATCTCCCTCATTTGCATATTTGAATAGGAAATCTATGGAAGCGCCAGATGCGTCCAGCGTATATATACGCCCACGCTGCGCCGGCGTAGGAAAGTTACGACGGTCGGAAGAAGCCTATTTTCAGGCGTATCTTGTTCTGTGGATGCGGTGCATACCGTGTTTTCCCGAAAATAAGACACCGTCTTATATTTATTTTTCCTCAAGAAATCACACTATGGCTTATTTTCGTGGGTATGTAAGATTCTTGCCTCTGGAGTCCTTCACAATTCCTTTCTTGTACTCAACAGAATAAGGGCCAGATTCAGGTAGATGGGAGCGTAAACTTGCGCCAGAGTAACGATAATGCGCTGGCGTAACCCGACGCAAGTGGAAGTGGGTGTGATCATATGTAAATGATGGGCGGAGCCCAGCGGAGAGGCTTACGTTCAGCGCATCATCCACGGAGCATGCGCAGTGAGTGCGGCTCCACTCGCCCCCTTGTGCGCATGCTCACAACTTCCGTCGGCACCACTTCCTGGGAAACGTCAGCGCAATGCCTTCCGTTGGGCGCTTAAAAGCGCAGGCGGAAACGCCATTCCGGCGCAAAAGTATATCCGTTTCCCCCCACCCCAGGGAAGATACTTTTGTGCTGTGATGGCTGCTCCCGCTACCCCCAGAGAGAGGAGGAACCTGAACTTTAATTTACAGGAGGTCTCAGTGATCATATCCGCGATGGAGACTTTTAATCATTTTCTCCATGAGAAAAAGAGCCGTAAGACCAGCCGGGAGAGGAAGCAGGGCATCCTGGACACCATTGCTGGCCGTGTCAATATTTTGGGGTACTCCACCCGGACTGCTTCTGACATTCAAAAAAAAAAAAATGATCTGCGGCGCAAGGTCAGGGGCAAGGTGGCCACCATCAGGAGGCATGAGAGGGGCACAGGTGGTGGTCCCCCATCCCCCTATGGGGGACATAGTTGGGCACTTGGACAGAGTGGCTGACAGCCTGGGCTCCGTTGCCCAGATAAGCAACGCAGTGCAGGATGTCAGCTGCAACTGCGCTGCAGTGGTGACCAGTTTGGGGGAGGTGCAGGGGGATATTAGGCACCTCACTGCAGCCGTCCAGGCCAACAGTGCTGCCATCCGGGACCAGGGGAGGCTGAGTCGGCGGGCCCAGCACTACCAAGTGACCCGGCAGCTCAGGATGCAGGCCCAGCAGCTGAGGATGCAGGGCCAGACAAACAATTTGCTCGGCCGGATAGCCATGGCCTTGGAGGGCATGCAGGCCACACCTGCCAGGAGTGGCCCACCCGGGGATCAGCCACCTCCAGATGCCCCCCCACCCCCAACCACTCCATCCAGGCAGCTGAGGAGCCAGAGAGGTTCGGCAAGAAAGAGCCCCCAGCTTCCCCAATGATTTTTTTATTTTTGATTTCTGATTTATACTCAGGTTATGAGATTTTGATTTTTGATTTCTGATTTATACTCAGGTTATGAGATTTTTATTTTTGATTTCTGATTTATACTCAGGTTAAGAGATTTTTATTTTTGATTTCTGATTTATACTCAGGTTATGAGATTTTTATTTTGGATTTCTGATTTATACTCAGGTTATGAGATTTTTATTTTGGATTTCCGATTTATACTCAGGTTATGAGATTTTTATTTTGGATTTCTGATTTATACTCAGGTTATGAGATTTTTATTTTGGATTTCTGATTTATACTCAGGTTATGAGATTTTTATTTTGGATTTCTGATTTATACTCAGGTTATGAGATTTTTATTTTTGATATTGCACATGTTGCAGTGTGAATGGTGTGTGAATGTGAGGGGGTGGCACTCCTGCCAGTAAGGGGTGTCACCCTCAGCCGTGGTGGTGAAGTTAACTCCACGGCTGTATGAATGACGTGTGAAAGGTGTATGTATGGACAGTGACATCATTGGGGCCTTGACGCTGGCGTTGCTGCTCCCAAGTCCTACATGCTGGACTTGGGCTAATCCAATGCGATGTGGATGTGGTGTGTGTGATTATGGGACATCAGTGGTGTACACGCGTGCATTGTCTGTGTGATAAATGTTTTGGTTTATTGTCCAAAGATGCCTACGGCGAGGACCCTCCTGACTGCTCTTCCATCAGCAGACTGGGTCTCCTCTGGCAGGTGGGGACTGTGTGGGTCGGGGGTCAGGTCATCACGCATTTCAATCTGCAGGCCTTTTCTCATAGCAAAGTTGTGCAGAATGCAACATGCACCGATGATCTGACACACGAAGGTAGGGGAATACAATAGGGTCCCCCCAGACTTATCCAGGCATCGGAAACGGGACTTCAGGAGCCCGAATGTTTGCTCCACCACTGCACGGGTTTTGATGTGTGCTTCATTGTATTTTCTCTCTCCTCTGGTTTGGGGGTTCCGGAAAGGAGTCATTAGATGGGGTCCCAGTGCATATGCAGAGTCACCTGTAAGGGAAAAGACAGGAGGATGTTAGTCATGCATGTGCCACTTCTGTTGTGCATCACGGGAGGGGATAGTCATGCCTGCCACCCATGTCACTCACCAACCAGCCAGCTGTCCCCATACATGTTCTGTTCGAATTCTGCTGGGATGGGACTCTGATTGTATATGAAGCTGTCATGGCTGGACCCGGGGTGTTTGGCACGGACGTGCCATATGAGGCGTTGGGCATCGGCTATCACCTGTACGTTGATGGAATGCCAATGCTTCCGATTGCGGTATATGTGCTCTGTGGCACTGGGGGGCTGGAGTGCCACATGTGTGCAATCAATGGCCCCCACAGTGCGTGGGAATCTGGCAATGTTGTAGAAATCTGTCATAGCCTTCATCCGCAGGTCCTCAGTGGTGGGTCTGATGAACTGGTTGGACATGCGTCTGAGGATTGCAGGGACAACCTGGTGCACACATCTGCTCACGGAGGACTGTGACATCCCAGCCACCACTCCACTTGTACGCTGGAATGATCCACTTGCAAGGAAATTAAGTGTTGCCAGTACCTTCACCAGTGGCTGCACTGCTTGTGAGCGGTGTGTTGGGCTGGTGATGTCATCCTGCAGGGTTGTGGTTAGTTCAAGTATTGCAACAGGGCTGAATCTGAAGAGGCGATACACCTCCTCATCCCCCATGCCAAAGAGGCTCATACGTGTGCGGTATATCCTCTCACGTGCCCGCCTCCTTCGTTCCGGGGGACCCATCAGTAGTTCTAGGACCACGATTGCCCCTGGCATGTTGGCACACAGAGGTGTTGTCCTTGCACGTGTGGGTGCTCAGCTTGCTAGTTTCGTCGGTAACGCTGCTGCTGTAGCTGCTCTCCTGCTGACCTGTGACCGTCTGGAGTAAAGATAAAGCAGCCTTTTGTAGAAATAACTTTGCGCCGGACGGACGAGATACGCGCGGCGCATGTAGCCAGCGTATGGTGCTAATCCGTTAGCGAATTGGGAAATCTCCCTCATTTGCATATTTGCAGGGGAAATCAATAGGCGCGACTGATGCGCCAAGCGAAATTAAGCGCTGACGATACTCTGGCGTCGGAACGTTCCGCCGGTCGGAAATGGCCCGTTATTGGGCGCATCTAGTTTGGTGGGTACGGCCACATAGAAACGACGGCACATCTTCACAGTTACGCGGCGCATATCGAATTACTCCAGCGCAAGTGTTGCTGAATCTGGCCCTAACTCTTTATTTTTGCACTCATCTTGTCTGGTTGTACAGAAAGATAGGCCAGCAAAGCTGATGTGGAGCTCAGTGAAGCTGGGGTGATCTCTTAGGGCTCAGACTGCTTGCTAAAGCTTTTCCTCCTATCCCCTGGTGTTTGTGTGGGGTGAGAGACTGGGAAGCAGCTTTACTTCTTCCCCTGAGCGTCCTGCTCCTCACTTCACTTTTTACTTTCACTTTCACAGACAGGGGGAGCCGACACCTCTCCGGTCAGCTAGAGATATCGTGGAGCAGATAAGAAGGGCTGCACGACTTCTTTACAGCTCCCGAGCTCCACACCAGTACACTACCCCTACGCCTATCACGTTGTTTACCACTCCGCTCCGCTACGCATAGTCACGCCCATCGCTACGTCTTATTTTCGGGGGTATGGCTTATATTCCGGAAATGCTTGGAAATCCTGCTACGGCTAGTTTTAGGAGTACGTCCTATTTTCGGGGAAACACGGTAGTTACGCCGGCGCATATATACACTTACATCGCGCATCTTGATATACGCCGGCGTAAGTGCTTTGTGGATCTGGCCCAAGGATTTTAGTTTTACAGAGTGAGGCCGTGTACACACGGCAGAGAACCTCGACGGGCAGAACACATCGTTCCGCCCGTCGAGGTTCTCTGCCGGCCGTCGAAATCGGCGACCCGCCCGTCGGGAATGGCAACCAGCCATTCATCCAGGCAGGCCGTCGAGCACATAGAGAGCGTGCTCTCTATTTCTGCTCGACGGGCTTCCCGACGGGATGCTCGCCGAGAGCGTACACACGGCCGAGGTCCTCGCTGGAATGCAGCTTCCAGCGAGGTTCTCGCTGGTTTCCAGCGAGAACCTCGGTCGTGTGTACGCCGCCTGACAGTCAAATGTCATTCAGTTAGGTTAGGATTACTTCAAGACACACACAAACACATACATACTTTAAATATAAAAAAAAATAAACAAAACACTGAATTAAGAAAAAAAAAAAAGCTTAACAGATATTTCCTTGACATTCACACAGCTAATGAACCTTAGGTTATTAAAAAGGGATGGCAACATTTTCATTTATTTCAGCACAATTTCATTAAAAACAACTATTATAAAGCAGAAACTACCCAAGAGAGAGTGCTTATGATAATTTCAAGAGAGGTTTTTTTCGATTATAAAGCAAAATTATCTTCAGTATGTAATTTTGATATGTCACTGTATTTATCTCTTATATTATTGAACAGCTCTATACTGCAATTTCTGTTATTTGTGTCCTACATGCTCAGTTGAAGCAAAGGAACTTATTAAAAGCAAAATGTAATTCTATTAATTATTAATTGCTAAATGGTTTGAGGATCAAATAATCTTTTAGGTAGATGAAGCAGCCCAAAATGTTTTTATGTGTAATCTATAAATCAAGAGACAGACAATGGAAGTATTGTAACCTTTCAGTTGAAGTGATTCTTAATTAAAGTGATACTAAAGTCTCAGTTTTTTTTTTCATTAAAAATAACAAACACTCTATACTTACCTGCTCTGTGTAGTGGTTTTGCACAGAACAGCCCCAGTCCTCTTCTTCTCTGGTCCCTCTTTGGTGCTCCTGGCCCCTCCCTCATGTTGGACGCCCCCACAGCAATCAGCTTGCTATGGGGGCAGCCAAGTCGCAGCTCCCTGTATCCATTCCGACACAAAGTCGTGGCCCGTTCCTATCCCTTTCTCTCCTCATTGGCTGACTGACTTTGATTGACACCAACGGGAGCCAATGGCGCCCGCTGCTGTCTCAGACAATGAAGGGACAGCCAAGATACTCCTGCAACAACACTGGATCTAGATAGACCTCAGGTAAGTATTAGGGGGGCTGCTGTATACAGAATGTATTTTTTTTAATAATTTTTTCCCATTTTTTTTATTGGAAGCATAAAAGTCATACATATCTAAACAATAGGAGATACAATGAAGTATGATAATTGCCCAATTCACAGGTCCACAGGTTTATGACAAACCATGGACTACAGTGGTAAGATTAGGCCCAACGGGGGAAGGATCCCTCTTCTCTCGGCACCCCAAATGGGAACAACCTGTGCCAGAAGGGGTATCTCTAACCCCTGTATCAGTCCCTCAACCCAATGACAAATACAGGAGTAACAGGATAATTGCTAAATAATTTAAATTAGAATTACTCAAACTCTGAATTTCTAACTAAACTGTTATGCCCTGTGCACACGATCGGTTCGTCTGATGAAAACGGTCCGATGAACCTTTTTCATCGGACGAACCGATCATATGTGGGCCCCATAGTTTTTTTTCCCCATCGGTGAAAAAACATAGAACCTGTTTTTAAAGGTTCTGATGGTTAAAAAAAATATAGAAAAAAAAAACGATCGTCTGTGGGGAACGCCATTGGTCAAAAATCCATGCATGCTCAGAATCAAGTCGATGCATGCTCGGAAGCATTGAACTTCATTTTTCTCTGCACGTCATGTTTTACAACACCGCATTCTGACATGGATGCATTTTTAACTGATGGTGTGTGTCGGCAAGACTGATGAAAGTCAGCTTCATCGAATATCTGGTGAAAAAATCCATCGGTCAGTTTTCATCGGATTAACCAATCGTGTCGTGTGTACGTGGCATAATACTTCTTGAGACATCAAGTGAAGGGGATGGAATGGAAGAGTGGGAGAGAGACTCAGAAAGAGAGATGAGAAAGAGAAGAAAAGAGAAAGTATGCATCAAGCGCTGAGTATATTTTATTCTGGCGGTATGGTGGTAAAAAGGGGAATGCCTACATAGCGGGCCCAGGGTTCCCAGGTGGTCTCAAATGTATGGTCTGTGTCCAGTAATATGCTGGATAACTTTCCCTGAGACATTATTCTGGATATTTTCCTTTTTGCAGCCAATTTTTGGTTGTTTCCAGGCTTTACCCACAGTAAGTTTAGCTATTAGTAGAATGAAGTGGATTAGCCTGTGAGTGGACTTGGAGATATCTTAGCATTAAGAAGGGTGACCGTGGGGTTCAGTGAATCTGGCATCCAGCCAGCCTGTCAATAAGGCTAAAAAAAAAAATCCCAAAAGGAGCGTATTCTGGGACATTCCCACCAGATGTGGGCCATTGTACCCAAGAGTTGACAGCCTTTAAAGCATAGAGGATCTACTGAAGGAAAAATAGAGGCCAGTCTAGAGGGAGTGTAGCACTACCCCATTCAGGAGCCGCTGGTTGTTTTTAGGACCGGCGTATCAAGTTACCTTGTAGTATGTCTAAGGGTAGTAGCAGTGAGTAGTAGTGAGCGAATGTCCAGTCATCCAATGTTTTTTTTTTTTAAATGCTTTATTCCAAGGCACAACGCGGCCAACATCAACATGTAGTAGGATAGGAAAGGTTGATAAAGCAGAAGAACAAGTGTGGTATTAGGCCCTGGATGATGATGAAAGCAAGCCTGCTTTCAGTAGCAATGTAATAAACGTCGCCACTCTAGCCAGAGTGGGTGAAGTGCCTCCGGACAGACTTCTGCCACAAGCCTGGCAGCCGAAATGTCACTTTAGGTTGCTGGGAGGAACAGACCTCTGCCACAGGCCTGGCTCGGGCCTCTGCCACAGGCCTAGTACTTCAGTACTCAAATGAACAAGACGGATTGAGCAAATCCTCCCAGTAAATGCAATGAAAGGGTCACCGGTTGACAGCTGCCATGTACCTGTCAAGGCCTTGGTGACCGCATCCCCGATGGTTTGTTCAAGTCTCCTGGACAACCTGCTTTTGGGTTCTCCCTGAGCCGATCCCCCACCGTTTAGCCTTCAGCTTAGGATCCTCTCAATAAAGTTGGGGACCCAGTAAGTCACTGGGGTCCCTCTCAACATCAGGATGGAACTGCGCGCAGCATGCGATTCCAGCCGGATGGGCCGTGCCCGCGAAGAAGAGAGCCCACGCCACCCGAATCATGGCGTCTGTCACAAATATACCCCTCACCAGCTGTCATGATCCATGTCATGGCTTTGGTCACCTGCTGGTGGCACTGTTTCTCCCAGCAACAGGGGTGCAGTTCTGATGTCCACCAGCGGGTGTCTCCCATGGGATGAACTGCTACAGGTGTATATAAGCCCGTCCTGCACTACAATCCAGGGCTTCAGTATTTTCCTTGTCAGCCTGTTACCTGCCTGATCTGTTAGCTGGAGCCAACCTGTCCCTGATTTGATCTCTGCCCTGTGCTGGACTCTCCTGATTTGATCCCTGTCCTGGACTCTGCTTCCCCTTGTTCCTCACATCCCTGCTTGACCTGGTATATATGCTCC
Source organism: Rana kukunoris (assembly GCA_029574335.1). Classification (NCBI taxonomy): domain Eukaryota; kingdom Metazoa; phylum Chordata; class Amphibia; order Anura; family Ranidae; genus Rana; species Rana kukunoris. The sequence goes on from CM056060.1 coordinate 71,754,052, forward strand.
CACCTTGTATATATTTGTTGATTATTGGTTTTGGGGTTTGCTGTGTTATGCTTGCTTGTCTTGGGGGTTTTTACACGATTGTTTCACGTGTGCTTAACCTTTTATTAAACGTATATTTTGTCACTATCCTGGTGCCTATTGACTTTAGTGCAGCCCATTGACCTGCTGCCTAGTATTGGATGCCTGCGTAGGCATCCCCTGACACCAGCATGCCCCGCAAGGTCCAACTCCTCTAATTGGCTGCTGGGGAAAAGTGGCTTTGCCAGAACCCCTCTAGCGTCACCTGCCACCCAGGGATGGGATTGCATCCCTGGAACACAGTCTGATCCACAGGATAGTTCTGGAAGACAGCAGCCTGAAATTTGACAAATTATGAATGGGAGCCAAATAACTCTTCCATTCACCCACTAACTTTAGCGTAGTGCCCGTACTGAACCCGTACAGCTCCCCAAAATGGGGGCATAGTAGGCCCAGCATCTCTGTTCCGACACTGGATAACAGCGTAAACTGTCCCTGGGTGGACAAGTGAACTCCTGTATCCATCACGGATACACCTGGCGGTGTTAACATACCAAAAGCCCTTGAAGTAGTGGTTGGAGGCCTCAATCGGGGAACGGCAACACCCGGTTATAGGTTCCTTCTATTGCACACGGCAACTGGTGGTTTGGCACGAAATTGGGCATTAACTTTCCCTCGTTGGCACAAAACTGTTACTCATGTCTCACGCAGGGGTGGGAGACTCCTCCCACTTGAAAGGACTTGTCCAGGCACGTTGTAGGCGCGTGCTGTGCTGCACGTACGCCCAAGCTTAGCGGTGCGAGGTTAACCCCCCCATTGCCGGCCAGTTCAAAACACGGTACCAGACACTTTTTGCTCTTTAATAAATTCGGTACTCACGATTCTTGTTGCCAACGGTAACAGCCGGATCCCGGACGAGCCCCCACGTGTAGCTCTACCCCATTCAGGACCTGCTGTTTTTTTTGGGACCGGCGTATTAAGTTACCTTGTAGTATGTCTAGGGGGAAGTAGTAGTGAGCGAATGTCCAGTCATCCAATGTTTTTTTTTTTAAATGCTTTATTCCAAGGCATAACACGGCCAACATCAACATCTAGTAGAATAGGAAAGGTTGATCAAGCAGAAGAACAAGTGCGGTATCAGGCCCTGGATGATGATGAAAGCAAGCCTGCTTTCAGTAGCAATGTAACAAATGTCGCCACTCTAGCCAGAGTGGGTGAAGTTCCTCCGGACAGACTTCTGCTACAAGCCTGGCAGCCAAAATGTCACTTTAGGTTGCTGGGAGGAACAGACCTCTGCCACAGGCCTGGCTCGGGCCTCTGCCACAGGCCTAGTACTTTAGGTTCATTAAAGGTATATTGAGTTTTTCAGATAGTGTAAACAGAAACATACCATGGCGTGGCCGAGGGCCCGACAGAGGGCGACTCGGGCACGATCACTTAACAGTTAAAACAAAAACAATCCTTGTCAAGGGAGATAGCAAATGGAAACAAAACAATAAGGGGGACATTGCGGTGAGGTGAGGACACAGGGGGCTGCACTTCACATGGGGCACAAACGTGGCCCTCTATGGACTCCCCTAGCCTGGGCGCCCCAATGGGAACCTTCTGCGTCCAGGACCTAGGGGAGTTTGGAGAATCATGTGATTCGGTGAAGGCAGCTAACCAGGGTACCTATGTAAAATATCACAATATGCAATCAGGTGTAGAGTACCAAAAATGAAGTGTACAAGCAAGAGGTCCCGTGTAGCCATCTGATCGTACATTATTAGAACCATGATGAGGCCGAAGATGCGGCCGGGAAATCAAATGAGAGGAAGGAAGAAAAGAGAGAGGGGGGTCAAGGGCAGAGAGAAGAAGGTAAGAATGGGGGGGGGTTGGGAAGGGGGGAGGGGGAGGAAGGAGGTGGTGGAGGGTTGGAGGTGGGGTGCATTCCCCCACTGACGGAAGCGCGTCATATGGATTCAACCGGGTACCTCCAGAGAAGAGGGAGACAATAAATCATCCAAAAAGGAGCTCCTGAGGTTGCAGTGAAAGCTCTTTTTAGGCCCTCAGGTGGGCGTCGCCGGAGCGACCCTGTCTTTAAGTTTGTCCGAAGTGGAGTAATGCCTCCAAACACTCCAGGTAAAGGAAAATTTAGCATACCTTTCCAGGGACTTGGCCTGCATTTCCTCCATAAGCATAATGCTATTCATTTCGCTTATCCACTCGGTAATCAAGGGGTGGGAGGACGACTTCCAATGTCTAGAAACCAACTGCCGACCAGCACTCAAACAGAATTTTAGGAGGGAATTCTTCTGAAATTTAGTGGCACCGGGGAGGATAGAGAGAAGGGCTACGAATGGGGAGGGGGTGACCGATTCGCCATAAAGATCTGATTAGATTAAGAAGATTTGGGACCAGAACGGGCGTATCAGGTCGCAGTCCCACCAAATGTGACTGTATGTACCTTTAGCTGCGTCACACCTCCAGCAGGAGTCCGAGGCTGAGGGGAACATGACCCTGAGGGTGGTCGGGACGCGGTACCACCGCGATAAAACTTTGTAATTATTTTCCTGCGCATAGCTCGATATGGAGGATTTATGTGTAAAAAAGAAGGCCTTACGCCACTCTGCCTCACTGATATCCCTCCCTAGCTCCTCTGACCAAGCCAGCGTGTATTTAGGGGGGGTGCTATGTGTATGACCCAGAACCATTTTGTAGATCAAGGAGAGCGTGTGCCTTTGGGGGGAGGAAAAGGAGCAGAGTTGTTCGAACCCAGTCAGTGGTCTGTGGACCTGTCTAGACCCATGTAATGTCTTGCAGTGGGCCGCCAGGTGGCTGTGCGTGAGCCAAGTCACTTTCGAGGAAACCGAGGTCGGTGTCAACACGAGAGAACCCGTAGGGTCGTGAACAAAGTTTTGAGCCGTGGGCCAGTCCTGTTTAAGGAAACCGGCCAAGGAGTGCAGCCCCACTCCCTCCGGTAGATCTGGGTTGTCAAAGAGAGGGTTCAGGGGGCTCGGGTCCGTAGAGAGGGCATACGCCTCTCTTCTACGGTACCATATCGCCAGGGCATCTCTAGTGAGGGGGGATAACCCCACCAAGGTTCTGTGGGACAAAGCATGGCCCCAAAGTAGGGCCCTTAGGTCCACCAAGGACATGTCCTGCTCCACACATAATGCCACTTTGCTCAGCGGGTGGGGAAACCATTCCAGGATCCAGGGAGAGTACCGCTGACGCGTGATATTGTTCGAAATCGGGAAGGCCCGCTCCCCCACTCAAAGCGGGACAGCAAAGGAGCTTGTGTTTCAGTCTAGGTCGGCTACATCTCCACACAAATTGAATGGCCATGGAGCGCACCGTGCGAAAAAAGGATGAGGGGAGGGAAATCGGGAGTGCCTGGAAGAGATATAAAAGCTTGGGCAGTATATCCATTTTAAGCGTGTTCATGCGACCGAACCACGACACCGGCAGGTCCATACGGGCCTCCGTGAGGTGCCTGAGCTTGGCCAGGAGCGGGCTGTAGTTCAGGGTGAAAATGTCCGACAGACTATGTGGGACAGCAGTCCCAAGGTAGGAGATGAATTTCTCCTTCCATTGGAAAGAGAACTGAGATTTGAGGGAGGCCAGGGTAGGGAGCGGAACGGATATGTTGAGCGCTTCGGTTTTGGATAGGTTCAGTTTATAGTTGCTCAGCCCACCAAACCTCTCAATCTCGGCTAAAATGGAGGGAATACTAGTGTGGGGTTGAGCGACATATAGCAGTAGGTCGTCCGCATACAGGGAGAGTTTACAGTGCGAGAAGGGAGTTTGGATCCCATGTATATTCGGGTTTGCCCTGATAGCCTGAGCCAAATGCTCGATTACAAGGGCAAAAAGGAGGGGGGAAAGGGGGCACCCCTGTCTGGTGCCATTCTTAATGGGTAATGTACCAGATTGAATTTCGTTGACCAGGGCGGTGGCAGTAGGGACAGAGTACAGTGACATAACACGGGCAAGCATCCTAGGGCCTAGGCCTATTTGGGTGAGGGTGGATTGTAGGAACGGCCAGCTGACCCTATCAAATGCCTTTTCTGCATCGCATCATCCAAGGCGTTGAAAGCCTTCGCCAGGAGAGGGGCCAATTGAGGAGCAAATGTTTTATAAAAACGTGGGGTAAACCCATCAGGACCGGGACTCTTGCCATGTTTGTGTTTTTTAATTGCGAGGAGGAAGTCCTCCGTCGCGAGGGGGGCTTCTAACTCCTCAACCGAGGAGACGGGGATAGTCGGGAGGGCTGTGTCCCTGATATAGGAGGACAAGGCCCCAGGGGAGTCTAAAGAGTGTATGGGAGACATGGGCACTTGAGCAGGGAGACCATAGAGGGTCGCGTAGTATTGGCGGAACTCTTCCGCAATAGCGGAGTTAGTCTGCAACTTGCCCTTGCTAGGGGAAATAATCAAGGGGATGTGTTTCCTTGTCACGCGGGGTTGAAGGGTGTTCACCAGCAGCCGACCGCATTTGTTTGCCTGGGCATAGTGCGTAAAGCGCCCCTTATCCCTAGCCACCAAGGAGCGTTCGGCAAAGATCTGTAAGAGGTCCCTCCTGGCATTGGCCAGATCAATCCATGTTGGATAAGCTTGCCCTTGAGGATGCATTTAAGGGCCTCCCATTTAGTGAGCGGGTTTGTGTTGTCTCGGGCATGGTCGGAGACAAAATGAGAGATGGATTGGATGACGTCTGCAGTGACCGCAGGGTCCGAGAGCAAGTTATCATTAAGTCTCCAGGAGGACCTAGGCTTGTGTGAAGGAATCCTACCCAAAGTGATATGTATGGGAGCGTGATCCAACCACAATGTGAGACCTATAGACGCAGTAGGGGAGAGGTCCAATAGGGATTGAGAAATTAGTATGTAGTCCAGTCTGCTGTAGGAGGAGTGTGCGGGGGAGTAGTATGTATAGTTCCTATCCGTGGGGTTTAAGACTCTCCATACATCTACTAGGGAGAGGTCTGTGAGGATGGAGCGTAGTTTGGTCAGGCTAGCTAAGGAGTGTGAGGACTTACCGGTTGACGTGTCTAGGCGAGGAACCAAGGCCACATTGAAGTCACCACCCAGGATCATGTTAGTCGTGCCGAACTTCCGTAAGCGGGAGGTCACGGAGGAGAAGAACTGCAGCTGGTCCTGGTTGGGAGAATATACGTTAACTACTGTATAAATCACATTCTTGTAAGACAGTTTAAGAAAAATAAACCTCCCAGCAGGGTCTGCATAAGAGTCTAGCACAGTCGGAGTAAAAGAAGTATGGAATGCAATGGAGACCCCTTTCGATTTAGCCAGCGGATTTGTACTATGATACCAGGTAGGGTAGTTTTTGTAAGGGAGCTGTGGGACAGAGTCTGACCTGAAGTGGGTTTCCTGAAGGAGGAGAATTTGAGTACGGAGTTTATGAAAGTGGAACACAATTTGTCTCCATTTCTCAGGGGTGTTAAATCCCCTACAATTCAGGGACGAGACTGACAAGCAGTTGGGACTAGCCATTGGGGTGTTGTAGCATTAAAGGATACTTACCCACCAGTGAGGAGCGCACCGCCTCCGGAGAAGGGGAAGGGGGGGAGGGGAGTGGTTGCAGGGAGAAGAGTAGGGGGTGGAGAGGACAGAGCATGGAGAGAAAAAATACAGAAACAAAGTAGGGCCAAAGCGGCCACTCTAGTAGCGTTGCAAGCAACGGTTCAGCTGTAGCCATAAAGGCAGCTGAAAGGCCTAAGGTGGGGGTCGTGGTCAACTCACGGGGAGAGCCCCGCACACAACACAGATGAGCATTGCACAGCAAAGTATAACGGCAAGATAAATAGAAATTACATGTCAAGCGGAGATGTAACCTCCCTCTCAGCACTACAGGTGTCAGCGCCCCATGACGTCCTGACCGAGACAGGTGGACACACCAGAACAATGTAGTAAGAAAACCAAAGAGAAGAAAAACATACAAAAAGGAATTTACAATGCACACAATAAAACGTTTTGGTCAGCGAGTAGGTGACACAAAAAAAAAAAGGGGAGAAAAAGACAAAATGCAGGGGGGGGGGGGGAGGTCAAGGCAAAGACCTGTAAGACGGGTGAGGGCCAATCTGGGCACATTTGGCAACTTCAAGTTAAGTGAGGGACACTGCATCAAGGGGGACCTCGTGCAGGGGCCCAAAAACAAGTAAATAAAGTGCTTCCAGGGGAAAAATCACAGCATAGCGTCCCGTCACATCCGTCTGTCCCAACAGGGAAAAAGTGGCCGCTGGCCCAAACCTGCAAGTGAAAAGGCACTGTGGATTTAAATGAACATAGTCACATCAGCCAGCAGAAGTAGACGCGGAGGCCTCAGGTTTGGAGCGTTTAGCTTTCTTGCTTTGCCTTTTCCATCCTTTAGAGAGTTGAAATCCAGGGGTGGCAGCATGCAATGGCCAGTCAGGGAGAGATGTCATCGGGAGTTTAAAAGTCCCCAGAAATTTTGGAAGGTCACCCAGGGTACGGAAGACTGCAGATTTTTCGTCATGAGAGGCCGATAACTGGAAAGGAAAGCCCCAGTGGTATTTGATCTGCTTGGCCTGGAGGGCTCCTGTGAGGGGCTTCAGTGCTCTGCGGAGGTCCAGCGTGAGCTTGGAAACATCAGGTAACAATTGGATGCGAGCCTCCTCAAAGAGGATGGAGTCTTGGGCGCGTGCAGCCTGCATGATGGCGTCCTTGACAGCGTAAAAGTGAACTCTGCATATCACGTCTCTAGGATAATTCAGGTTGGGGTTCTTAGGGCCCAGGGCCCTGTGGACCCGATTGTTAGACATAAGCTTTTGGAGCTAAACAAATTACAGGCAGACAGTCTGTAGGTCGTGGAAACAGGAACTGAACTTTATTATTACTTCTTGTACATAGACAAAACATGAACTAGCAAACGTAACACTGCCATCTAGTGATCATATAATGTAATAGGCACACAGCAATGACATTTAGTAGATGTTGCTCATATAATACAAACCTTGTATGCTAACACCCCCACTCAACAACTACTATTTATGTCAATCCCATTTCTGATCTAAGATCAACAAATCTGTTTTTAGCTAGTGGTTTTGTCAAAACATCAGCAATCATTTTTTTTTCCGATTCACAATACACAAGTTCAATCACTTTCTGATCAACTAAGTGTTATGACCCTGCGAGATATTGGGACAGTGGATAGTGATCTGGATCTCAGCTGCGGAGGTTACTCAGGTTAGAGCCACCAGTTACTCTATAGAAACACAGAGATCATGGGGTCTTGGTCATCACAGCCTCCAAAGAGATACAACCTTTATACTGGGGTACACATATAAGCAACATGTAGATATGAGGAGCGAAGCAGTATAATGTATGGTCTGAAGGAGGCTAGGATGGTATGTGGATTGCTACAGGAATAGATCTGTACATAAACAGTCGGGGCACCCTGCAGTCCTTATGGTGATACAGCTTACACCAATAGATAACAGTACACACAGAAAGATCACAGTCCTAAAGATACTGCATTAAAGGTAAAGCTTAGCAAGGCAGTATTAGCCACATGGGGTACTTGCGGTACTGAAGTGTAGATAGTTGGAATCCTTCCTTCAGGGTATTGAGGTCCGGATAAGCATGTGTGGGTCCAGGCAGGTTGGAACAGGTGATGTGGGTACAGGCTGGCTGGTGCTGCGGTTGTGGCAGATTGCTGTGGAGCAGGTACTGGGAGACCTGGGTCTCTGGGGGTTGGTGTCCGGGTCCCTGGTGGCGGCAGGCGTCCAACAGGAATAAACGAACACCCTGCCGCCACATCAGGGGATTTAAATAGGGCGCCTGGAACGCGAGATTGTGCGGGTCGCACTTCCGCGTTCCAGCATGGAGCGCAGACGTCCGCGCACCGGAAGTGACGCGGACGAGATGTAGAACGGAGCGCGGCTGTCAATACAATGTACAGCTGCGCTCGTTCTACCAAGAGTAACGCAGATGGCGTTACATACTCCCCTCCTCAAGGGGGGTACCAACAGAGTACCCAATAGGAGCTGGTCGATCAGGATGTTTGTGATGAAACTGTTTAATGAGTCGGGGAGCATGAATGTGTGAGGAATCTTCCCAGGAATCATCAAGATGACTATATCCTTTCCAGCGAATTAAATATTGAATGGTGGAACCTCTCTTTTTGGAATCCAGAATTCTCTCAACCTCATACTCTGTCTCACCGAAAACCTCTATAGGAGGAGGGGGGTGAGGATCTCTATTAGGGAACGGGTTTGGTGTAAAAGGTTTGACAAGTGAGACATGAAAAGAGGGATGTATCTTCCAATCAGGAGGCAGGAGTAACCTAACAGCATTTTTGTTGATTACATGAGAGATTGGGAAGGGTCCAGCAAATTGACGACCAAGTTTTTTTGAAGGAATCGTAAGGCGTAAGTTCCGAGTGGAAAGCCAAACCATATCGCCAACTTTGTAAATAGGAGGTTTTGTCCTATGAGAATCATAATATTTTTTTTGTTTCTGCTGGGCAGTTTCAAGGTTGGAACGAAGAATACTCAGGTTCTTTTTCAAGGTGGTCAGGTAATTATCCACAGAGGGAACATTATTTGTGGGGAAAGAGGATGGTAAGCTGTTAGGATGAAATCCATAGTTGGCGTAAAATGGTGAGAGATGAGAGGAAGAACTCCTGGCATTATTATATGCGAATTCGGCGTAGGGAAGTAGATGGAACCAGTCATCCTGTAGATGGGTACAGTAACAACGAAGATATTGTTCAAGTGTCTGGTTGACACGTTCAGTTTGTCCATTTGTTTGTGGGTGGTAAGCGGTGGACATTTTATGATTAATCTTTAAGTTTTGACATAGGGCTTTCCAGAACCTGGATACGAATTGGGAACCACGGTCAGTAATGATCTGAGAGGGTAAGCCATGGAGCTTGAGAACGTGAAGTATAAAAGCTTTTGCTGTTTCAAGAGATGTGGGTAATTTCTTTAAAGGGATGAAGTGGGCCATCTTCGTTAAGACGTCAACTGTGACCATGATGGTGTTAGCCCCCTCGGAACGGGGAAGATCGACTATGAAGTCCATTGAAATGACATCCCATGTTCTGTTAGGAATTGGAATCGAAGACAGGAGGCCGTAGGGAGGTTTTCTTGAGTGTTTGTTAGTAGCACAAGTAACACAGGAATTAATGTAATCATGGATTGTCTTTGACAAGTGGGGCCACCAGTAATCACGTTTAACTAGGTGGATGGTCTTACTGATGCCAAGGTGACCTGCTAAAGGGGCATCATGTAGTTGTTTAAGAAGCACGAGTTGTAATTGAGGTGGTACATAAATCTTGTTATTGAAGGTATAAAGACCGTCAGAGTGTCTGGTGAGACCTTTAGGTAATTGCGTACTCTCTTCAACATAGCTCTGGGTAAGTAAATGCTTAAAAGAAGCAGAAACTCCAACAAAGCGGTTGGAAGGGATAATAGATTGGGGAGGATCTTCCGTAGTCTGGTCTTCATAGATACGTGAAAGGGAGTCCGCCTTAAGGTTTTGAGAACCGGGGCGGTAGGAGATGACAAAGTCGAATCTGTCGAAGAACAAACTCCACCTAACTTGACGAGCAGACAGTGTCTTACAGGCCCTCAGGTGTTGCAGATTGCGATGGTCTGTTAGGATGGTGATTGGGTGGGTGGAACCTTCCAATAGATGTCTCCAATTACTGAGGGCATCCTTGATTGCAAGGAGCTCTTTTTCCCCAATGGGATAATTCTTTTCTGCTGTAGATAGAGTCCTGGAATAGAAAGCTACAGGATGCAGAGGCTCGGATAGGGTTGGTTGCTGGGAGAGAACAGCACCTAGAGCGTAATGTGAGGCATCCACTTCGAGTGTGAAGTGAAAAAGTGGATTGGGAAGTTGGAGGATGGGAGCAGAGGTGTAACTTTCCTTGAGCATCTCGAAAGATTTCTGAGCATCTTTTGACCAGGAGAAAGGAGTCTTTGTGCTAGTTAAACTACTGAGTGGTTTCACAATAGCGGAAAAGTTCTTAATGAACTTTCTGTAATAATTTGAAAACCCAAGGAATCTTTGTAAAGCCTTCCTTGTATGCGGTATCGGCCAGGAAAGAATGCAGTCTACCTTGGAAGAGTCCATTTGAATGCCCTTTGGGGTAATTAGATACCCGAGAAAAGAGATGCTGGATTGACTGAAAACACACTTCTCGAGTTTTGCATACAGGGAGTGTGTTCTGAGCCTAGTCAGAACCCAGCGCACGTGTTTGGTGTGTTCCTCAGGAGTGTCAGAATAGATTAAGATGTCATCCAAATAGATTACGACACAAATGTCAAGTAAATCTCGGAAGATATCATTAATGAACCACTGGAACGTGGCTGGGGCGTTACATAAGCCAAATGGCATCACAGTATATTCGAATAGTCCATAGCGAGTTTTGAAGGCAGTCTTCCATTCATCACCTGGGCGAATTCTTATCAAATTATAGGCACCTCTAAGATCTAACTTAGTGAAGATTTTGGATGTCTGGAGACGCTCAATTAGCTCTGGGATTAGTGGTAAGGGATATCTATTCTTCACAGTGATATTGTTAAGAGATCTGTAATCTATTATTGGTCGGAGTGAACCATCTTTATTTTTAACAAAAAACATTGCAGCACTTGCTGGAGAGGTGGAAGGTCTAATAAAACCTTTCTTGAGATTTTCGTCCAGGTAAATTTTGAGATGCACAAGCTCCGGTTGCGACAACGGATAAATACGCGCAGTCGGGATGGGTTTGTCAGGAATGAGGTCTATTGGACAGTCATAAATGCGGTTTGGAGGAAGTCTATCTGCGTTAGTCTTACTGAAGACATCCGTGAAGTCAAGTAGGTGTACTGGGAGTTGATCTTGGTGAGAGTCCGTGAAAGAGATATAGTAATTAGAGTAACAAGTCTCCTTACAAAATTTGGACTGCAGTGTTAGCGAACTGGTTGCCCATTGAAAAGTGGGCTGGTGTAGACAAAGCCATGGTAGACCTAGAACAATTGGGAATATAGGTGACGAGATTATGTCAAAAACAAGGGTCTCCGTATGACCTGAATTATTAGTAACCAAAAGGGGGAGGTTTGAAGAGAAACCGGACCAGAAAGGGATGAAGAGCCATCAATAAAAGTGAGTGACACAGGAAATTGCTTTAACACACAGGGAATTTTATTGGAATCTACAATTTTTGAATCTATGAAATTCCCACAGGCTCCGCTGTCGACCATAGCGTCAAGGGTAATCCTTCTTTGTTCCCACTGTAATGTAAGGGTAATAAAGATGTATTGGTTAGAGATAGAACCAGAGGTATTGAGCTTATTAATGTGGACATCTTTACCTTCAGAATTTCTTTTTAGAAGGGGACAGTTGGAGACAATATGATCAGGAGCTGAGCAATACAGGCATAGGTTTTGAGCTCTGCGGCGTTGTTTTTCAGCAGAAGATAAAGGTCCCTTGATTGCTCCAAGCTCCATTGGAACATCTTTGGGTGGAGACCTGGCTCTCTTGAACGGAGTAGGTGGAAAAGTGACAGCACGTTCCGCTTTCCTTTCACGAATGCGTCGGTCAATAGCAACAGAAAGTTGCATAAGATCCTCTAGAGAAGAAGGAAGCTCGACACGGGCAATTTCATCTTTCATTGCTTCCGTTAGGCCTAACCGGAATTGGTTCCGAAGGGCAACATCTGACCACTGGGTCTCTCTGCACCAACATTTAAATTCTGTTATGTAGTCTTCGACGGGTCTTCTTCCCTGCTTGAGATTCCTAATTGAGTTCTCAGCAGTTAGCTGTTTGTTTGAATCCTCATAAAGCTGGGACATCTCCTCCAGAAAGGTTTCAAAAGCACCCAGGAGCTCTCCATGTTCTTCTAGATAAGAGTCAGCCCAGACTCTAGGTTCACCCCTAAGGTAAGAGACTAGCGTGAGGATTTTGACCCTATCGGAGAAGTAGGTGCGGGGCCGTAACTCAAACATTAGTCGACACGAACTTACGAACTGTCGATAAAGTTTTCTATCCCCAGAGAAAGTTTCTGGAGGGCATACTTTGGGTTCAGGTCTCTCTCTGGCTAAATTTTGCTCGCGAAGAGCGTCATTCTCTAATCGTAACTCAGCTAAGGAGTTGGTAAGGGTATCTACCCTTTGTGAAAGTCCAACCAAATGGTTTGCAAGCTCCGCTGGATCCATTTTCCTTTTAGGGGTTCGTTTATTATGTTATGACCCTGCGAGATATTGGGACAGTGGATAGTGATCTGGATCTCAGCTGCGGAGGTTACTCAGGTTAGAGCCACCAGTTACTCTATAGAAACACAGAGATCATGGGGTCTTGGTCATCACAGCCTCCAAAGAGATACAACCTTTATACTGGGGTACACATATAAGCAACATGTAGATATGAGGAGCGAAGCAGTATAATGTATGGTCTGAAGGAGGCTAGGATGGTATGTGGATTGCTACAGGAATAGATCTGTACATAAACAGTCGGGGCACCCTGCAGTCCTTATGGTGATACAGCTTACACCAATAGATAACAGTACACACAGAAAGATCACAGTCCTAAAGATACTGCATTAAAGGTAAAGCTTAGCAAGGCAGTATTAGCCACATGGGGTACTTGCGGTACTGAAGTGTAGATAGTTGGAATCCTTCCTTCAGGGTATTGAGGTCCGGATAAGCATGTGTGGGTCCAGGCAGGTTGGAACAGGTGATGTGGGTACAGGCTGGCTGGTGCTGCGGTTGTGGCAGATTGCTGTGGAGCAGGTACTGGGAGACCTGGGTCTCTGGGGGTTGGTGTCCGGGTCCCTGGTGGCGGCAGGCGTCCAACAGGAATAAACGAACACCCTGCCGCCACATCAGGGGATTTAAATAGGGCGCCTGGAACGCGAGATTGTGCGGGTCGCACTTCCGCGTTCCAGCATGGAGCGCAGACGTCCGCGCACCGGAAGTGACGCGGACGAGATGTAGAACGGAGCGCGGCTGTTAATACAATGTACAGCTGCGCTCGTTCTACCAAGAGTAACGCAGATGGCGTTACACTAAGTCATGAATGTAATGATGTCTGACATCGATGTGCTTGGTTCTTCCATTAATCTTCTCACTTGTTGCAAGCTTAATGCAACCCTGATTATCCTCAAATAAGACGGTAGGTTCTGATGTTGCTTCTCCAAGATCCTTGAGTAATTGTTGTAACCACACAACTTCTTGACTGGCATAAGCTGCAGATATGTATTCAGCTTCTGTAGAGGACAATGCCACTGACATCTGTTTCTTGCTGGACCATGATATAGAACTGTCCCCCAATTTTAATAAGTAACCACTTGTGGATTTGCGTGTGCTGTGATCACCTGCCCAATCGGAGTCCACATATCCCACAAGGTTTAAATCACCACTTGCTGACAGTTTCAAATTTAAGTCTTTTGTCTGTTTCAGATATCTCATAACTCTTTTGATCGCATTCCAATCTCTTAGACGTGGTTTATCAACTCGCCTGCAAAGAAGAGACATGCTGGCTGCAATGTCTGGACGTGTAGTGGTTGCAATGTAGAGATGTGCCCCCACTGCTTGTCTGTATTGTTCATTGGATGTGAGAAGATCATCTTCTCCTTCTAACTTTGGATAGGCTGTGTCCATAGGTGTGCTTGCTCCTTTCAACTCTGTCATGTTGAATTGCTGAAGAATAGATTCAATTTTTGCGCTCTAATTCAACAGGAAACTTCCATCTTTCTCACGCTGGATGTCAATTCCAAGATAATATGTCACTTCACCTAGGTCTTTAGTTTCAAAGTGCTTGTTGAGTACTCCTGTTAACTTTGCAATTTCATTGTTATTTTTGTGAGCAATGATCAGGTCATCAACATAAATTAGCAGATACATCCACTCAGTGTCTACTTGTTTAGAGTATAGGCACGGATCAGCTTTGCTTCTTGTAAATCCTTCATTTAGTAGAACTTGATTAATCTTCAGGTTCCATGCTCAAGCTGATTGTTTAAGGCCATAAAGAGATTTATTCAACTTGCAGACAAGATGCTCTTGTCCCTTTTTCAAATATCCTTCTGGTTGTGACATGTAAATTTCTTCTTCAATATCACCATTAAGAAAAGCTGTCTTAATATCGTGATGTTTCACAATCATTGTACGCATGGCAGCCACTGTCATTAGTGTTCTGAAAGTACTTTGTTTAGCAACTGGAGCAAAAGTAGCATCATAGTCCTCACCGAACTTCTGTGAGTAACCTTTAGCAACCAGCCTTGCCTTGTACCGACAGACTTTCCCTTCAGAGTTACATTTGGTTTTAAAAACCCATTTACATCCTATGGCATGTTTACCTTGAGGTAGCTCTGAAAGTGTCCATGTCTGGAGATCTTCGAGTGATGTCATTTCTTCATCAGCGGCTTTGTTCCATACTTGTTTCTCATGCATTGGCAGTTTCTGCATCTCTTTCCATGAACCTGGTTCAGTTTGAACAGCTCTGCGAGCTATGTAAGATAAACGTTCAGCTGGAACACCTTTATTGATTCTGGTTGATTTTCTGACTGAAGGTATTTCTGGTTCAGACTCAGGTTTTGATTCTTCTGCAGTAATTTCTATTTCTGTATCACTTTCCTTATTTTCTTGAGTGACTGATGTTGATTCTTTCTCAGTTTGAATGGTTTGTGTCTGTTGTTCAAACTTTGAGCACATAAAAGTTTCATCAATAATCACACTTCTGCTGACTGTTACCTTGTTCGTGTCTTGATGTAAAATCCTGTATCCTTTTTGAGATTCACTGTACCCCACAAGTACACCTTCTTTTGCACATGCATCCCATTTTGTACGTTTTTCTTTTGGAATGTGTACATAGGCTTTACTTCCAAAAATTCTGATGTGTCTTAAATCTGGTTTCCTTTTGTTCCATAGTTCATATGGAGTTTTTGTTGTTGCTTTTCCCGGCAAACGATTTTGAAGATAACATGCAGTTGTGATAGCTTCTCCCCAGAATGTAGTTGGCATATCAGCATCAAATAGCATGCTCCTCCCACTTTCACACAGTGTGCGGTTCATTCTCTCTGCAACTCCATTTTGCTCTGGGTTATATGGAACTGTTGTCTGGAACATAATTCCATGCTTCCTGAGAATGGCTTGTGTTTTACCACTTGTATATTCTGAGCCATTGTCTGTTCGTAGTACTCTGGGCATTCTGCCAAAAATATTATTTACTTGAGCGAGATACTGTTCTAATTTCTCTGGCACTTCATCCTTATTGTGAAGTAGAAATACTGTGGTATATCTGGAGTATTCATCAATGAAGGTCAGGAAGTACTTTTTCTTTCCTGGAGTCATAGTTTTCATTGGACCACAAAGATCTGAATGTATTAAGTCCAGAGGTTTTTGAACTTTGCTGTTTGTCTGCTTGGGAAAAGGTGTCCTTGCCATTTTTCCTTTAATACAGCTGGTACAAATCATTGTGTGATCACATGGATTAATCTTAATACCACTTGCATAGTTATTCTCAACTATTTTCTTTATTGTATCAGAATTTCTGTGTCCCAATCGTCTGTGCCAAGTGTGGATGCAGTTTGAATGTTTATCCTCTTTGGCTATTTTAACCATTTCACTGCAGTTCAACTGATATAGTTCATCTATGATTTTAGCCTTTGCAAGCAATCCCCTTTTGTTATGATACAACTGTCACCCTGAAATGTGACTACATTGCCTTGGTTAGTGAGTTTCTTTACTGACAAAAGGTTGCTTTCAAGATCTGGCACATATAGAACATTCCTCATATGGATCTTTTTAGTGATATCTGGAGAGATAGGACAGTATAGAAAGCCATCTCCTATTCCCACTGATTTCATGAGTTGTCCATTAGCTGTAGTTATCTCTTCTGTTTTGCTTTCATCAAGCTGAGCGAAGAAACTTCGGTTATTTGTCATGTGACTTGTAGCGCCTGAGTCCACACACTATGCTTGCACAGAGGTGACACAATTTTTGGATCCGAATGCATATTCCTTTGTTTCTATGACATTCTTAGCTTGTTGGAATGCACTTTGTTTTTGCATTCTAGCTTTCCAGATTCTACAATCTGCTTTTAGATGTCCTGGTTTCTTGCACACAAAGCATTCCCGCTTTTCTAGCTGCATGTTACTGTGTTTATTTTTGTATCTTGTCTTTAAAGCCGTCTCTGAACACACACTCACAGTACTCATGCTTTCAGTTTTGCGCTTGTATTCATCCACAAGCTTGCCTTTAACATATTCCAGTGTCAGATCATCATCTGGACGTGCATCTAGTGCTGTGACAAGTGTCTCATAACTTTCAGGAAGTCCACTTAATAATAGCGCTGCAACATGGAAATCTTTCATCTCTTCTCCAATCCCTCGCAGTCTCTCCACCATCTCTAAGGTCTGTCTTATATAGTCCT
Organism: Rana kukunoris; assembly: GCA_029574335.1. Taxonomy (NCBI): domain Eukaryota; kingdom Metazoa; phylum Chordata; class Amphibia; order Anura; family Ranidae; genus Rana; species Rana kukunoris. Next base: position 71,770,448 of record CM056060.1, read on the forward strand.
GCATGTCCTGGTCTTTCTGTAGCTTAGTCTGATAGAGCTTTCTGATTAAATACAGTTTATTGCTGAGATTAACTCTTTCATGTGCTTTCTGTAACTCTTCCCACATGTCTTTAGCAGTTTGACAGTTACATATATGTATGATTTGATCATCATCTATGCACAGGGAGATTGTGCTTTGCGCCTTCTGATCTCTGTCTAACCACTCCTCTGTGGGCTGTGCAGGTCTTTGTTCATTTATGCATTTCCACGTACCTTCTCTTATAAGCAGCATTTTCATCTTGAATTTCCAAGATTGGTAGTTCTGATTTGTCAGATTTGCAATGGAAAACTTTGCTGAGGGGATGGCAGCTGCCATTACTGCTGTTTGTCTTTCTGTTGCTGTCTTCCGCACTGAATTGCTCTAGCTCACTGTATCTGGCTATATCCAGGGGTGATCTGTATTATATCCTGGGCTTCTGTAACATGCTCTGGGCCCATAACCTGTTAGACATAAGCTTTTGGAGCTAAACAAATTACAGGCAGACAGTCTGTAGGTCGTGGAAACAGGAACTGAACTTTATTATTACTTCTTGTACATAGACAAAACATGAACTAGCAAACGTAACACTGCCATCTAGTGATCATATAATGTAATAGGCACACAGCAATGACATTTAGTAGATGTTGCTCATATAATACAAACCTTGCATGCTAACACCGATCCAGTTCTATAGCAGCCTCCTTTTCTTTCAGGAGCAGTCCATTCCAGTGAGGACCTCGGCCGTGTGTACACAGAGCGCTCGCCCCGCCCGTCGGCAATCCCGTCGAGCGAAAAGAGAGCACGCTCTCTTTTTGCTCGACGGCTCGCCTGGATGAATGGCTGGTTGCCATTCCCGACGGGCGGGTCGCCGATTTCGACGGCCGGCAGAGAACCTCGACGGGCGGAACGATGTGTTCTGCCCGTCGAGGTTCTCTGCCGTGTGTACGCGGCTTGACACAAACATAATAAAATGTATGGTCCTCAAGCATGTGCCTATGCATGTGAGAGGTGGAAGTATCGATTGTACCCTGCTACAATTAGAAACTCATTGGATTACAATCTCAATACTACTAGATACTCAGGTTTAAATTAATATATAGATTTTTTTTTGTAATACAGACTGGACTTAATTTGGTCATTAACGTACAACATTTTGGCATTACATGATTCTTTTTGCCTCTTCTCCCCCTCCTTATTTGTTTTTTTACCAACCTTCCATACTTCCTGTCTGCTGATTGATATCACTGCCTAGTTGCTATATGATGATTGCTTAATCTGTTATTAATTGTATAAACCAAAATATTATAGATTTAATTTTGTATGTCAACTTTAAAGTGATACTAAAGTAAGGTGACCAGATTTTTAAAATTAAATCCGGGGACATATTTTTTCTTTACTAGTAATGGCGGCAATCAGCGACTCCGCCCGCCTCCCAGTCTCTCAAGTTTTACTCTTTGGGCCCCGGATACTACTGGATGGGGAGTGGAGGAAGATCACTCCGCCAGGGAAGGTAAGGAGATAAGGCAGGTGGCTGGCCAAGATTTGAGCCAAGGCAGAAGAACATGCGAGCCAAGCTGAATGGGCATGCGCCCGAAACTGAAGAAATATTCCCTCTGCTCCGACCAGCACATGATCATCATAAAGGGGCACAGCATCGACACCATCTTCTTGGAGTTTGCATGTTCTCCCTGTGTCTGTGTGGGTTTCCTCCCGGAACTCCGGTTTCCTCCCACACTCCAAAGACAAGCTGGTAGGTTAATTGGATCCTGACCAAATTGGCCCAGTATATATATGTATATATGTGTGTATGACTGTGTTAAGATCCTACGGGGTAAAATGACTGCACCAGCCAGGAAGACACTGCATACAAAAAGCACCCAGAGGCGATTCAGTTCGCATGTGTAGCACTATACAAGTCATTCATTCATCACCGCCAAGCTCAGGTAAGTAAAACTGGGGGCTGGGGGGCCGGTGACTGTGAGAAGTTTTTTCACCTTAATGCATGAGTGTTTACAAATAATTTGTCACTATAATTGTATTAACCACTTCAATACCCACCTATTGTCATATGATGTCCACAGATGGGATCTCCGCCGATTGATCGTTCTTATAGGCGCCGGGAGGGGACATCCCCACCTCCCGCTGCCATCCGGTGCTTCTCTGGGGCTCTCCCGTGCCATCGGGGGCCCGGAGAAGGAATTATCCGGCGCTTGCAGGAAGCATAGAGATGACTGGTGACCAGATGGTCACCAGTCATCTCTTTGAACTTCGGAGGACACAGGCGCGATGTGATGACGTCACGCCCGGGTCCCCGTAAGTAAACAAAGCCGCGATTGCGGCTAGTGAGAAACACCGATCATGAGATTGGTGAATTGTTTTCACCGATCTCATGCTTCCCAGCCTGGAGGAGGGATGTGGGGTCTTATTGACCCCACATCTCTTCATAAAGAGGACCTGTCACACACATTTCCTATTACAAGGGATGTTTACATTCCTTGTAATAGGAATAAAAGTGATTAAAAAATAAATGTAAAAAATGTAAAAAAAAAAAAAAAAATAAGTAAAAAAATATATATATATATATATATATATATATATATATATATATATATATATATATAAAAAAATTAAAACGCCCCTGTCCCCAGTAGCGCGCACGCAGAAGCGAACACACGCCTAAGTCCCGCCGACATATGTAAACGCCGTTTAAACCACATATGTGAGGTATCGCCGCATGCGTTAGCATGTCAGCAACAATTCTAGCACTAGATCTCCTCTATAAATCTAAACTGGTAACTTGTAAAAAATGTCAAAGCGTTGCCTATGGAGATTTTTAAAGCAGGGGTTCACCCTAAAAAAAATTCTAACATTACAATGAGCTGACCTGTGACATGGACTGTTTTTTTTTTTTCGTACATACCGTTTAATCTGCATTTTCCCTCCGTATTCCCCTCTGAAGTAGGCGTTCCTATTCACAGGGTAAGTGATTGACGTTCTTCCGACCGGCGCATACAGCGCGTCACGAGTTGCCGAAAGAAGCCGAACGTCGGGTCGGCTCTATACGGCGCTATACGGCGCCTGCGACCAACGTTCGGCTTCTTTCGGCAACTCGTGACCCGCTGTATGTGCCGTTCGGGAGAACGTCAATCACTTACCGGGGAATCTGGGGGGAAAATACAGATAAAACGGTATGTACGAAAAAAAAAAAAAAAAGACCAGCATAATGTCCGTGTCACAGGTCAGCTCATTGTAATGTTAGAATTTTTACAGAAATTTGGCGCCAATCCATGAGTGTGCCCAATTTTGAAGGGTGACATGTTAGGTATCTATTTACTCGGTGTGAGGCGGCGTACACACGACCGAGGTTCTCGCTGGAAACCAGCGAGAACCTCGCTGGAAGCTGCATTCCAGCGAGGACCTCGGCCGTGTGTACGCTCTCGGCGAGCTTCCCGTCGGGAAGCCCGTCGAGCAGAAATAGAGAGCACGCTCTCTATTTGCTCGACGGCCCGCCTGGATGAATGGCTGGTTGCCATTCCCGATGGGCGGGTCGCCGATTTCGACGGCCGGCAGAGAACCTCGACGGGCGGAACAATGTGTTCTGCCCGTCGAGGTTCTCTGCCGTGTGTACACGGCCTAACATAACTTTACTGTTTTGTTATTTTTTTAATTCATGAAACTTTATTGCGCAAATACCGTGCAAGATAAAATGTTGCAACAACCGTTGTTTTATTCCCTAGGGTGTCTGCTAAAAAAACATATATAATGTTTGGGAGTTCTGCTTAATTTTCTAACAAAAGAATGATGATTTGTACATGTAGGAGAGGAGTGCCAGAATAGGCCCGGTAATGAGGTGTGTATAAAAGCCTGGTATTGAAGTGGTTAATGAAAATTGGAATGTACTGTAATTTGTACAATTTTGCTCTATTGTGGATTATTCTGTCCTAGTGCTTCACATTGGCTGGAGGTTCACCAGCCTTTTTGATATGTGCAGCATTCACCTTAAGGCCATAAGGGAGCCGGGAGGTGGTGGGCTATGTGTGGAATCGCATGGACACTCCAGCCATCATCTGGATGTTCTGGCTGGTGCCTGATTCTGTCTGGTTGCCATGTTGTCAATTTTTCTTTCATCTGGGCCCTCCTATGCTTGGCACTGTGCTGCTTTGTGGGTCCAGTGGGTGTGGATTGGGAGGTTTGTCTTTGCTCAGCCCCTCCTGTGTATGTTGTGGCCATTGTGTCATCTGGCAGGCGCCTCCTGCTGCATGGAACTCTGGGTCTTGTAAGTAAGTGGAGAACTCCTCTAGTTGGGGCATGTGCGATAGCCACATCTCGTCTGTGCTTGATTAGTTACGTCAGACGTCAATTGAGCAGGGGGGGATATAGGGTTGGCTTTCCAGCATACCACCAGCTGGAAGGCAGGGGCGACCATTACAATTTTGTGCTGTAAACGAGAGGTAGCTATTGACCATTGATAGTATGACTATGGAAGTTTAGCAAGCATGCATTACAGCTCTGCCTTAGCCAATGAATGTCCAGCACTTTATTTGATTTTGGAAGTCACTTCCTCTATTATATCTCCGAAGCCTGGTCCCAATGTATTCCCTGTGATAGAACATAGCCTCCCCTCCTAATTTGTGGACTTGCTTGGTGACCTCCTTGATGTCTCTTTGGGTGAGTTCGATAGAGGAATGGACAGAATAATCCATGATATTTTTACATTGAATGTGTTCTAAATGTAGAAATAACTATTGATTATGCATATGATCTAATTCTTAATAGAATGTTAAGAGAATTGGTGGTCCTTAGAAATCCCTATAAGAAGCCAAAGTTGGCAAAACATGTTGATATTTAACACCAAATACTGATCACCTTCTATACATGCAAAACAAAAATAAAGTTGCGCTGCTAAAAATATAAAAAGAAAGGAGCAGCCAGCACTAACAGTGAAACAACCTGTGAGTAGACAATGAAAGAAAAATAAGTGCAGCGCTAGTGAGCGTGAATTTGCGTGAAGCAATATACACCAATCCCATTCAAATGAGTGACATTGTAATGGGGTAATCCAAAAACACAATACCAAAAAAGTATAAAGAGGGTGGTGAAACCCTATGAATGCAAACGGTGAAATGTAAAATGTAAACTACAAAGAAAGTCCTTTGGATCAAAACAGGCAAGTCTTCATATGGAACATTCCTATACACCGCTCCTGTGTTACTGGAGAAACTGATGGTATGCGTGATCCACTTAGATGGGCATACAGGATAACCAAACAGATATGTGAAAAAGGATGGGTACTCTTACCACAAAAGTTGGACACATATGCCAGGAGCACTGTGTCAGATGCGCTTGTAAGAGCTCCTCGGATGGACGGCTCTATGAGGAGTGATGATTGGAAGGATTGTAGATCTTTCCCAGCGATCACAGGGTCCAAGATGGAGAGTAGTTCCAGGTTTTCAGATGGAGCAACGCTTATAGGTATCCAAAAAAGAAAAACAACTCCAAATGGTGTAGTTTGTTTTGAAAAGGGAAGCCTTTATTAGGCTAATGAATGGTAGAACAATAAAAACAATAAAAAATGAAAATGCCAGTACTCTGGAAAGGATCTGGCACACATGATCACATGAGTATAAAAGAGCGTGGTAGTTGGGTATGAAAAAGGTATGTACCCGACATGTTTCGAGCTAATGCTCATCGACAGGGGCATTTGCTTTTTAAAATACTACACCCAGAGGCACCTCTCTCCTTGTTTGCCTTTCTAGATTTGGAACTTGGTTTCTGTTCCCCACTGACGGCAGCCCTGAGTGTATATCCCCATCAACAAATAACATTTTATTCCAAAACCCTATTCCAAACAGCCTGAACTCTTTTTATTTTATTAATTTTTACTTGGACCTTTTGTTGGACCCTGGTTTATATCACGCTGTTGGGATATATATATATTTTTCTCTGATTTTTGCGCATAATTTACTTGTTGTATTCACCACTGAAGTGGCCTGATAGTCTGATGTGCGTACACATCATCAGTTCAAAAACCGATCGTGTCCGAACGCGGTGACGTAAAACACAACGACGTGCTGAAAAACTGAAGTTCAATGCTTCCATTTGATTCTGATTCTGAGCATGCGCCAGTTTTTGAACTGATGCTTTTGCATACTAACCATCGGTTTGGATCGATGGTCAGGCGTCCATCAGTCCGATTTTAAAGCAAGTTTTAAAACTTTGGTCCGAAGGATGACGGACCGAAGGGCCGTACACGTGGTCGGTTTGGACCAATGAAACTGGACTTCAGTCCATTTTCATCAGTTTGGACCGATCGTGTGCACACGGCCTAAGGCTTACCTGTAGGTGCTTGCAATATCTCCTTAACCTACATGGTTAAGGAGATATTTGAAGAAATATTGTCTACGGTGCATGCGCGGGAATCGTGACGGGAACGCACGCATGCACGGGAATCGTGCGTGGGAGTGACGGCCAATCACAGTGCTAGAGCGGCAATACCCAGAAGTAACCTCCGGGAGCAATGGCTGCGGCTGGAGGGGAAGACGAGGAAGGTCACGGGGGCTTCGATCTAAGGTAAGTAATACATAATGAGCTAGTATGCTAGTCAGAAAGAGACATTGTGAGTTTTTTGAAGTTCAATTTTTTCCCACAATTCTTTTCAAAATCAAGATTTTTTTCATTTTAATTTTTTTTCACATAATTTTCATATTAGCGGGTTATTTCTCACACACAGCATATGCATACCACAAATTACACCCCAAAACACATTCTGCTATTCCACCTGAGTATGGAGATACCACATGTGTGAGACTTTTACACAGCGTGGCCACATACAGAGGCCCAACATGCAGGGAGCACCATCAGGCGTTCTGGAACACCCAGACCTATTCTGACATTTCTCTCCTACATGGAAAAATCATCATTTATTTGCTAGAAAATTACATAGAACCCCAAAACATTATATATATTTTTTAGCAAAGACCCTAGAGAATACAATGGTGGTCGTCGCAACTTTTTATTGCGCATGGTATTTGCACAGCAATTTTTCAAACAAGTTTTTTGGAAAATAAAACAGTTTTGTGCTTTAAAAAAAACCCAATAAAGTTAGCCCAATGTTTTTGCATAATATGAAAGATGAAGTTACACCGAGTAAATAGATACCTAACATGTCACGCTTTAATATTGCACACACTCATGGAATGGTGCCAAACTTTAGTACCAGTTTAGAGTTACAGAGGAGGTCTAGTGCTCAAAGTATTGCTCTTGCTCTAACGCATGCTATGATACCTCACATGTGGGGTTTGAACGGTGTTTACATATGTGGGCGGGATTTTTCTTCATGTGTTTCCAATTGGTTCAGTAGCACACATGTTATAAAAAGCATGGATAGAGCACATGTCAGCTGCCCTGAGAGGGGGCAGACTTGCTGGCTGGAATGGCGGGGCGGAACAGAGATGTTTTGGAGCAAGTTTTTTTTTTTGGGGGGGGGGGGGGTGGCAATTGTTTTATTTAATGATGTTCACTTTGATGTTTTGGTCTGCTGCATAATTTTTCAAAATGTTTCTCAAGACGTTAATGACTAATGTTTTAATCCTGTGGGTCTATCCTGTTATTTCAAAAGCATATTATAATTACTGTGTGAAATAAACCTAGGTCTATTTTTTGTTTTTATGTTTTTTTTTGTTTGTGTGTTTATTTTTAATATTTTGTTTTGCTTTCCTTGTTTTGTGGACCAATAAAATTACTTTCAAATTTTGAAGTTTGTTTTGTGATATTTTTTCATGCTACGGATTTTAACAACTGCAGCTGAAATAGTTTGGGCCTAAACCATCAAGTGTGATTTGTTTCTAAGCGTCTTTGCTGGTGTGTATGCATGAAATGTTTGCCATGTTTAGTCAGAAAAGGAAAGACAAAGCGGTAAGTATTGTTTCCTCAAATTGATGGCAAGACTGTCTGTTTAAAGCACATGTGCAATATGAAGGAAAACCTGCAAACAAGGCCTATTGGGGGGGGGGGGGGGGGGGGGTGTATTGGTGAACAGGCTTGAAGTGCTGATTTACAGCACTGTGCTTGAATCTAGCACAAGACAATCCTATTCTAATTGTGGGTTGTTTGAGGGAAGCCAAGTGAGTGTTGGAACCCCTGCTAGTGTTTTTAGGTTGGGCTTTGTGTCCCTTTTCTTAAAATTGGCTTCACTTCCTGTCACACAGCTGAACAGGAAGTGAGGTTAAAACCCTACCAATGGTCTTTTCTTCGGGACACAGGTCAATCTAACTAGTGTCCCCATTAAGCAAATTGCACTGCTGTGTACACCCCAAATGATTAGTTAGTTTGGGGTTTAGTAAAGGCAAAGCCGCTCTGCAGTAGAAGCATAGTCAATGAAAATCAGAAGGGAAGCACTGATGGTTTTAACATCCAATCCCGCCAAGTTTTTTTTTCTTCCTTGCTTGTCCACTTGTAGTGCAAAGTGGATTTGCCTTTAGTAAATGGACCCCAAAGTCCAAGATCCCTACTAATTTGGGGTGTACACAGCAAAATACAATTTCCATAATGGGAAACTATTTAGATTGATCTGTGTGTCCCCAACAAGACATTAAAGCGGGAGTTCGACCGTTTTTTTTATTTTTTTAATTGCTCTCCCACTCTTACCTTGTCTTAATAGGAGCCCGTGCGTACCACTCTTTTCGCCGCCAGCATAGTTTTTTTGAACAAAAGGATACTTTGTAAAATCCGGAGGTGGCAGGTTCCATCTTTACTGTTCCACGTTGAAGCTGAGCACTATCCACTTCCGGGATACGGTGAATGCTGGCGTCCCAGCATTCACTGCTATATCCCGCGCATGTGCAGTGTTGATGGCGAGCCGCGCCGTCAACACTGCACAGTTCCCATGCGTCATAATGAACCGCCCCGTTGTGCTGAGACACAACAACAGCTGGTTTCTCACAGCGATAGCTCAGAACGAATTGAGCAGCTGATGAGAAACCAGTAAGTCCAGCAATGCTCTTTATAAAAAAAAGTACATTTTGTTGTTAAAAGTAGAAGATTTATTATTAAAAAGCTACACCTGTGTTACAAAAATAACAATGGTGTATTAGTTCACGCTCACGTCACATGACCCACTTTCCGAGTCACATGACCCGCTTGCCGAGTCACGTAACCGGCGAAATATCGCGGGATTTGATCACAGAGCATCTCCTGGGGACGTAAGGACAGAGTCCCAGGAGACATAGCGCCGTCGGGGGAAAATGGATAGGCACGCCCATTCCCCCGCGGTGTACTATGATTGACAGGCCCGAATTAAATGAAGAAAACGGGTAAGCCTTCACTAAAAAAAAAAAAAAAAAGCATGGATTTGGTATTGTGAATAGAAGGCTGTTTAATGCATATTAAGTCAAAAATTAGGGTGAACCTCCACTTTAATCTGGTTTTACCCTCACTTCCTGTTTGGCTATGTGGCAGGAAGTGAATGAATTAAGTAGAAAGTGACAACATTTGTGAGGTGTCTTTACCCTATCAAGGGTGCAGGCATCCCCAAAACAAACAAGAAAATTGTTCATTTTACATTGGGTGGTGTTTGTGGGGGTCCCTAACACACATTCATACATATTAGCAACGCTGGATCCTGGCCTATTGGCATGGTTATATTTTCTTAAGCCTCTCAATAAAATTATCTGAAATTTGGGGTTAAACTGGAACTATAATCAACACTTCTTTTTTTGTTTTCTTTCATTTTGGATAGAGTTGGGGGGAAGGGTTATAAGCCCTGTCAGTTTATTTTGTATTATCCCTGTCTGTTTGGGGAGATTGGCCTTCACTTCCTGTCCCATAGCCAAACAGGAAGTGATAGAAAAACTAGGCAAATTAAGGGACTCCTGTCCCCCCCACAGAACTTGTGTGTGTCCCCTGAAAATTCCTGGGCGGGTCATAAAAAAACAGGGTGTGGCCTTGACAGGAAGGGTGGGTCATTTTTCTATTAGAGGGTGCAGAAATTTGGTCAGGCCTAGGGCAGCACAAAACCTAAATATCCTACTGCATATTAGGGCTTATTTAGACAGGATCCGATTTACAGCATGTTTTTAGATTGTGGGAGGAAGCCCACGCAGGCACACAGAGAACATGCAAACTCCAGGCAGATGGTTTAATGGGCGGGATTCGAACCAGCAAGCCTTTTGCAGCTAGGTGAACGTGCTATACACTACACCACTGTGCTGAACGAACATGATCGCAGCTGAAAGCATGAGATCAGTGTTTTTTTTTTTTCCAATTCCATGCTTTCCAGCCTGGAGGACAGATGTGGGGTCTTATTGACCCTGCCTCTCTCCATAAAGAGGACCTGTCACACACTAGTCCTATTACAAGGGATTTTTACATTCCTTGTAATAGGAAGAAAAGTGAAAAATAATACAAAAAAAGGGACAAACAAGTGCAAAAAGAAAAATATTAAGTTAAAAAAACAAACAAAAAAAAACTAAATTTAAATGCCCCTGTCCCTAGTAGCTCACACTCAGAAGCGAACACGCATGCAAGTCCCACCCACATATGTAAACACCCTTCAAACCCCACATGTGAGGTATCATAGCGTGCGTTAGAGCAAGAGCAATACATTTAGCACTAGACTTCCTCTGTAACTCTAAACTGGTAACCTGAAAAAAAAGTCAAGCGTCGCCTATGGAGATTTTTAATAACGAAGTAGCGCCATCCTATGAGTGTGCGCAATATGAAAGTGTGACAAGTTAGGTATCTATTTACTCAGTGTAACATCATCTTTCACATTATCCCTAAAAATTGGGCTAGCTTTACTGCTTTGTTATTTTTTAATTCATGAAACAGGTTTCTTTTTAAGCAAAAAAATAAAGGGCGTTAGAAAAATTTTGGCGCAAATACCGTTGGAAATTTGTAAGGAAAAATGCCTGCCACTTTATTCCCTAGGGTGTTTGTTAATAAAATATATACAATGTTTGGGGGTCCTGAGTAATTTTCAAGGAAGAGAGAAGTGCCAGAAGAGGCGCGGTATGGAAGTGGTTAAAGTGCAACAATAAAAGTGAAATATTCCTTAAAATTTTGTACCATGGGGGGGTGCAGTCAGGGCCGCCATGAGGAATTATGGGGGCCCTTACACAGCTTCAGGCATGGGCCCCCTGGAGCAGAGAACCGTGGGGGGGGGTGCTGCCGCCTGAAAGTGAGAAGGGGGGGGGCTGCCGCAATTTGATAAGCGGGGGGTTCCTTTACAAAAAAAGAAATAAAGAAAAATATATATATAAAGAAAAGGGTGGTAGCCATCCGGGGTCCCTGGGGACCTCTGGTCCCTATTAATAAAAATAAACCTCTGGGCCCTTTAATAAAAATATATATATATATATATATATATATATATATATATATATATATATATATATATATATATATATATATATAAAAAAAAAAGAAATAAAACTCTGGGCCCTTTAATAAAAAAAATATATAAACCAAAATAACATGGGGCCCTGTGGACCTCTGAGCCTTTTACTAAAAATATATCTATATATAAAAAAAAATTAAATAAAATATAAAACATTTAATATTATATATATATATATATATATATATATATATATATATATATATATATATATATATATATATATATATATATATTAAAAATTATTTATTTTTTATAAAAAAAGGGGGGTTGTCACCTGGAGCCCTGGGGATCTCCAGGCCCTTGAGGACCTATAGACCCCCCCCCCCCAAAAAAAAAAACATTGGCCCTTTAATAAAAAAACTATAATAAAAATATATTAAATATATTTTTTTATAAAAAATAAATGAAAAAATGGGGGGTGCCTCTGGGTCCCTGGGGACCTCCGGACTCCTAAAAAATAAATAAAAAATAAACTATTAAAAAAAATATTTAATAAAAAAATTATAAAAAAAGAGGGGGGTTACCATCTGGGGTCCTCCAGGCACCTGGGCACCTCCGGACCCCCGGGCCCCTTACAGGTGTACTGCCTGAACCCCCCTGATGGTGGCCCTGGGTGTAATGTCAGCATGTGAAAAGTGACATTCTGAAGGAAAAAAGCCGTTTAAAACTTGTGGCTATAATGAATTGTCGCCTCCCGGCAATTGTGAGAAGATTCATTCATAAAAAAAAAAAAAGCGTGGGGTCCCCCCAAATTCCATTACAGGCCCTTCAGGTCTGATATGGATATTAAGGGGAACCCCGCTCTCCTGAACCGCACCAGGCCACATGCCCTCAACATTGGGAGGGTGCTTTGGGGTGCCCCCCAAAGCACCTTGTCCCCATCATTGATGGGGACAAGAGCCTCATCCCCACAACCCTTGCCCGGTGGTTGTGGGGGTCTGCGGGCAGGAGGCTTATCGAAATCTGGAAGACCCCTTTAACAAAGGGGCCCCTCAGATCCCGCCCCCCCTGTGTGAAATGGTAATGGGGTACATTGTACTTCTACCATTTCACAAAAAAAAAAAGTGTCAAGTGTAAAAAAAGACAAGAGACGGTTTTTGACAAGTCCTTTTTTATCTTCTTTCTTCTCCTTATTTTCTTCTTTCCTTCGGGTTTCTTCCTCCATCTTCTTCTTCCTCTGCTTCTTTCTTGGGTCTTGTAGTGCCGCACCCTCCCAATGTTGCACCCTCCCAATGTTGAGGGCATGTGGCCTGGTGCGGTTCAGGAGAGGGGGGGCGTGCTCTGTCCCCCCCTCTTTTCTGCGGCCGGCCAGGTCAACTAGATAGATAGATAGATAGATAGATAGATAGATAGATAGATAGATAGATAGATAGATAGCTAGTAGTCAGTATAGTTAAATTTACAGTTTGTAGAGAATATAAATTTACAGTTTGTAGAGAATATATTGACATCCCTAGGAGTTGTCAATATATTTATAAACTGTATAGCTTAGCTATATCTGCTATTAGAATCTGTCAGGCAGGAGATTGTGCTTGATGCAGTGCTCTAACGTGTTGTATTGCCTGCATTAGGGTTTACCTTAAACATAGTACTCCGTGTTAGTCAACGTGTGCTAGTTAATTGCACATAGACGCATTACCTGTTACTGCACGTGTGCTATTTATTTGCACAGAAAGGCAGTTGCTGTTAATGCAAGTGGGCTATTGAATTGCACAGAAACGCAGTCGCTCTGACTGTGCGTGTGCTGTTACATACCACCTGAGCGCATTTGGTGTCACTGCACGTGTGCTGTTACATACCACCTGAGCGCATTTGGTGTCACTGCACGTGTGCTGTTACATATCACCTGAGCGCATTTGGTGTCACTGCACGTGTGCTGTTACATACCACCTGAGCGCAGTTATTATCACTGTATGTGTGCTGTTACATACCACCTGAGCGCATTTGGTGTCACTGCACGTGTGCTGTTACATACCACCTGAGCGCATTTGGTGTCACTGCATGTGTGCTGTTACATATCACCTGAGCGCATTTGGTGTCACTGCACTTGTGCTGTTACATATCACCTGAGCGCATTTGGTGTCACTGCACGTGTGCTGTTACATACCACCTGAGCGCAGTTAGTGTCACTGTATGTGTGCTGTTACATACCACCTGAGCGCATTTGGTGTCACTGTATGTGTGCTGTTACATACCACCTGAGCGCATTTGGTGTCACTGCACGTGTGCTGTTACATACCACCCGAGTGCAGTTAGTGTCACTGTATGTGTGCTGTTACATACCACCTGAGCGCATTTGGTGTCACTGCACGTGTGCTGTTACATATCACCTGAGCGCATTTGGTGTCACTGCACTTGTGCTGTTACATATCACCTGAGCGCATTTGGTGTCACTGCACGTGTGCTGTTACATATCACCTGAGCGCATTTGGTGTCACTGCACGTGTGCTGTTACATACCACCTGAGCGCAGTTAGTGTCACTGTACGTGTGCTGTTACCTACCACTTGAGCACATTTGGTGTCACTGCACGTGTGCTGTTACATATCACCTGAGCGCATTTGGTGTCACTGCACGTGTGCTGTTACATATTACCTGAGCGCATTTGGCGTCACTGCACGTGTGCTGTTACATACCACCTGAGCGCAGTTAGTGTCACTGTACGTGTGCTGTTACATACCACCTGAGCGCATTTGGTGTCACTGCACGTGTGCTGTTACATACCACCTAAGCGCAGTTAGTGTCACTGTACGTGTGCTGTTACATACCACTTGAGCGCATTTGGTGTCACTGCACGTGTGCTGTTACATATCACCTGAGCGCATTTGTTGTCACTGCACGTGTGCTGTTACATATCACCTGAGCGCATTTGGCGTCACTGCACGTGTGCTGTTACATACCACCTGAGCGCAGTTAGTGTCACTGTACGCGTGCTGTTACATACCACCTGAGCGCATTTGGTGTCAGTGCACGTGTGCTGTTACATACCACCTGAGCGCAGTTAGTGTTACTGTACGTGTGCTGTTACATATCACCTGAGCTAATTTGGTGTCACTGCACATGTGCTGTTACATAACACCTGAGCGCATTTGGTGTCACTGCACGTGTGCTGTTACATACCACCTGAGCGCAGTTGGTGTCACTGTATGTGTGCTGTTACATACCACCTGAGCGCATTTGGTGCCACTGTATGTGTGCTGTTACATACCACCTGAGCGCATTTGGTTTTACTGCACGTGTGCTGTTACATACCACCTGAGTGCAGTTAGTGTCACTGTATGTGTGCTGTTACATACCACCTGAGTGCATTTGGTGTCACTGCACGTGTGCTGTTACATATCACCTGAGCGCATTTGGTGTCACTGCACTTGTGCTGTTACATACCACCTGAGCGCAGTTAGTGGTACTGTACGTGTGCTGTTACATACCACTTGAGCGCATTTGGTGTCACTGCACGTGTGCTGTTACATATCACCTGAGCGCATTTGGTGTCACTGCATGTGTGCTGTTACATACCACCTGAGCGCATTTGGTGTCACTGCACATGTGCTGTTACATACCACCTGAGCGCATTTGGTGTCACTGCACGTGTGCTGTTACATACCACCCGAGCGCATTTGGTGTCACTGCACGTGTGCTGTTACATAGCACCTGAACAATATGTCTGGAAGGACAACAAAGAGAGGCAAAGAGTCACGAGGGCAAGCAGGCTCTGCATATAGAGGTAACGCTGGTGGTGGATGTGGTGCATCCTCTTCAGCACGTGGCCGTGGCCACTCATTCTTCTTTTCGGGAGCTGGCCGTGTTGAGCCTCAACATGCTGAGAAATTAGTAGAGTGGATGGCCAAGCCGTCCTCATCCTCCTCATCCTCTCTCACACAGACTGATCTAAGTTTGTCTGGCAAAGCAGCTGCCAAGGCGTCCTCTTCCCTCTGCACAATGGCTTCACACAATACTTCCCTAGTACCACCATGTCCTCCTGAGGAGCCCCCCGAACTGTTTCAACACAGTGTTGGGTACATGCTGCAGGAAGATGTGCAGCGTTTTGAAGACTCCGATGACGGAACACAGATATAGGAAGGCATTGATGTGAGCCCAGGGAGAGGGGGTGGCCGAGAGGGACAGCAATCTGGGAGTGATGTTCCCCCAGCTGGAGCATACTGCCAGGTTTTCGACAGTGATGATGAGGAGGGAGGGGATGATGAGGTCACTGACTCTACATGGGTGCCTGATAGGAGAGAGGAGGAGGAAGAGGAGGGGGAGGACGAGGCACAGGCACATCTCCAAAGAGGCAGGATGCCCTCCAGGGGTCAGCTTAAGGGCACACCAACTGCATTACAGCGCACATCTACAGCGCTTGTGCATGGCGCTGCTGTGTCTGACCGGTACAGCAAAAGTTCTTTGGTGTAGGCCTTTTTTGAAACATGTCCACAAGAACGTACCTTTGCTATTTGCAACATATGTCGCAAGCGTATCTCGCGTGGCCAAAACATCAACCGCCTGGGTACCACATGCTTGTCCAGACATATGTTGACCTGCCATGCAGCTCGTTGGCAAGCACACCAGAAAGACCCACAACAAAGACAAAAGCGTACCCCCCCTTGCCCTTCTGGGACCTCCAACCCCACTAGACCCCCAGTCAGATAACTCATTCAACTAGATGTCTGTGTATTATTCAAGGTTAATTGAACACTATTGATGATGCGGTGCCGTCATGTCTAGCTACCAATTAAAGAATTATCCTCAGTGAGTGAATAGGGGGTGGGGACTACATTGTCCTGTGATGAACTGTATTATGCTTGAAACTGTATAAGAAGCTGAGAAAATACCAATAAATTGTCATATCTTTGGAAGCAAGTGCGGAGCTTGAGTCTCGTCTTGTTTATGGGAATGGATATGGATCGTGTATGCAAGATTGTCGCAGTGTGTCAGATAAGCTTGTCGTGGTTGGATGGAAGGTCGTAAGCGGTGGTGACCGTTACATTTGGTGGCAGCAGTGGGATGATTCCATCATCAGAAGGACAGCTACAAGGGCACATGACAATGGAGACGGTGTATGAACGGATGAAGCTCTCTTCCCTCATGGACTTACTGGAGAGCCGGGGGAAAACCGGCCAGCAACCGTACGAAAAGGGACATTATCGCAGAACTGGTCGAAATGGATAGAGCTGAAAGGCCCGCCGTAACGGACAGGACACCCGAGGAAGAAAGTTTTGATCGGGCTGTTAACCTAAGACTGGCACATTATGGTCCTAACCCTCCACCAGAGATCAGGGACCGAGTTATTGCGGCTCTGAATGCCACCTTGCTACAGAGAAGAAGTGCTGCAGCAGCTGAAGTCACAGCAGCACCAACTAAAGAGAGAGGAGAGGTGCAGATACCAGTCTCCATGGAAGAGGAATTCCAAAGAAGGTTACAAGAGATGCGGATACAGCATAGAGGACCAGTATCAGAGGAGGTCCTGTTGGGATGGTCGGATGTGATTCAGTGTCAACTCTGGAAGGAAGCGTTAGCTCTGGAGCAGCAAAACCAAGGAGAGGTCCTGCCCTCCATCTATGCAAGGTACTGGCCGCAGTATGACGTACGAATGCTGTTGTTGGGGAAACAACCGAAGCAGGAGTGGACAGCTGAGTTAAACAGGCTGATCCGGGCAGAGATGCAGCTGGATGAAAGCTACAGAGCCCTCCAGTGGTATTTAGCCCAAGAGTGCCCGTGGCCAGCAGATGACAGCCCCACAGAAGGTCATGACTATGATGGCCTGGGATTATTGTATTGGAGGATGTCCAGTGATCCAGACTTCGGGGATGATCGGGAGTGGCGCTTGGAGGACATAATGGAGCACAGAAAAATTGAATATCTCGGGAGGCCACTGGTCACAGGAAGATTTAGAATTTCTGGCCATTCAAGAATTGGAGCTGGAGGTCACCTACAGACCGCTGTTAGACTTGGCTCAGCAGCAGGGTGGGGCTCCCATTGCCTGGGACTATGAGATAACTGTGAAATCCTGGCTGATGAATCGGCAGTGGAAAATATGGAGATTTTCATCCCTAAAGCCAAAGCGGATGATGTGGAGTTACAGAGAGCCGGGGCGGTTGGCCCCTCTCTCCAGCAACAAGCTGAGGTGGTAAAGCTTTTACCCCCAGCTAAATCACTGGCAACAGAACAGAGGGTCACGGACCTCTGCTCTCCACTAACGGAAGAGGGGGACCCTGTGGTAGTGGATGGGACTGTGGTCTCCACTCACAGCAACCCAGCAGAAGAGCTGGCAACAGAACAGAGGGTCACGGACCTCTGCTCTCCACTAACGGAAGAGGGGGACCCTGTGGTGGTGGATGGGACTGTGGTCTCCACTCACAGCAACCCAGCAGAAGAGCTGGCAACAGAGCAGAGTGTCATATGCCTCTGCTCCTCATTAACAGAAGAGGGGGACCCCGTGGTAGTGGATGGGACTGTGGTCTCCACTCACAGCAACCCAGCGGAAGAGCTGGCAACAGAGCAGAGTTTTATAGGCCTCTGCTCCTCACTAACAGAAGAGGGGGTTCCTGGGGTAGTGGATGGGACTTCAGTCTCCACTGGCACAACCCCAGAAAATGGTACAGGACTGGGACAGGAGGATGTTGGCTTTGCTTTGCAAGCACGGGGGGGGTTTTCACCAAGCACCAGTGGATGGGACTTCAGTCTCCACTGGTATACCCCAGGAAGGGGGGGCAGTTGGCCCAGACCCCCAACAGCATGATGGACTGAGCCCAGCCACCCTGCCTTCTCCCCAGCGGCAGGCGTGTTCTCTGAGAGAGGCAGAGGTTGGCGGGGTGAGTAATGCTCAGTTTGGAGCCATTTATTTGGGGTACAGTATGGATACCAGCATTGGAGGACTGGAACTACTGACGGACTTCAGAGTCAACCCGTTTGGGGTTACCACCTGTGTCCGTCTCCCACCGAAAGGGGAGAGATGTAACGGAATGCACCGTGACAGACTGAGATATTCCTATGTCTAGGGTCACCTTATGTCCACTAGGGCCATAGGGTGACAAAGAATCATAATTCATTCATTACAGAAGATGGGACATTAATAATAATTCATGTTTGCAGGATGTCTTCAAATATCAAAAGCTGTTGGCTATTCAATCTGGGCACACATGCTTTTGAAAGGTGTTAATTCAGGTCTACAAGACCAGAGTGAGTCATACCTTTGTATAATATGCTATTGAAATATCTTAAGGTGTTGGCTATTCACTGTAAAGACATTCCGTTGAAGGTGTTGATTGCACCCACTCTCACAAGACTCTGCCATTGTGTGATAAAGCTGTCTAGATAACTTATTCAACTAGATGTCTGTGTATTATTCAAGGTTAATTGAACACTATTGATGATGCGGTGCTGTCATGTCTAGCTACCAATTAAAAAAAATTATCCTCAGTGAGTGAATAGGGGGGTGGGGACTACATTGTCCTGTGATGAACTGTATTATGCTTGAAACTGTATAAGAAGCTGAGAAAATACCAATAAATTGTCATATCTTTGGAAGCAAGTGCGGAGCTTGAGTCTCGTCTTGTTTATGGGAATGGATATGGATCGTGTATGCAAGATTGTCGCAGTGTGTCAGATAAGCTTGTCGTGGTTGGATGGAAGGTTGTAAGCGGTGGTGACCGTTACAGGTGTGTCACAAGCTAGTAGTAGCGGGCAATCTACTGATAGTACCAGGCAAATTTCCATGCCCAAGCTGCTGCAGCGCCGAAAGAAGTACAATCCCAGCCATCCACATGCCCAGCAGTTGAATGCTAGCTTAGCGAAATTGCTAGCACTTCAACTGCTACCTTTTCAGTTGGTGGATTCTGCCCCCTTCCGTGAATTTGTGCAATGTGCAGTACCTTAGTGGCAAGTACCAAAACGTCACTTTTTCTCACGGAAGGCGATTCCGGCTCTCTACCGGCATGTGGAAGGCAATGTCCATGCCTCGCTGGACAGGGCGATCAGTGGTATGGTGCATCTTACCACTGGTTAATGGTCCAGCAGGCATGGACAGGGACGTTACCTGTCTTTTATGGCCCATTGGGTGACTCTACTGGCAGCAGGGAAGGACGCAGGGCAAGATACAGTCGTTTTGGAGGTTGTTCCGCCACCACGCCTCCAAAACACTACTACTGCTTGTGACACACCTCTCTCCTCCACCCCCTCCTCTTCGTCTTCCTCTGTGGCCTCTTCCTGTGCTGATGTTTTCTCAGAACCAGCCGTGCTCTGTAGACATACGAGAGGCTACGCAGGAATGCAGGCCAAGAGATGCCATGCGGTGCTAGAGCTGGTGTGCTTGGGAGACAGGAGCCACACTGGGGAAGAGGTTCTTTCAGCTTTGCAGGGGCAGGCTCAGAGGTGGTTGAAGCCACGCCAGCTGAAGCCTGGAATGGTGGTCAGCGATAATGGCACCAACCTCCTCTCTGCCCTGCGACAGGGAAAACTCACCCACGTGCCCTGTTTTGCACATGTCCTGAATTTGGTGGTGCAGCGGTTCTTGGGCAGGTACCCGGGCTTACAGGATGTCCTGAAGCAGGCCAGAAAAGTCTGTGTGCATTTCCGGAGGTCATATAATGCCACTGCTCGGCTGACTGACCTCCAAAGGGAATACAACCTGCCCAAGAACCGCCTAATTTGTGACATGCCCACCAGATGGAACTCTACGTTGGCCATGCTGCATCGGCTGCACACGCAGCAGCGGGCCATCAATGAGTACCTGTGCCAATATGGCAGCAGAACTGGGTCAGGGCAGCTAGTTTTTTTCCCCCACGCCAGTGGGCCTTGATCAGGAATGCATGCACTGTCCTGTCACTATTTGAGGAGGCCACGAGGATGGTGAGCAGTGACAGTGCATGCATCAGTGAGACTGTCCCTCTTATCCACATGTTGGAGCACACGCTACGTGGAATAATGGACAGGGCCCTTGAGGCAGAACAGAGGGAGGAAGAGGAGGACTTCCTTACCTCTCAAGGCCCCCTTTACCCAGACAGTGAGCCTGCTTGCCCACCTAGCACACAGGAAGAGGAGGAGGAGGAGGAGGAGGAGGATGATTGTATCAGCAGCATGGAGGTGGAGCCTAGCACTCAACATCAGCAGCAGCAGTCTTCAAGGGATCATTTACAGTCCCAAGTAACACGTGATCTTTAACGTGGCTGGGATGAGGTGCCTGTGGATCCTGTTGTCCTCAGTGACCCAAAGGACTGTGCCCCAAATGCCTCTGCAAACCTACGCTGCATGGCCTCACTGATCCTGCAAAGCCTGCGTAAGGATCCTCGTGTACGTGCTATCAAGGAGACGGATCATTACTGGCTGGCAACTCTCCTTGATCCACGTTACAAGAGTAAGATTGCGGACCTTATGTTGCCATCGCAGAGGGAGCAGAAAATGAAACTTCTGCGGGAGGCCTTGCAGAAGGGTCTGTGCAATGCGTTCCCAGAACCAGTGGTATTACCAAAACCTGGCTCTGGGCGACGTTTTGCTGAGGCTTCGGTGAGTCACAGAAGGAGCGGTGGAGAAGGTGGCCGTCTCACCGATGCCTTCAGATAGTTTTTTAGTCCGCAGCCCCAAGGTCTGACCAGTTCCAGCAACCATCGCCAGCATCTGGTTTGCATGGTCTGGGAATACCTAGGGGCAAGATCCGACTTGGACTCCTTCCCCACCGAAAATCCTCTGGCTTACTGGGTCTTGAGGATGGATCACTGGCCAGAGCTTGCACAGTACGCAATTGAGCCACTGGCTTGCCCTGCATCCAGTGTTCTTTCAGAACGCACATTCAGTGCTGCTGGAGGCTTTGTTACCAATCACAGGTTGCGCCTCTCCACCGACTCTGATGATCGACTGACCTTCATCAAAATGAATCAGGCTTGGATCAACACCAGCTACCAAGCACCTGATGCTGATGTTACTGAATAATATTTTTTGTTGAAATGTCGGATCCCTTTTAGACTGCGTATGCTAAGTGAATGTCCTCTTATGCTGCTGATGGAATATCCTTCTCCTCCTCACTTTTATTGCTGATAGCTAGTAAGAAATGTTGTGTTTCTGGGCTCCGCCACCAGTGCCTAAGGCACAATTTTTCTGCCCCTGTTTAACCACTTTAGCCCCGGACCATATTGCTGTCCAAAGACCAGAGCACTTTTTGTGATTCGGCACTGCGTCGCTTTAACTGACAATTGCGCGGTCGTGCAACGTGGCTCCCAAACAAAATTGGCGTCCTTTTTTTCCCACAAATAGAGCTTTCTTTTGGTGGTATTTGATCATCTCTGCGGTTTTAATTTTTTGCGCTATAAACAAAAATAGAGCTATTATAAATATCACCAAAAAAGATATAAAAAAACATTTGTTTTCCTCAGTTTAGGCCGATACGTATTCTTCTATATATTTTTCATAAAAAAAAATCGCAATTAGCGTTTATTGATTGGTTTGCGCAAAATTTATAGCGTTTACAAAAAAGGGGGTAGTTTTATGGCATTTTTATTAATACTTTTTTTTTACTAGTAATGGCGGCGATCAGCGTTTTTTTTCAGTACTGCGATATTATGGCGGACACATCGGACACTTTTGACACATTTTTGGGACCATTGGCATTTTTATAGCGATCAATGCTATAAAAATGCATTGGATTACTATAAAAATGCCATTGGCAGTGAAGGGGTTAACACTAGGGGGCGGGGAAGGGGTTAAGTGTGTTCCTGGTGTGTTCTAACTGTATGGGGGGGTGGACTGACTAGGGGGAATCACTGATCTTCCGTTCATACATTGTATGAACGGAAGATCAGCGTTTCCCCCGCTGACAGGAACGAGCGCTGTGTGTTTACACTCACAGCTCTCGTTCCCCGCTCTGTAACGAACGAGCGCGCGTGCCCGGCGGCGATCGCGCCCGCCGGGCACACGCGTGGGACTCGTGGGCGAGCGGTTGGGCTTGCGCGCGGGCCGCCGGCGGCGCGCACGCGCCCCCTATCGGCCGCGAAAGTCCCGACGTAGAGCTACGGGCTCTCGCCCAGGAGAGCCGACCTGCCGCCGTAGAACCACGGCGGCTGGTCGGCTAGTGGTTAACAGGGGTGCCTAATAACAACAATTTTTGATGCAATACTTTGCACGTGGCTCCTTGTTGCGCTCCAATTGGAGTTATTGGGAGGGGTTGCAGTGTTATGTTGTGCCCAAGGCACAATTTTTCTGCCCTTGTTTAACAGGGGCGCCTAATAACAAAATTTTTTGATGCAATACTTTGCACGTGGCTCCTTGTTGGGCTCCAATTGGAGTTATTGGGAGGGGTTGCAGTGTTGTGTTGTGCCCAAGGCACAATTTTTCTGCCCTTGTTTAACAGGGGCGTCTAATAACAATTTTTGATGCAATACTTTGCATGTGGCTCCTTGTTGCACTCCAATTGGGGTTATTGGGAGGGGTTGCAGTGTTGTGTTGTGCCCAAGGCACAATTTTTCTGCCCTTGTTTAACAGGGGCGCCTAATAACAATTTTTGATGCAATAATTTGCACGTGGCTCCTTGTTGCCCCCGAGTCCCGTGCACGTGCCCGGCGGGCACGATCGCCGCCAAGCATGCACGATCACTCGTTACAGAGCAAGGACTGGGAGCTATGTGTGTAAACACAAAGCTCCCGGTCAAGCCAGCGGTGGAAATGCTGATCTTCTGTTCATACAATGTATGAACAGAAGATCAGTGATTTCCCCTAGTGAGGGTACCCCCGCCATACAGTTAGAACACACCCAGGAACACACTTAACCCCTTCCCTGCCCCCCAGTGTTAACCCCGTCACTGCCAATGGCATTTTTATAGTAATCCAATGCATCCAATGGTCCCAAAAATGTGTCAAAAGTGTCTGAAGTGCCCGCTGTAATAGCCGCAGTACTAAAAAAAAAATGCTGATCACCGCCATTACTATGAAAAAAAAATAATAATAAAAATGCCATAAAACTACCCCCTATTTTGTATGAATGAATGAATGAATGAATGAATGAAAACTTATATAGCGTGGCACATGCGAACTGAATCGCCTCTGGGCGCTTGTTGTTCCTGTCTCCTTTGGTATCAAAAGAGATGAGTCTTGATCTTTCTCCTGAATGCTAAGTAGTTCTCCTCCAACCGAATACTGGTTGGCAAAGCGTTCCATAGTCTGGGACCTTGGACCGCGAATCTTCTATCTCCTTTGGATTTATATCCGGCTTTCGGTATCTGCAGGAGATTTTGATTAGTGGATCGCAAGATGCGATTGGGGTTATGGGCTTTTATTTTTTCGCATAGATAATGGGGGGCATTCCCATGGATACATCTATGCGTTAGACAGAGTGCTTTAAAAGTGATTCTGTCTTTTACTGGTAACCAGTGAAGGGATCTCAGTGAGGGTGAGATTGATTCCCAGGGTTTTTTCCCAGTCACAAGTCTAGCGGCCGTATTTTGAACGACTTGTAGACGAGCGATTTGGTACTTTGGGAGTCCGAGGTAAAGGGCATTTGCATAGTCCAATCTGGAGTTAACAATTGCTCCCACCACGACCGCTATGTCTTCTTTGGGGATAAAAGGGATAAGCCTGCGTAGTAGGCGCAGCAGATGGTGGGATCCGCTGACTACTGACCCTATTTGTGCGTCCATAGTCATGTAGGAGTCGAAAATGACCCCGAGGCTTTTGACTTTGGCGCTAGGGGTGATGATTTTGCCCAGAATGGGCGGGGGTGTCCAAGTTGTTGCAGGTAGCTTCTTGCGTTTGGCGTGAAACAGAAGGAGTTCTGTTTTCGCTCCGTTGAGTTTTAAATAACTCTTTGTCATCCAGTCCTCTATCAAAGAGAGACATGTCTCTAGATTGAGGTGGAGATCCTTTTTATTGCAAATGCGGAAATACAGTTGCGTGTCATCTGCATATGAGTGATAGAGCAGTTTTTGACTGCTAATGATCTCAAAAAGAGGACGAAGATAAATGTTGAATAACACCGGCGACAGAGGGGATCCTTGAGGGACTCCGCATGATACCGTGCGTTTTTCCGAAAAGAAAGGTCCTAACTTCACTATTTGCGATCTGTTTTCCAAAAAAGAGGAGAACCAAGATAAATCGCCTTCTGCGACTCTGGCTACTTCAGCTAGCCGGGTCAATAAAAGCTTATGGTCTACTGTGTCGAAAGCTGCGCTCAGGTCTAACAGAACCAGAAGACAAGATTCTCCTTCATCTGCGGCCTCGAGAGCGTCGTCCCATATCTTGAGCAATGCTGTTTCCGTCCCGTGTCCAGGGCGGAAACCTGATTGAAATGGGTCGAATAGGTTGTGGGTGTCTAGATGCTGTTGCAGCTGTTGCACCACTGCTTTCTCCATAATCTTGGAAAAAGTATTTAAGCTTGTTATAGGGCGGCGGTGGAGTGGATCCTTAGGGTCCAGGGTAGATTTCTTCAAGATGGGTCTAATTATACCCTCCTTCAACTGGGAGGGCACTATGCCCTCCATGAAAGATTGGTTAATAAGCTGTGTGATAGGAGGTGCCAGGATGTCGGCGCACTCCTTCAACAGTTTGGTGGGGATGATATCATTCGGCGCAGTGCTGTTACGCAGAGCACCGATGATATGGTTAGTGGCTTGGATAGTGATAGGTTCCAACGTGAACTTACCTGGTTGGGGTGAATTACTACAGGTGTTGTGTAAATAATTACAGGGGGGGCTACGGGGGGATTGTTCTGTTGAATGCTTTGCCGGATTCCCTCGATTTTATTAATGAAGTAATCCGATAATTCATTGCAAAATTCTTGTGAGTCTGAATTGGGGGCTTCAAGACATCCTGGATTCATGGTCGCAGTGACCAGCTTGAAGAGTTCGCGGGGGCGATTCAATGCGCTGTTGATGGCCTCAGAAAAATAATTTTTCTTGGCCTTGAAGGTTTCTTTGTGATATTTCTTAGTTATTGCCTTGTAGATAGAGAGGTTCTCATCTAATGGGCTTCTCTTCCAGGCGGCTTCCGCCCTTCTGCGCTCTTGCTTCAGTAACGCCAGTTGGTTGTTGAACCAGCTGGAGTTTTTTTTCCGGATGTTGGTTTTACGTTTCGGCGCTATTAAGTCACCTGACTGTAATAGTGCTGTGTTTATGGCCTCTAGTGTTTCTTCAGCCGATTGATGCGGCTGAATTGTTTTAATTTTTTTCCTTGACGCGGCTTTGAAGAATTCCGAGTGGAGCTTCTTCTGACATCTAGTCCAGTGTGTAGTCACTGGATTTGATGTTTTTGTTAAGGGGGGGGAAGTTGGAAAGAATGAATTTGATGGCATGATCTGACCATGGCAACGGTTCATTTTCCAAGATTTTTATTTCCAGATCTTGTCTGAAAATAAGATCGAGTGTGTGACCTGAAGCATGTGTGGGGCCACATACTAGTTGTTGTAGCCCTAATCCTTCAAGGTGATCGATGCAGGCGTCGGCAACTGGGTCATGCGGGGAGTTGGCCCAGAGGTTGAAATCCCCGAGCAGCAAAAAGTGTTTGCTGTTGAGGGTGTAGGTGGAGATAAAGTCCGTCAATGATGGAAGAAGCTGCGATTTTGGGCCGGGTGGCCTATAGCAGAGAAGAATACGGACAGTCTCCTGGGAGTTTATTTGCAGTTGCAAAGTAAGGGTTTCCATGAATGGAAGAGGGTTTTGAAGGACTGGTTTAGTGATCGCAAGATGAGTCTTATGGATCACCGCCAGTCCTCCTCCTCTTTGCCCTATTCTGTTTTCCGTTATAATACGATAGTTTTCTGGCACCAATTCTCCTAGAATGGTGTTACAGTCGGCTGTAAGCCAGCTCTCTGTAATAAAGAGGCAGTCTAAATCGTATTGTAGAATGAAATCATGGATTTCCAGTCGGTGTTTTACTGCCGATCTTGTGTTGATCAGAGCACATGATATGTGCTTAGGCTGGGGCATATGGCTGAGATTTTTGATAGTCGGTCGTCGATCGATTCTCAAAAGTCGCTCAGCTCTTAGGGCTTTTTTAGTGATGGCTGGTAGTATTGCGGCAAATTGCCTCAAATCCCCAATGGTTTCTGCAGAATATTGCAGATTAACCATCGTCGCCAAACACCAGGGGGAGAGGGGGGGGGGCGGATTATCAAGGATTAACTTAATCCTTGATTCTGACTTGGTCCAGAGGAAGGCAAAAAAACCCTGGCCGTGCTATGCCAATATGCTACGACAGGGAAAAAAAATTCCTTCCTGACCCCTTGAGAGGCGATCGGGCGAACCCTGGATCAAGTTCAAATGGTATTGAGGAAGGGGGAATGGGGCTAGGGTGTTGCAAGATGGCTAACACTCCGGCTGCAAGAGCCAGGGTGGTGAGGGTTGCCAACTAGTAGTTATTGAGTCAGGAGAGGGTGGTAGGTAACCCAATTACAAGGGAGTAGCAAGCTGGTATCTGGAGAGGGGGTGCGGGGGGGCCACTCGGTCGCGGCGATGAACGGGGGAGGGGTGGGGGGGCCCCTACCTATCTACACCCCGTTGGCCACACGTCCTACTCCTAGGAAGCGTGCGCCGGTAGCTACCGGGATGCAGTTCTAGCCCTAAGGAAGAGGGGGGTGCTGCAGGTGTCAAGGGGGGGATAGCGATGAAGGTGGGGGGGGGTGGCGGGGGTCCTACCTATCTACATCCCGTGGGCCACACGTCCTACTCCTAGGAACGTGCGCCGGTAGCTGCCGGGATGCAGTTCTCGCCCTGGGGAAGTGGGGGGTCCTGCTGGTGTCCAGGGGGGATTGCTGTATAGCTGGCTGGTGGATGGTGTATCAGGGGGGGGAGGTGGGGGCGCAAGCTATGGAATGGTGTGAAGGGTGTAGTTGCTGCTGGGGGGGGGGAGTACCAAGCTGGCCAGCGGCCTGGCCCAAGGCCCAAGCCGTGCTACAGCTGGCTGAATTTTACCCCCGAGAAAAAGGGGGGGGGGGGTGGATGGCTGAGCTGGAGGTGGATGGGGACTTCCATGGGTAGGGGGTGGTGTGTTGGGCGAAACCCTGGGGGAGATGCAGAGTGCTGGAGCGTCGCGCCGCTAGGCCGCAGTTGAAGCCGCGGTCTTTCCTAAGCCGCGGCTCCCGCGGACCTAGCGTGGCTGGCGCGGAACCGCGAAAAACGGCCGAGAAACCAGCGGTGGGGAGGGGGGAACGAGGGGGGGTGCCTCGGTTAAAGTCCGGGGGTGAGATGCGCTGATTCCCCGGGTTGAGATGTCGCGGCGATCCTAAAAAGGACGGCCGCCCTTGACAGGCAGGATGGGGGGAAGGAGTGCTGGAAACGGCTGGAGGTGGAGGAGATCCTATTTTATAAACGCTATAACTTTTGCGCAAACCAAGCAATAAACGCTCATTATGATTTTTTAATGAAAAATATGTGGAAGAATACGTATCGGCCTAAACTGAGGAAAAAACATTTTTTATATATTTTTGGGGGATATTTATTATAGCAAAAAGTAAAAAATATAGAATTTTTTTCAAAGTTGTCGCTCTATTTTTGTTTAAAGCGCAAAAAATAAAAACCGCAGAGATGATAAAATACCACCAAAAGAAAGCTCTATTTGTGGGAAAAAAGGACGCCAATTTTGTTTGGGAGCCACGTCGCACGACCGCGCAATTGTCAGTTAAAGCGACGCAGTGCCGAATCACAAAAAGTGCTCTGGTCATTGGGCAGCAATATGGTCCGGGGGTTAAGTGGTTAATTATGATATGTGTAATAGTCCATACTAAGGTCAATGATGTGCATATAAACCAATATAGTCCTTCCAAAAAAATATCATTTCAGTGTGGTGAATCTTCATGCATCAAAATGTGTCAAAAAGATTTCTTCTGTGGGTGGTTTCTGTAATAGTGAATGCTCACAGAGCACTTACCTCACACCTGAATATACTGAGCCTTTCAGATCTCCTGGATATTCGGGGCAACAGCTGCTGACCATCTCCACACGTATCTGTGCTCCCAATGGTGTGGTTGGTTATCTCTGGTGGTGGTATGAATATTCAGATTTCCAGACGTGAATGAGCCTCTCAATGTGTGGGGTAAAACAAAAACGGCCTCCCATAGCGTTAATTTTTTTTAAATACAAATTTATTGAATAGCCAAATGGGCTCTTGCATAAAAACAAAGTAAACAAGCAAATAATGCAAACGACGCATTAATCAACACTTCCAGCATCACTTCCATTTTCCACAGTACATCCGGGCCCTTGCGCGTTACGTCACACCATTTGATTTCGTCAGAGAAACGGAATTTGATGTCTAGAGTTTCCTTTTATGAGCTCAAACAGGAAGTGATTTGGCAGCCATGTTCTCGAAGTATGTGTCTCCGTTATGGTGGTGGTCTTTTTCTTGGTTAGATAAAAAACAAACTAGGGCAGCCAAATCCTAAAAGGATACATTTGGCGGTCATTTTCTCTGATGTTAATCTAGCAACGCTGTTTTTTATAAAAAATGAGTTTTCACTATGAAATGCAGATAAAAATTGGATAATAAACCTTCTAAATAACTGTGCAACCCCTACCGGATATGAGGTTGGAGGGATCTATTCCAAAGACAATAAAATATATATATATAAAATACATAAAAATTTAAAAACAATACATTTATAAAATGCTAAAAATTGCTTAAAACCAGTTTAAATCAAATTCTACACTAAGTCCATCATGTACAAGAGTTTGTAGGGAATGTATCCACTTAGATTCCTTTTGACAGATAGATCTTACCATGTGTGCCCCCCTCCATTGTACAGTGGGGCAAAAAAGTATTTAGTCAGCCACCAATTGTGCAAGTTCTCCCACTCAAAAAGATGAGAGAGGCCTGTAATTGTCATCATACATATACCTCAACTATGAGAGACAAAATGTGGAAACAAATCCAGAAAATCCCATTGTCTGATTTGGAAAGAATTAATTTGCAAATTATGGTGGAAAATAATAATATTTGGTCACCTACAAACAAGCAAGATTTCTGGCTCTCACAGACCTGTATCTTCTTCTTTAACCACTTGCTTACTGGGCACATAAACCCCCTTCGTGCCCAGGCGAAATTTCAGTTTGCGGCACTGTGTCGCTTTAACTGACAATTGCGCGGTCGTGCGACGTGGCACCCAAACAAAATTGGTGTCCTTTTTTTCCCCACAAATAGAGCTTTCTTTTGGTGGTATTTGATCGCCCATGCGGTTTATATTTTTTGCGTTATAAACAAAAAAAAGCGACAATTTACAAATATATATATATTTTTTACTTGTTGCTATAATAAATATCCCAATTTTATTTATTTTTTAAATATATTTTTTTCTCAGTTAAGGCCGATACGTATTCTTCTACGTATTTTTGTAAAAAAAAAAAAAAACAATCACAATAAGTGACTGCTTTGCGCAAAAGTTATAGCACCTACAAAATAGGGGACAGAATTATGATTTTTTTTTTATATTTTTTTTTTTACTAGTAATGGCGGCGATCTGCGATTTTTATTTTGACTGCGATATTGCGGCGGACACATCGGACACTTTTGACACATTTTTGGCGCCATTCACATTTATACAGCGACCAGTGCTATAAATATGCACTAATTACTGTATAAATGTGACTGGCATTGAAGGGGTTAACACTAGGGGGTGAGGAAGGGGTTAAATGTATTGCCTGGGTGTGTTCTAACTGTGTGGGGGGAGGGGGGTGACTGGGGGAGGTGATCGATGCTGTCTCCCTATGTACAAGAGAAACAGCATCTATCACCTCTCCCTGACAGGACGTGGAGCTCTGTGTTTACACACAGAGCTCCATGTCCCTGCTCTGTCACCGACGATCGCGTGTACCTGACGGACATCGCGGCCGCCGGGTACACGCATCGAATCCTCGGTGATGCGCCGGGACTGTTTTTCCCCGCCGCGCGCCGCAGGGAATTACAAGTAAATCACGTCCAAAGACGTGACCCCGGCCCCTCAGGTCCGCGCTATTGACGTATTCTGTCAATAGCGCGGACCCGAAGTGGTTAAGAAGCTCCTCTGTCCTCCACTCATTACCTGTATTAATGGCACCTGTTTGAACTTGTTATCACTATAAAAGACACCTGTCCACAACCTCAAACAGTCACACTCCAAACTCCACTATGGTGATGTAACAGGTGCTCCACACTCCTGTTTCTGTCTGTAATGCATTCCACGCTGGAACGCATTACGATGACCTCACAATGACGTCACTGCGCGGTGCCTTGTGCATTCCACCGTGGAACGCGGAAGTGAGCCGCACTATACAGAGCTTCTTTCAAATCACTGAATGTATTAGAGCTGTCTGGTACCTGTCTCCTGCCTATAAAGGCATTCAGCTGGTACACAGACAGCGTTCTATTATTGTCAGCCGTAGCTCGGCCACGTTACTCCTACTGCTACCATTGCTCCCCATGCTGTAACACCGCTCAAGGCCACAACTACTACTTTGGTGCTGTTGACCTACTACAACACAGAGTCATTGCTGGGGACAACCTTGAGGCTGTAACAGCACTGGTGAACAGAGTGAACCACAACTGAGGTTAGCAAGGACTTCAATGCGATTCTCTATGCGACAACTTAGTATTAGGCCCCAGGCGTCACTCCTCAAAACAGGAGTTTGGGGGATCTATACACCATCTCTGAGTCACATAAAGAAAGACGTTGAGCTACTAAGCATGGGCGCATTACAACATGCGACCAGAGCTTAGCGTTTAAAATATATAGGTCAAGGACCATATCCCAATACACCACTATATGCAGGTGATTATCAGTAAGGGACCCCAGGCGTCTCTCCTCGCAACAGGAGTCTGGAGGTTCTCTACATCATATCACCTTGGCATGTAGAGATGTATTAGGCCACTAGGGGAGATGCCATGAAATGGAATCAACCCCTAGCATAGAAAAGTTAGAGTGAACTGGTTCATACAATTAGGACAGGACCTATTAGGATTTGTACTTATGTCGGGCTGGTAGTAATAGAAGGTGTAGTGACAACTGTTACATGCATATGACAGGTACTTTAGTTGGGCAATAGTACTTGCGTATAAGAGGCAATATAGCTCAGGAACTATAGTAGCATATTTGAGGTGCATATAGTAAATATAGTAGTATTGCATATGAGAGGCAGTATAGCTCAGGTATTTAGAGTTGCTGACATGAGCGGTAATTATAGATGTAGCAATGTTACATTTATGAGAGGCAATATGGCTCAGGTAATTAGAGTGAGGTAATATTGCTATAATGATTTAAAGGTAGCTGTGCCTTTTAGGTATTTCTTTGCAATGATCTTTAGCAGATTAGTATATCCCAGAAGATATAGTAATATCCACACGGTATTTGTAATACTACAGTTGTTATAGATGAAACATTTTGGCTGGTTTATGTGCCCGTATTCTATCAGGATGATGATGTTTGCCATGGGTGTCTTCGCCCGTGATGCTGGTGTTTTTTTGCGGGCCCGTGGGTGAGTGCCCTCGTCCGGAACAATGATCCCATTTGTAATGGAGACTTTCTTTGCCTGTACCTATGTCACTGCAATTGTTTGTAATGTTGTGGCGGTCCATGTGGACCCATTTCCCTTTATATAAATAAAACATTTTGAAAAAATATGAAACATTTTGCATTAGCTCTTTCTATAGAACTACAAGTGAATGAATGACTACCTATCCGTTTGTAGGTATCTAGACAGGAGATGGAATGTCCATGGTGCCGAAAGCGCCTATTCACAGAGGAGAGCTGGCGCAACAGCGCCTGTTACAGAGGCCTTCTTGCTTAACACCCTACACCACGGATTCCCTATCTCCTACATTGAAGCTTTCAAACGGATAAGTAGCTATTGTATCACTTGTAGTCCTATAGGAAGATTTGCTGCTTGTGTTCCATCTAATACAATTGCTATTACTTATTTTGCCTTGTGGATATCAACATACTGTATAGGATATACTGCTGTGCTAAAGACTGTTTGCTAAGGAATACCTTAAAGGGTCAGCTACCTCCAATTACGGCATCTATATTACCTTTCATATGCAACTATAATTACCTGAGATATATTGCCTCTCATACACAACTACTATTATGTGTGCAATATTCACCTCATATATGCAACTTTAATTACCTGAGCTATATGCTCAAAGTGATATGATGTAGAGAACCCCCAAACTCCTGTTTGTGTGGAGTGACGCCTGGGGTCCCGTACTGATAATCACTTGCACATAGAGGTGTATTGGAATCTTGATCTTTAAAGTATATTATATTATTTTAAATGCTAATCTCTGGTCGCATGTTGTAATGCGTCCTTCCTTAGTAGCTCAATGCCTTTCTTTATGTGACACAGAGATGATGTAGAGATCCCCCAAACTCCGGTTTGTGTGGAGTGACGCCTGGGGCCAAATACTGAGTTGTCACATAAAGAAGCGCATTGAAATTCTTGCTAACCGCAGTTGTGGTTCACACCGTTCACCAGTATTGTTACAGGTGAAGACCAAAGAGCTGTCGAAGGACACCTGAAACAAAATTGTAGATCTGCACCAGGCTGGGAAGTCTGAATCTGCAATAAGCAAGCAGCTTGGTGTGAAGAAATCAACTGTGGGAGCAATAATTAGAAAATGGTAGACATACAAGACCACTGATAATCTCCTTCGATCTGGGGCTCCACACAAGATCTCACCCCGTGGGGTCAAAATGATCATAAAAATGGTGTGCAAAAATCCCAGAACCACACCTAGTGAATGACCTGCAGAGAGCTGGGACCAATGTAACAAAGGCTACCATCAGTAACACACTACGCCACCAGGGTCTCAGATCCTGCAGTGCCAGACGTGTCCCCCTGCTTAAGCCAGTACATGTCCGGGCCCGTACAAGGTTTGCTAGAGAGCATTTGGATGATCCAAAAGAGGATTGGGAGAATGTCATATGGTCAGATAAAAAAACAAAGTAGAACTGTTTGGTAGAAACACAACTCGTTGTGTTTGGAGGATAGACAATGCTGAGTTGCAACCAAAGAACACCATACCTGCTGTGAAGCATAGGGGTGGCAGCATCATGCTTTGGGGTTGTTTCTCTGCAAATGGAACAGGACGACTGATCTGTGTACATGAAAGAATGAATGAGGCCATCTATCATGAGATTTTGAGTGCAAACCTCCTCCCATCAGCAAGGGCATTGAAGATAAAATGTGGCTGGGTCTGTCAGCATGACAATTATCCCAAACACACTGCCCGGGCAACGAATGAGTGGCTTTGTAAGAAGCATTTCAAGGTCCTGGAGTGGCCTAGCCAGTCTCCAGATCTCAACCCAATAGAAAACCTTTGGAGGGCGTTGAAAGTCCGTGTTGCCCAGCGACAGCCCCAAAACATCACTGTTCTAGAGGAGATCTGCATGGAGGAATGGGCCAACATACCAGTAACAGTGTGTTATGACCCTGCGTTATTAGGACACTGGACTATAGGTCTGGATCTCAGCTGCGGAGGTTACTCAGATCACAACCACCGGATTACTCTCTAAGTACACAGAGATTATGGGGTTTCGGTCATCACAGCCTCCACTGAGAACAGACTTGGTATTGGTGTAGCTATTGGAGCAACATTGATATAAACAGATAGCAAGCAGTACACTACACGGTCAGTAGGGGCCTGTGATATTAAGTGGTTAGTATCAAGGAAAGCTGTGAATGTTATGACTAAGGACACTCTGCAGTCCCTATGGTGAGAGAGCAACAGACAACCGTTAGCACCAGACAGATAGAATACAGTTCTTTAGTCACGGCAATGTATACTGTACTATTGCCTTCTGTACTACTGTACTATTCTTCACAGTGATGTTGTTGAGAGATCTGTAATCTATTATTGGTCGGAGTGAACCATCTTTATTTTTTTTGGGTGGAACTGCAGTCTCAATGCAGTGGCCAACGTTGGGGAGAGAGAGTGCAGAGTGCAGAGTCCAGAGTCTCCAGAGTAGGGTGTCCGGGTCCCTGGTGGCGGCAGGCGTCCAACAGGAATAATCGAACACCCTGCCGCCACAGCAGGGGGTTTAAATAATGCGCCTGGAATGCGGAGTAGTGCGGGTCGCACTTCCGCGTTCCAGCGTGGAGCGCAGATGTCCGTGCACCGGAAAGTGACGCGGACGGCTTGTATAACGGAGCGCAGCTGTCAGAACTATATACAGCTGTGCTCGTTCTAACGGTGGTAACGCAGATGGCGTTACACAGTGTGTGACAATTTTGTGAAGACTTATAGAAAACGTTTGACCTCTGTCATTGCCAATAAAGGATATATAACAAAGTATTGAGATGAACTTTTGATATTGACCAAATACTTATTTTCCACCATAATTTGCAAATAAATTCTTTCCAAATCAGACAATGTGATTGTCTGGATTTGTATCCACATTTTGTCTCTCATAGTTGAGGTATACCTATGATGACAATTACAAGCCTCTCTCATCTTTTTATACATCTTGCACAATTAGTGTGTCAGGGTCCCAGCGCTCACAGCACTCAATCCGTGCACAGGCACACTAGAATCGCGTCACGGCGCATGCCCGTGCACCTGGGGCGCGCGCGCGTGCGTGGCGCAGCGGCGCGGCGCGTGCACGAGCGCGCGGACGTGCACGCCTCCTCCCGGGACCAATCACAGACCTGACATCCCTATTTAAACCAGCCCCTGTCCTTGCACAGGTTGCTGGTTTATCGTCAGCTCTGAGTAAAGTTTTGACACTTTGACTTGTGCCCTTTGACCCGGATTTACTTCCCGACTCAGCTCTCGCCTGGAAACCTGACCTCGGCCTGTTTGTGGACTCTGCAGCCTTCTTGAACCCTTTGACCTCGGACCGTGACCTGGATTGCTTCTGTCTCCTGCCCTTGAACTTCGGCTTACATACCTGGACTTGTCTTAGCTCTACCCGGAACCTGGACTCTTTACCTGTACCCCGGATCTGCTACCATTAGTCTGTTGGCTTTGAACTGTGCCCTGGACTTTACCACCTTCATCCGCCTTGGTGACCCTCCAGCACCTGTAGCACATCTCAGCCGCTGACCTCCAGTACCTGCATCCCATCTACCTACCCGCCGGTACCGGTACCTCCTTGTGCCTCTGCCTCCTGTCTCAAATTCCAGGGGGCAGGTGCGCTTGGTCGTAAAGGTGAGCCGTCCTCAGCATCTCGGCCTCGGTAAGTACTTGTGATTCTGACAGTATAAACCAGCCAGATGTCTTAGGCCAACAGGGCGCGCTCACCATTTGAAACACTCTGCCTGCAAGTGTCGCACTTACTGACGCAGTTCAAAAGCTCCAAGATGGCTACCTCCAAATAGATGGCCATCTCCAACAGCTGGCCGTGATTCCTGGACCCTCATCTCCACCTGCACCACCATCCTCTGGAGCTACAGCACCTCAAGCCGCCCCTAGCTCGGCCGTAATGGTGACCCACCCGGAACCACGTGTGCCTATCCCGGAACGTTTTTCAGGTGAGCGCCGGAAATACCGGGCGTTTAAAAATGCTTGCTGCTTATATTTATCTCTTCAGCCCAGAACCTTTTGTTCAGAGACTGTGAAAGTGGGTTTCGTCATTTCTCTTCTCTCGGAAGAACCACAAGCCTGGGCTCACACTCTAATGGAGCAACAGAGCCCAATCCTAAACGCAATAGACACCTTTTTTGAACACATGGCGAAGTTATATGATGACCCACAGCATACGGCAACTGCCGAAACCATTCTCCATAACCTTACCCAAGGTAGAAGGCCTATCGAGGACTATACAGCCGAGTTCCGAAAATGGTCTGCCGACACAGGCTGGAATGAGGCTGCGCTAAAATACCAGTTTCGCCAAGGCTTGTCCGAGTCTCTTAAGGACGAGCTGGCTCGGACAGAAGTTCCGGCCACTCTGGAAGACCTGATTCAAACCGCCACGCAGCTGGATCGACGCCTGAGAGAACGTCGTTCTGAACGATATCAAGTTCCACGCTCTACCTGGGCCCATCCAAGGCTCACTCCGGCCCCACAGCCACCTGCAGCTCCTCAAAACATAAACCTCCCGGATCCTGAACCTATGCAAGTCGGATTGGTCCGAACCCCGCTTACCTCCGAGGAGAGACTACGGAGACGTCAAAACAACTTATGTCTGTACTGCGGAGAAGCCGGTCATTTCCTTCACTCCTGTCCAACAAGGCCTCGTAAGTCCAAACTACAACCTACTCTCAGTTACAATATTGCAAACCTTTCTCAGGCTCACGTTATTCTTTTCATTTCTCTGCAGTTACCAGAAGGGGCAACCCGTCTACCGGTCATAGTTGATTCCGGGGCATGTAGCTGTTTCCTGGACGCTACACTGGCTCAAAAGCTTCATGTACCCCTTCGCAACAAAAACCATCCTTTTCAAATTCATTTAGCTGACGGTTCTCTACCCCGATCTGGACTTATCACGCAAGAAACCGCACCTATCTGTGCCACCACCGACTCCGGCCACCAGGAATTTCTACGTCTGGACCTCATTCCTTCCCCACTGTTTCCCATTATCCTGGGTCTTCCCTGGTTACAAGCACACCAACCGGTCATAAACTGGCTAAAGAAAGAGGTCAACTTTACATCCTCATATTGTTCACAGAATTGCCTTCCACCTCCAGTTGTTTCCTCCTCTGCCGTGACAACCTCACCTGAAACTCTCCGGAACGTTCCCTCCGTCTACCTGGAATTCACGGATGTGTTCGACAAACAGCAAGCCGACTGCCTTCCGCCCCACCAACCGTATGATTGCCCCATTGACCTTCTACCCGGCTCCGAGATTCCTTTTGGCCGCATTTTTCCGCTGTCCGAGACAGAATTAAAAGCCCTCAAGGCCTATATTGACGAAAATCTGCAAAAGAAATTTATTCGTCCCTCGTCTTCCCCGGCTGGAGCGGGAATCTTTTTTGTTGAGAAAAAAGATGGAACTTTTAGACCTTGTATTGACAATCGAGAGCTCAATAAAGTTACGATTAAAAACAGATACCCGCTTCCCCTCATATCAGAATTATTCCAGCGGTTCCGATCAGCTCAAGTATTCTCTAAGTTGGACTTACGGGGTGCTTATAATCTTGTCAGAATTAGGGCAGGAGACGAGTGGAAAACCGCCTTCAGGTCAAGATTCGGGCACTTTGAATATCTTGTTATGCCTTTTGGACTTTGCAATGCCCCAGCCACTTTTCAGCATTTAGTTAACGACATTTTCCGTGAACACCTGGACGATTTCCTGGTCGTGTATCTGGACGACATCCTCATTTTCTCACCTTCCTTAGACCTACATAGGAGCCATGTAAAAAAAATGTGCTTACCATACTCAGAGAACATAGACTCTACTTAAAAGCTGAGAAATGTGAATTCGAGAAATCTTCCGTGCAATTCTTGGGATTCATTATATCCACCAGTGGCGTCGCCATGGACCCTCAAAAGGTTAAAGCTATTCAGGAATGGCCAGCCCCGGTGGACAAGAAAGGGGTGCAGCGGTTCATCGGCTTCGCCAATTTTTATCGACGGTTCATTGTGGGGTTCTCCTCCATCGTGAGCCCCATCACTCACCTTACCCGCCAGGGTCATCCTTTCTGCTGGTCACCGGAGGCCCAAGAAGCATTCAGGAAACTAAAATCAGTCTTTTCTTCCGCTCCTGTTCTGCAACACCCCGATCCAATGCTGCCTTTTACCTTGGAAGTAGACGCCTCTGAGACTGCTACAGGAGCCGTGCTATCTCAGAGACAAGGGCCAAAGTCCCTACTACACCCTGTGGCCTATGCCTCTCAGAGACTAACTCCGCCCGAAAAGAATTATGATGTTGGAGACAGGGAACTGCTTGCTATCAAAGTTGCCCTAGAGGAGTGGAGGTATCTGCTAGAAGGATCGGCTCATCCTATAACGATCTTTACCGACCATAAAAACCTTGAATATCTGCGGACAGCGAAACGTCTAAAACCCAGGCAAGCCCGTTGGGCTCTTTTTTTTTCTCGGTTTAATTTTCATCTCACTTACAGGCCTGGTTCAAAGAATGGAAAAGCAGACGCTCTTTCTAGAATGTTCCCTGAAACTCCATCCACAACTGAACCGAGCACCATTTTGTCATCTCAGAATTTTCTATTAGGCTCTCAAATCGACCTGTTAAATTCTATTAAGGCTGCATCCAGACAATGTTCTGATCCAGAGGTGTCTTCATTGGTAAAACATCACGATATCTTTTTGTCCCGAGGGAAAATTTTCGTTCCATCAGAATCTAGACAACTGGTCTTGAGCACCTTTCACGACCGTAAACTAGCAGGTCATTTTGGAGCACGAAAGACCACGGAGGAGGTTTTACGATACTTTTGGTGGCCAAGCTGCAGACAAGATTGTAAAGCCTACGTTGCATCCTGTACCACTTGCCAACGTAATAAGGGTCCTAAAACCAAGACCTGGGGGTTACTCAAGCCTCTACCAGTTCCAGAACGGCCTTGGTCTGAAATCTCTATGGATTTTATTGTCGACTTACCACCTTCTGTAGGCTTCACCACAATCCTAGTCGTAGTAGATCGTCTCTCCAAAATGGCACATTTTGTGCCCATGATCGGTACTCCCTCTGCCCTAGAGACAGCCAAAGTCTTCTTCAGGGAAATCGTCATGCTCCATGGGGTGCCCAGGAGCATCGTTTCAGATAGGGGTTCTCAATTCACCTCAAAATTTTGGAGGGAGCTTTGTAAATCTTTGGAAGTCAAGACCTGCCTTTCCTCTGCCTACCACCCCCAGAGTAACGGCCAAACGGAAAGGACTAACCAAACGCTGGAGCAGTACCTCCGATGTTTCTGTTCCGCCTCTCAAGATGACTGGTCGTCCCTCTTACCTTCCGCTGAATTCGCCTATAATAATTCCGTCCATGCCACCACGAATCAAACACCCTTTTGGGCCAACTATGGCTTTCACCCGCCCTTTCTTCCTGATGCCCTCCCAGAAACACCTGTTCCGGCGGCCCAAGAGCATTTAACGGCTATCCAATTAAACTGATTGAAGAGTGATGCAACGGGCCCAGGAGGACTACAAAAGATTTTACGACAAAGGAAGGAAGGATTGTCCTACTTTTGAAGTCGGAGAATAGGTTTGGCTATCTGCTACTAATTTAAAATTACCGGTCCCCTCTCGAAAGTTGGGTCCAAGATTCATTGGCCCTTTCAGGATCAAGCGCAAGATCAACGCGGTGGCCTTTGAACTCTCGTTGCCGGATTCCTACAGGATCCATCCAGTATTCCATGCCTCTCTCCTGAAGCCTGTTACCCCTGATCCTTTCCAAGGAAGAGAAAGACCTCCGCCTCCACCAGTAGAGGTCGAGGGAGAGGAAGAATTTGAAGTTGAGTCCATCATCACCTGTAGGAAAAGAGGTAGACAGCTTCAGTATTTGATTAAATGGAGGGGCTATCCCCCGGAAGATAACTCATGGGAACCCGCAAGAAATCTGCATGCTCCACGTCTAATCCGAACTTTTCATCAGGAACACCCAGAATTGATGTCCAGCTTGGGCGTCCGGAGTCCGCCCCTTGGGGGGGGGCACTGTCAGGGTCCCAGCGCTCACAGCACTCAATCCGTGCACAGGCACACTAGAATCGCGTCTTTAAAATAGGTTTGATTATGCCTTGTTTTAAGCAGGTGGGCACTAAACCTTCTTTGAATGATTGGTTTATAAGCTGCGTGATAGGCAGTGCCAGGATATCATCACATTCCTTCAGCAGTTTGGTGGGGATGATATCATTCGGTGTTGTGCTATTTTGCAGGGTATCGATGTTGTTTTTTGTGGCCTTGATGGAAATGGGTTTTAAAGTGAACTTTGTTGATTGCAGCGACTTTATGTGGGTATTGGGCATATGATTGAGGGGGGGGGGTTAATAGGAATTCTATTTTGCTGAATGCTTTCACGGATTCCTTCAATTTTGTAACAAAATAATCCGATAATTCATTGCAAAATTCTTGGGTATCAGAATTGGGGGCTTTAAGACAGACTGGATTCATGGTCTGGGTGACTAAATTAAAAATTTTGCAGGGACGATTGAGGGCATTAGTAAGCTGGAGTTGTTTTTCCAGATGCAGGTTTTGCGTTTGGGCGCTACTAAGTCGGCTGACTGCAGTAGAGCTGTGTTTATGGCATCCAGTGTTTCTGTGGCTGTTTGATGTAGTTGGATTGTTTTTATTTTATTCCCTAAAGAAGTTTTGAAGAGCTCCGAATGGAGCTTCTTCTGCGATCTAGTCCAGT
The DNA here is from genome assembly GCA_029574335.1 of Rana kukunoris. Lineage (NCBI taxonomy): Eukaryota > Metazoa > Chordata > Amphibia > Anura > Ranidae > Rana > Rana kukunoris. The sequence goes on from CM056060.1 coordinate 71,811,042, forward strand.
GTGTTGTCACTGGTTTTGACAGTTTTGTTAAGGGGGCATTTATGGTAATTGTGAATTTAATTGCATGGTGGTCTGTCCATGGCAGTGGTTCATTTTTCAGAATGTTTATTTCCAGATCTTGTCTGAAAATAAGATCGAGAGTGTGACCTGAAGTATGTGTGGGCCCACATACTAGTTGCTGCAGACCCAAAAGGTGTTTGCTGTTTAGGGTGTAAGTGGAGATGAACTCTGTTAAAGGTGAGAGAAGCTGCGATTTTGGACCCGGTGGTCGATAGCAGATTAGGATATGGACGGTCTCTTGGGGATTTGTTTGTAGTTGCAGAGTGAGGGTTTCCATGAATGGAAGTGGGTTTTGAAGGATTGGTTTAGGGATTCGGAGGTGAGTCATCTGGATCACCGCCAGGCCTCCTCCTTTTTGCCCCACTCTGTTTTCTGTAATAATGCGATCATTTTCTGGCACCAGTTCACCTAGAATGGTGTTACAGTCGGCTATGAGCCAGCTTTCTGTGATAAAGAGGCAGTCTAAATCGCATTGTAGGATGAGGATTTCTTGTCAGTGTTTTACTGCCGATCTTGTATTGACCAAAGCGCATAATATGCGCTTAGGTTGAGGTGAATGCTTGTGATTTTTAACTGTCCATCGATGATCAAACTGGCAATATTGAGGCGAATGGTTTTAGTTCCCAGATGGTTTCTGCAGAATATCCCAGATTACTCATGGTCACAGTAAAACGCAGGGAAGTGAGGTTGATTGTTTTTTTTTTTAAGGTGGATGGGAAGGAAGATTTTCCAGTGGGCCACCATTCGTCGGTCTTCCCTCCCCGATGGGTCCAGAGGAAGGTGAAAAAAAAAACAGGTGTGTGTTGGCCAAAATGCACCGACCGGGGAAAAAATTCTTTCCTGACCCCTTAAGGGCGATCGGCAAAACCCTGGATCAATACTGAATAAACGATTAATGCTGATGGGTGGGTGCAGTCCGTCCCACCTGTGCTCACAGGTGGTAGGCAATCCTTGGAACCGGGCTGCAGAGGGGAGGTGGGGGTGAGCTATAGGGGTGGAACTATAGCTTGAGTGTAGCAAGATGGCCGCCGACCGGGACTAGGCCCGAGCAGGGGGCTGGAGTACTGGGGTAGCCGAGGGGGGGAGGCGGTGGGGATCCAGGTGATCCTGGGGCACTGCGGGGTGTCCTCGGGGACCAGGTGTTTGGAGGAGTATTGAGAGGGGGGATTTGTACAATTGATCGCGGTCGTGCCGCTAGGCCTTGGCTGAAGCCGCTGCCTTTACTGGATGTGGCCGCCGCGATATCAGGGCGGATTGTTTGTGCCCCAATGATTAAAGGCTGGGGTGGGTGGTGGTAGGAAGAAGGCAGGGGGCTGTTAGGCCGCGAGGGGGTGTCAGGCCGGAGCCGCGGCTTATCCTGATAAGGACAGCCGCATACCGTTCCTAGGGTAGGGGAAGAAGTGAAGGCCAGATATCACTGGGCCTTACCTGTAGAAGGTTGCTGTGCATCCTGGGATCTGGATGCTGCTGCAGCAGTTGGCTGGGAGAACCTGCCTGCCTGCCTGACTGTCTGTCTGTCTGGGCCCTGGGTGATAGCAGACTCGTAGAGAAGCGTCCTACTCCACCACTGACTAGCTCTGAAGTGCTTATACTCTTCTCTTTCACTGTGCCAGTCTTTGTAGAGGTGAATTATTTTCTTTTCACTTGTGGTTTCTTTGAATGTTTACATGCAAAACAATATTTGCAGGGGAAGAAACAATTTCCAGAGAAAAAAATGTGACCACTTTGTGGAGGAAGTTCAACCATGTTCTTCACGACAATGTCTCCTATAGTCGGTGCTCTCCTATACACTATATTCGGTTTCTCTGGTAAAATACTTTTTAAATGTCTATCTCTCTTTAAAATATGCCAGTATCTTCTGATTCATTTTTCCACCTCTCTGTATTGAACATTGTAATCTAAAATTATTACAGGTGCTTCCAATTTCCGTTGGTTTTTCTTTTGGCCCTATAACATAGTTCTTTTATCCAATTTTGATACATCCTCAATTTGTTTCTGAATAAATTCTTCAGTGTAGCCTTTGTCTTTAAATCTATTCCCAATAAACTTAGCCTGGGATGCAAAATCTTTATAATGTGTGCAGTTTCTCTTGATTCTTACAATTTTCCCCTTTGGGATATTGTACAACCATGGCTTATGGTGACAACTCTTCATAGTTAGATTATTAGTAGGGTTGTCCCGATACCACTTTTTTAGGACCGAGTACAAGTACCGATACTTTTTTTCAAGTAGTCGCCGATACCGAATACCGATACATTTTTTTTTTAATGTGTCCACAAATGCAGCCATGTCCCCCCACAAATGCAGCCATGTCACCCCCATATATGCAGCTTTGTCACCTCCATATCCCCCATATATGCAGCCATGTCACCCCCATATATGCAGCTATGTCACCTCCATATCCCCCATATATGCAGCCAGTTCCCACATACCTAGATGCCGCATGGCCGCTGCCGCCGCTTAGTTAATACGGGCGGGAAAGATAACAGCTTTCATTTGAATAGCTGTATTGTTTCCTGCCCCGCAGCCTATAGACACTCCCCCTTGCTTGGGATCTGTCCAATCACGAGCAAGGGGGAGTGTCTATGTGCGGCGCGGCGGGAAACGATACAGCTATTCAAATGAAAGCTGTTATCTTCCCCGCCCGTATTAACTAAGCGACGGGGATGCGGCGATGGTGCGGTGTGGTGGCGGCGGCGGCGGGGGGGGGGCGAGTATTCTATTTAGGCATTGGGGGTATTTGCGGGAGTACAAGTACTCCTGCAAATACTCGGTATCGGTCCCAATACCGATACTGGTATCGGTATCGGGACAACCCTAATTATTAGTATCAATATTTTTTAAATGGGTCTTGGTGGTGAGTGTATTTCCTGTCAATGTGATGTCTAGATCCAGGAAGTTCACTTGTTGGTCACTAATGTTCCACACTATTTTTATTTATTTTTTTATCGTTGTCATTACGTGTTGTTAAGAAAGCTTCTAGCGTGTCCTTAATCCCGTTCCAGATGATAATCACGTCGTCTATGTACCTCTTATAAAAGTCAAGTAGTCAACTCTACCGGAGTGTTATAGTAGCTCGCACACTCCTTCCATTGTGCCATGAAGGCATTAGCCACGCTGGGGGCAAATTTTGCCCCATCGCTATACCTGTGATCTGTTTGTAATATGCTTGGTTGTGCCAGAAATAATTATACTGGAGGCAGAACTCTATACAATTGATTAGGAATCTTCTTTGTTTGCAGATTAAGGTGGTTTATTCTCTCAAAAGCTACTTTGTGGCACTACAGGCTTGATGATATTGCACTATGGTGTATAGGTATGATACATCCGCCGTGGCTAATAAAGTTCTTCCTTCTAGGACAGGTCTTTCTTCCAATAGTTGTAATACATGCTTTGTATCCTTGAGATATGCCTGTGTTTGTTGTACTGCCGGTTGTATAAAGTTGTCCAGATATTGTCCCATCCTCGACATCAGGGAGTCAATCCCATTTACAATAGGTCTCCCCGGTGGGTTGTCCTTATCCTTATGTAGTTTTGGGACAGTGTACATGATCGGGATTCTGCACATTTCTGGAATTAGATATTTAGATTCTTTTTTTTTTTTATTGAGGATTTGTCTTTTTTTGTTCCTAAGTGGATTAGTTTCTCAAGTTCTTTTTTGCATTGATTAGTTGGATTTCCTAACAATTTAGCATAGGTTGATTCACCTCGTAGCTGTCTATTCATTTCCGCCTGATATTGTTCCTTTGACTGGATAACTACGCCCCCCACCCCCCCTTGTTGGCTGGGCATATCACAATATCATTATGCTTCATCAATGTTTGGATCCCCTTCTTGATATGTATCAGGTCAGACACCTTTTTAACTTTCTATGTGTCCAGATCATGTAGCACCAATTTCTTAAAAACATCTATAAAATGGTTGTCATTTACTTGAGGGTTGTATAGAGAGTTATTTCCTAGTGTGCTATGTTGTACCGAATCCATAGCTGAAGCAGTTGGATTTCCAGATTTAAAAGGATTGCCTAAAATTTATTTTTTAATGTTAACTTTTCTGACATATTTTTGAATGCCAATATATGTGGTTACACTTTTTTCTCTGGAAAGGGTTTCTTCCCCTGCAAATATTGTTTTGTGTATAAACATTTGAAAAAAAATACAAGTGAAAAGAAAAGAATTCACCTCTACAAAGTAAGGACAAAAGTATCCAATTAAGGATTTTATTAGTTGTCACACGGAAGTGGTGGTGTACATCTTGCAATGTGCCTGTAACAAACAGTATGTGGTGTAAACATTGGGGGTATTTAACTCTTGTGCAGTGAGTCAACACCAAACAGGCATACAACGTTAAGGGCCTGGTAGCCCACGTTTATTCAAGGAGGAAAACAAAACAAAAAGTCCATTCAGGAATCCCACGCAGGGGTTTAAACGTTATTCAGCGACAACTGAAAAAAAACAGCCCACCTGGCTATTCTTTAACCACTTAAGAACCGCCTACTGCACATATACGTCGGCAGAATGGCACGGCTGGGCACATCAACGTATATATACGTTGGTTTTAGTACCCAGCCGTGGGCCACGGGCGCGCGCCCGCGGCGCGCACCCGTGACCCGGTCTGAAGCTCCAGGACCGGGACCGCGGGACTCAAGGACCCGATCGCCGCTGCAGTGCGGCGATCCGTCCCTGGAGCTGAAGAACGGGGAAGGCCGTGTGTAAACACGGCTTCCCCGTGCTTCACTGTGGCCGCAGCATTGATCACATCATCCCTGTTATAGGGGGACGTAATCGATGACGTCACACCTACAGCCACACCCCCCTACAGTTGTAAACACACACAGGGAACACTCAAAGTCACAGCGCCCCCTTGTGGTTAACTCCCAAACTGCAACTGTCATTTTCACAGTAAACAATGCATTTATATGCATTTTTTGCTGTGAAAATGACAATTGTCCCAAAAATTTGTCAAAATTGTCCGAAGTGTCCGCCATAATGTCGCAGTCATGAAAAAAATCGCTGATCGCCGCCATTAGTAGTATTAAAAAAAAAACTAATAAAAATGCAATAAAACTATCCCTTATTTTGTAAATGCTATAAATTTTGCAAAAACTAACCGATAAACGCTTATTGCGATTTTTTTTTACCAAAAATAGGTAGAAGAATACGTATCGGCCTAAACTTAGGGAAAAAATTTTTTTTATATATTTTTGGGGGATATTTATTATAGCAAAAAGTAAAAAATATTGCATTTTTTTTAAATTGTCGCTCTATTTTTGTTTATAGCGCAAAAAATAAAAACCGCAGAGGTGATCAAATACCACCAAAAGTTTTGTTTGGGAGCCAAGTCGCACGACGGCGCAATTGTCAGTTAAAACGACGCAGTGCCGAATTGCAAAAAGGGGCAAGGTCCTTTACTTGCATTTTGGTCCGGGTCTTAAGTGGTTAACAGCACTGCGGCTTAGACATGTGCACTGCCAAAAAATCAGTTTTTTTTTGTTTATGTTATTTTTATTTTTATTTCGGAAATTCGGTAATTCGGAAATTCAGGAAATTTGAAAAATTTGTTTTTTTCGTTTTGTTTCATTCATTTTTTTATTTTTTCGGAAATTCAGGAAATTTGAAAAAAATCGTGTTTTCCCATTTTATTAGTTTTTTTGCTTTTTTCGGAGATTCGTAAATTCGGGAAATTCCGAAAAAGCAAAACGAATAAAACTGAATTTTCCGGATTTCCAAAAAAAAAAACGAATGAAACAAAAAACAAAAAAAATAATTTTCGGAAATTCCCAAGATTCGGAAATTTACTAATTTTCGAATTTTTCCATTTGTTAACATTTTCGAGTTTTTCCATTTTTTTTAAATTTTCGAATTTTAAAATGTTCGAAATTTCGGATTTTTAAATTTTCGAAATTTCAAATTTTTACATTTTCGAAATTTCGAATTTTTACATTTTCGAAACTTCTAATTTTTCAATTTTCGAATTTCGAATTTTTCAGTTTTCGAATTTTTCAATTTTCGAAATTTAGAATTTAGAATTTTTCAATTTTCAAAATTTGGAAATACGAAAATTCGGAAATACGAAATTTCGAAATTTCGAAAATGGAAAATTCGAAAATATGAAAATAAAAAATTTGAAAATTGAAAAATTGAAATTTCGAAAACTGAAAATTCGAAATTCGAAAACTGAAAATTTGAAAATTCAAAATTTTCTCGGTTTTTAAATTTAAGCTCTGCAGCTCTGCATTCAGCCAATATGCAGACTCTGGGCCCGATTCACAGAGCGATTACAGGAGATGCGCAGCGTAAGTCTAAATTTGTGCATTCGTTTCGATGCTCCGCATCCCCAAAACGAGATACGCAAGAAATCTACTTTTTTTTTGTCCGGCGTAATTTCGATAGACAGGCGCAAAACTGCGCTAGACACACCATTGATTTGCTATTCAAATATGCTAATGAGGGAGTTACGGGGATCCACAGAAGAACGTTGTTGCAGCACAGGCTACGCGCTGTGCACAACAGCTCCACGGCCTCTCTAAAATTAGACCATAAAAAGGTGGTCTAAAATTAGATGATTCGTCTACATGTCAGAGAAAGCAACACTGTTAGTGAGGAGCTGAGCAGTCACACGTGTTGCACAACAATCTGTATGCCAACATGCAAGGGACATCCTTGCTCATAGCTATACTACTGACTTTAGAGGAGCAAAGAAGGAGGAGGGCATGGAGGAGGGCACGGAGGAGGGCACGGGAGAGGATATACCCCACCCGCATAGACCTCTTTGGCATCCTGGAATTAACCACAACCCTGCAGGAGGACATCACCAGCCCAACACACCGCTCACATGCAGTGCAGACACTGGTCAAGGTCATGGCAACACTCCATTTCCTTGCCAGTGGCTCTTTTCAAAGAACAAGTGGAGTGGTGGCTGGGATGTCACAATCCTCCATGAGCAGATGTGTGCACCAGGTTATCCCTGCAATCCTCAGACGCATGGCCAACCAAATCATCAAACCCACCACTGTGGACCTGTGGCTGAAGGCAATGACAGATTTCTACAGAATTGCCAGATTCCCACGCACCGTGGGGGCCATTGATTGCACACATGTGGCACTCCAGCCCCCCCATGAGACAGAGCACATATACCGCAATCGGAAGCATTAGCATTCCATCAACGAACAGGTGATAGTCGATGCCCAAGGCCTCATATGGCACGTCCGTGCCAAACACCCCAGATCCAGCCATGACAGCTACATCTACAATCAGAGCTCCATCCGAATGGAATTCGAACAGAGCGTGTATGGGGACACCTGGCTGGTTGGTGAGTGACATGGGTGGCAGGCATGACTGTCCCCCCCAAATGATGCACACATCACAAGGGGCACATGCATAACTAACATCCTCCTGTCTTTTCCCCCTACAGGTGACTATGCATATGCACTGGGACCCCATCTCATGACTCCTATCCGGAACCCCCAAACCCCAGGAGAGGAAAGATACAATGAAGCCCACGCCCAAACACGTGCAGTGGTGGAGCGCACCTTTGGCCTCCTGAAGTCACGTTTCCGATGCCTGGATAAGTCTGGGGGGACCCTGTTGTATTCCCCAAACTTTGTGTGCCAGATCATCAGTGCATGTTGCATTCTGCACAACTTCGCAGTGAGAAAGGGCCTGCAGATTGACATAAGTGATGACCTGACCCCTGAACCAGACAATCCCCCCCTAACCGAGGCTACCCCGTCTTCTGAGGGAAGAGCAGCCAGGAGACAGCTCACATTAGGCATATTTGCACGTTAAACACACACATTAATCATGGCACAATGAGAATGCCTGCATGCACACCACTGTGGTCCCTAGCACAGACACATCACATCCTCATCTAATTGGATTAGCACAAGCCCACCATGCTGGACTTGTGAGCAGCAACGCCATGCCACGGCTCCAATTATGTCACTGTACATTCATACACCATTCACACGGACCTGGGAATCACTTCTCCCTGGTCCTGGGGAACCCTTCTCCACCAAAACTGAGGGTGACACCCCTTTTCCGGCAGGAATATCACCCCACATTCCAAAAACATTCACAACACAAAAAAAAATGTCCAGCAAAAAAAAAAAAAAATCCAGAAAAGAAAAAAAAAGGAAAAAAAAGGGGGGAAAACAAATGAATGCCGCTGGCATGAGCCACGCCTGGGGCGCCCACGGCCACGGCCCCGGCTCCTCAGGGAAGACTCATAGGGAGGACGGTAATCCGGGGAAAGAGGAGCAGCCCCTGGTCTCTGCCCACCTGGCGGCCTGCCCTCCAAGGCCACGGCAATTCGTTTCAGGCCAGCACCTAGTGTTGCCGTGTTGGTCTGGATAGCCTGGGTGAGGGCCCTCACATCCTGCCCAACGTCTGCTGTTGTAGTCTGCAGTACGTTTAGGCAGTTTTTAAGAGCCCGGGAGTGGCAGTCCAGGTCCCCAAGTGTATCCTTTATGGAGGACAGGATCTACTCCATCCGCCCCAAAGTCTGGCTGACCTGTCCCAGATGGCGGGTCTGAAGGGCCTGGTCCCTTCTCAGATTGGTGGGCAGAACCTCGGCCACCCCCCTGGTCTTCTGGGACGACTTCCTGCCTCCAGCTGAGGCTTGTGGCCGGGGAAAAGGGGAGGCCCTTGGAAGAGGAGCCCTGTTGGGGGAGGAGTGGGAGGGGCTAGCCCTTATAGAGGGCTGGCTGCTGCCAGCCAGAGAGGAAGACTCCTCCAAAAACAACAATCCACTGGCTGACATGACATCCTCCTCCTCCTCAAACTCCTCCTCCTCAACCGCCTCCTCTTCAACCTCCTCCGAGGACTCCGGCCTTGTCGAGGGGTCCTCATCAGGCTGTTGTCCCTGGGATGGTGTGGTCAGCCCAGATGGCCCAGCACCCTCCTGGGCCACCGCACGCTCCTCCGCTGTCAGCCTAACAGGGCATGGTGGGCCCCCTCCTGTGCCCCTGGCATTGGCTGCCATTTTGGCCAGCTTATTTCTGACCAGACGTCGGAGGTCATTGATCTTCTTTTCAATCCCCGACCATGTCCGGGTATCCCCCCCCCCGATGTATTCACCTGGTCAGTAATGTGCTGCAAGATCTCACGCCTCCTGGCCGGGGGGGTGTTGGCACTCCCCGGGCCGTGGAGGAAACGCCCATATTGGGTAATGGCCCGGGCAAGAATTTGTTTCTCCCCCAAAGTAAAATGTAACTTCCTCTTCCTCTCAGTCATACTCATACAAAAACTCTCTCCCAAACAATCAGCAAAAATTACAAAAATCTATCAACCAAAAAGTCTCACAAGCAGTCACCAAAAAACACTTTCAAATATCTTCTACAAAACACTAGATCAAACAGTCAAAGACAAATCACAACACAACAAACAACAGAACAAAAGCACCTTGCTGTATAGGGAGGGATACAAAGGGATGTACTTTTGCAAAGGAAGTGCATTTGTGTCTGTCTATTTATGCTGTCTGCGTAGCTAACTAAGTTTCCCGGGTCCACTTCCAATTTCACTGATTGCGCCGTTCCCGAGTTGTGAGCATGCGCACAGAGGTGCTGACCATGGTCTGCTTCATGTGCGCATGAATTTGCATGGGGTCACGGTTTCATTTGCATGGGGTCACGGCTCATTTCAATGTAACACGCCCACGTCCTTCCCAATTTGAATTACTCCGCCTTATGCCTCTGAAATAACGTTGCGCAAAACCTACGAGAATAGGGTGATTGCGCCGCTACATTGCGGCAGTCTAACGTAAAGGAGGTGCGCTACGCCAGTCAAAAAATACGCTGATGTACGTGAATCTGGCCCTCTGTGTCCACTATAACGTGACAGTAGCTCCTACTGTTACATACTTCCCCCCTTGTTTCGAACCCGTAGGGGGCGGAACACACCAGCCCGAATCCTTGATTGGGGCACCTCTGCGCCAGCTGTAGGCCCAATCTTTTTTTTGGGTGTGTTTCCAGGCACGCCCTACCCTGGATCGCAACGGGGTTCTATAATTCTGTATACTCTGCCTTCCCACTCTTTTTTTGGGGTCCCTGAGCATACTCTTCTCTCTTGGGGAAACTCTGCCTTCCCTTGTTTTCAGCTTACGGAAGTAAGTTTTACCTTTCACCACAGGTCTTTCAGGTTCAAAAACCTCTCTTTGGTTAACCATGGCAACCACATCACTTTTAACAGCACCACTCATTAGCAGATCATACATTTCAATGTCACCCAGTCCAACACAATCAGCGCCACCCATCTCAGTGTTTGTTAGAACTAGACCCAAGGAGGGACCACACACAGGTAAGAGACTACAACCCACAGGTCCATAGTACAGCCCCACCTCACCTGTTGTCCAGCACTCCATGGGTAACTGATCTAAAAAATTACACTGATCCACACACAAACGACTTCTTTCTGATGTACACATTACATTGTTGCAGAAACCAACATTAGTACTTTTTCTCACAGCGTCTCCGGGTACTTTAGGTTGTACCTCTTTCTGAGTGTTAGAAAGCATCTCTGCTAGTGCTGCGTCTATACTGGGCCCTTCCTTCTCTTGAGGTTTAGCTGGTGAGACAGTATCTGCGCCCTCTACTGACCACTGCTCAGCTGCACCTTGGACCACACCAGCAGGGATGTTTCCAGTCACTACACCAGCCGGAGAGACCTTTGATGTCTCCAACAGTTCTGAGCGCCTTCTATACCATTCAGTAACTGGGAGCCCCCTCTTAGAGAACCTCAGGACTATTTGCCACACTGTTACTAAGCATTGGACCCACCAATACCACTCTTTATCAAAGTTTCCCTGCACAGCCTGTACCACCTGGCTCCACCTATTGGTACTATGCAGCACCATTTGGTTCGTCTGCGGTGGAGACACCCAAGTGTACAGCGAGTGCGTTTTTACCAACTCCAACATTTCTAATAAAGTTTTTGTCATCTCTATGCAACCCATGTCTAAACACCAGACCTTTCTAGGGACCTTTTTCCTGTCCAAGACATGGAGGGGCTCATCCACTGCAGGTTGAAAGGTTGAGACATATGAAGAGACTTTCACCTCCTTGGAGGTACCCATCATCACCGCCTGTTGCTCCCCTGGAGCGCTGTCAGACACATGTCTCATACTCATCCCTTCTGCAACAGTGTCAATGAGCCTCTGCAGGTCATTACAAGTCACATTGTCACCTTGACACTTGCTACCACTTAGTTGCTGGGTTGTGGACAACACCTGCCATGTCTACGCCAAGAACATTCCTTTAGACTGGAGGGGATCAACCTTCACATGGGCTGACATGCCCTTGAGCACCGGCCACTCTGCAAACCCTCTGTCTGGCATAACAGATGTTGTATCCACACACTTTTCTCCCATCATTGCTTTATAACTCATGATTACTTTGTTTAGCGTTGCGACTGTTTCCTTGCACCATGCTTCCCAGTCTGTGGTACTTCCCTGACAGGCATTCTGCAGCGCTGAATCACCTGTTCCAAGAGGCACCAAAGGAACCTGGGATCCACTAGCCACAACATCACCTGGGTCATTTCTATACATATTCCCTTGGGATGACACATTGTCTGACAAGGCAGGTTGTAATACATGCTTTTGCCCTACCAGCTCTGGGGGCGCAACTGACACATACAGCTTTGCACTTTCAGCTTTTGCAGGCTGAATTAACCCCTTGACAACTGGGTTACACTTAGGGTTGTGGGGCTGTGCCCACACACACTCACTGTCTGACACAGTCTTCCCTTGTTTTACCAGAGTAGCATCACAACCATCCTGGAAAACCTCTGGCTTCAACCCATGGCGATCCCATGAGACTTCCCTGGACAATCCTGCGCTTCTGGTTGTCATGGGAGATATCCTACTCCCATCATTGGTAGTAAACACATTTCCAACATTTTCAGACATGACATTAAAGGAAACACATTTTTCAATGTCATTATCACCAATAGCATCACATTTGCCAACAGCAATACCTTTGTCAGCATAACCATCAGAATGTTCATTACGTTTAGACACAACTGCTACTTTTATGGATTGTCTATTACCCACTACAGCCTGTGAGCCTCTCCTAACAGAACTCTCTATATTTAAAGGGGAATATTTTGCTCCTTGAGCAGCTCCATAGCTGACCTGAGAAACGCCCTGCTTCATCACTGCAAGCTCCTCGGATGTTTCCCTGGGCAACTCTGCAGCACCTGTCACTAGGGAACACGGCACAAGGACAGATTTGGTCACCCCTAGTTCAACTTTCCCCGCACTCTGCGGTATTATAGCAGGCGCATGCATAGTCCCCATGTCCATTTGAGTCTTTAACCTTGCCGTCAGCTGGGCTTCACCATATGCCTCCCCACTGCTCTGGGTAGCACACTGCAGCAAGTCTATGTCCATTTGTACTGCGGATCTCCCCACTGGACATACTCCCACTTCACTGGGATCAGCATCATAAACTGAAACAGTCTTACCATGTTCAGTGGCTGGTATCATAGTCTTCACTTGAGTGCGCTGTCTCTTAGCTGCATCTATACCAGCTACTGTCTCTTTGGGGCCACAAAATGACACTGCAGCCTTTCCAGACTCATCAGCGGGGTTCCAGAACTTTGGGCAAGTAAAGATGCCATGTCCCACTTGGCCACATTCCAGGCACGGTACTGGACGTTGAAATTTAATTTCTTGGCATCTCCTCAATGCCTGGCTCTCTGTTGCCATGGGAGATCGCACTCTCCCAGCAGAGCCTTGTTGGCTCTCTCCAACATGATGTATTGGCTCCTCCAGGAGCCACTTGTCATGACGCTTGGCAGGCCCACCCCATGGTCCACAGACAGCCCGACTGGCCTCATCTGTGTTGCTATGGGCAACCACTCTCCATCCTGGCCTTTGGTCAGCCTCTCTTCTGGCACAGAACACAGGCTTCCCTCCACTGGATCCTGTCTTAAGCTGTGTGGCTTTCACGCTTTTTGCAATAGCTGCTGGTTTAACTCTAGCAGCTTTGCCAGGGGCAACAACACCTCTTTCCCAGGTATGGACATCCGGCAGCTCTCTCTTTGTAGTGAAGGTTGGCTTGCCTTCCACTTTAGCTTGGTCCATTCCTGCCAGGTGCCGCTTGCACCAATCCACTGCAGATTCAAACGCTGGTGGATGCTCCATACTAGCAGTCACATATGCACTCATTGCAGCAGTGTTGTTAGGGACAACAGCACCCCTCTTTTCCCTTGGAAAACTTTGTTCCAGCATGTATGGGGTTCTATCAGGTGGTAACAACCCCTCCAGCGACAGAGCTCTATCTCTGGATTCAGCAAGAATCGCCTCCTTTTTCTGTTTTGACCGCCCCATCCTTGCGGTGTTGCACACAGCAACCAGTAACACAGTTCACAGCAGAGAGAGAAAAGAAAAAAAATTGTGATTCTTCTTTCACAGGTACACAACCTGCATGCAACACAGTCCATCAAATTTCTGTGCAATGCTGTTTGCCTGGCTGCCACACACAGCTAGCAGCAGTTCATGATGCAACTCACCACTGTAGCAAGGACCCTGATTCCACCGTCTAGATGCCCGCATTCTTCACCACCTGTAAACATTGGGGGTATTTAACTCTTGTGGCAGATGTGTTTTTGTGCAGTGAGTCAACACCAAACAGGCATATAACTTTAAGGGCCTGGTAGCCCACGTTTATTCAAGGAGGAAACAAAACAAAAAGTCCATTCTGGAATCCCACGCAGGGTTTTAAACGTTATTCAGCGACAACTGAAAATAACAGCCCATCTGGCTACTCTTTAACAGTACTGTGGCTACAGGTACTGGTCTCTCAAACCATCACCTCCTCCAGACCCACGGTCCTGGATGCACACGGCTCCGAAGCCATTTAACGCGTACATCGTCTATGCTCACACAGAGATACAGAGACAGTAACAGCCACTGCTTCACACACTTCACCTTCCTCCACTTCTACTCTCCCCAGCCCTTCATTATATGTGCTGTCTACACCTGGGCAGACAGATTGCAGGCTGTCTCTAAAACCCAGACACATGGTTGGAGATCCCATCCCACCCATATCTCTGAAGGATCTCCAAGCCACAGAACCCTGTGAAGAGATTGAAAAATTGAATTGAATTGAAAAAGAGCAGTTTTCTCCGTTTTTAAATTTAAGCTCTGCAGCTCTACATTCAGCCAATATGCAGACTCTGTGTCCACGTTTAACGTGACAGTAGCTCCTACTGTTACAATGGGTAGGACTAAGGTTACCCCTGATGGTTCCGATTAGGGAACACATCCAGAACATTATTAAGGGCTTCCCTAAACATAATGTGAATAGACATTTTGCACAACACCTTGACAATGACCCCACACAGATATCCTTTTGGGGGATAGAAAGATACAATAGACTTTGGAGGGGGGCACACATGGTAAGATCTATCAGTCAAAAGGAATCCAAGTGGATACATTCCCTACAAACTCTTCTACCTGATGGTAGAATTTGATTTAAAAGTTTTTAAGCAATTTTTTGCATTTTATTAATTTATTGTTTCTTATTTTCTATGTATTTTATATATATATATTTTAATGGCTTTGGAATAGATCCCTCAAACCTCATATCTGGTAGGGGTTGCACAGTTATTTAGAAGGTTTATTATCCATTTTTTTCTGCATTTCATAGTGAAAACTAATTTTTTTATGAAACAGCATTGCTAGCTTAACATTAATATGTTTCACCAAGAAAATGGCCACCAACATGATGGAGACATTTTTGGTCTCCTGTCTACAAGAAAATGACCGCTGTCGTCTGTTGGTATTAGTCTCCAATCAGTTTAGGAAATGGCTGCCATAATAATGGATACATTGGCTCAGAGAAAATGGCCACCAAATGTATTCTTTTTAGGATTTGGCTGTCCTAGTTTGTTTTTTAGCTAACCAAGAAAATGGGCCCCACCATAACGGAGACACATACTTCGAGAAAATGGCCACCAAATCACTTCCTTTTTAAGCCCATAAAAGGAAACACCAGACATCCAATCTGGTTCCTCTGACAAAGTCACGTGGTGTGATGTAACGCATAAGGGCCAGATGTACTGTGGAAAACGGAAGTGACGATGGAAATGTCTACTAACGCACGGTTTGCATTATTTGCCTGTTTACTTCTTTTTTATGTAAGAGACCATTTGGCTATTCAATAAATTTGCATTTTTAAAGTTTTTACGCTATGGGAGGCCTTTTGTTTTTGTTTTAACCCACACATTGAGAGGCGCATCAACATCTGGAAACCTGGATATTCATGCCACCACCAGAGATATCCAACCGCACAATTGGGATCACGGATGCATGTGGAGATGGTCAGCTGCTGTTGCCCCGGATATCCAGGAGATCTGAAAGGCTCAGCATATTCAGGAGTGAGGTAAGCACTCTGGCATACACTATTACACAAACCACCCACAGAAGAAATCTTTTTGACACATTTTGATGCATGAAGATTCACCACACTGAAATTATATTATTTTTGAAAGACTATATTGGTTTATTTGCACATCATTGATCTTAGTATGGACTATTGCACGTATCATATTTAATTGTTTTTATTGTATTCAACTTTACTCAGGTAGTCACACTTAACATTATTTGTTTATATGAGGAAGATTAGAGGAACTGAATGTTTTCTCTCTTGAGAAGAGGAAAATGTTTATTTCTTTTTATGGTTGAACTGGATGGACTTGTGTCTTTTTTAAACCTGAATAACTATGTAACTATGATCAACATGTACAAATATATAAGAAACTTGGTGTTGAGTTATTCACTTTACGGTCAACACAAAAGACAAGGGGGCACTGTATACGTCTAGAGGAAAAAAGATTTAATCTCCAAATACGAAAAGGTTTCTTCACAGTAAGAGCTGTGAAAATGTGGAACAGACTCCCTCCAGAGGTGGTTCTGGCCAGCTCAGTAGATTGCTTTAAGAAAGGTCTGGATTCTTTCTTAAATGTACATAATATAACTGGGTACTACCATTTATAGGTAGATTTGATCCAGGGAAAATCCGATTGTCTCTCGGGATCAGGAAGTAATTATGTCCCCTGCTGTAGCAAATTGGATTATACTAGGGTTTTTTTTTTTGGCTTCCGCTGGGTCAACTGTGGGAGTAGAATTGGGTATATGGGATTGTACGATACGATATATATATTTTTTTATGGTTGAACTAGATAGACTTGTGTCTTTTTTCAACCTGACTAACTATGTAACTTTGTAACTAGTAGCAGCCAACCGCTACAGTAACAGTCAACATTTACCTGTTTATTAGTCTATGTTGGTTTGGGCAAATAGTTTATGATATCACATTAGAAACTCTGTTTTCCAAATCTTGATCCTTTCATCTCAATGACTTTTTGTTAAATTGCCTTGGTTAAACCCAAATGTTATCTAAATAGCATTTATCAAACATGTCATTGATGGATGACCCTGAGCTAAATAGATGGAGGGGCCATGCCCTCATAGCAGAGATGTAAAGCTGCTTAAATCTGCGTACTCACTCCCTGTCATGTTCTATTTTCCAGGGCATTACTATGTAGGAAATAACCCACAAACTATGTTTTAAATTTTACTGACACAGACATCTCTTCTTAATTATAAGCTTCTTGGGAGTGAGTCATCTTCAGTTGCAGTAAACAAGTGACCTTTTACTTTAAGTCGGCAATTTTTTATGAATTTATTTTATGTTAATAAAAAATGAATGTACACTATGAACTTAAAATATGTACAGTCAGTTACAGAATTCATATTTTAAACTGCATTGTGCATCTCTTGCTAAAATGTAATAACCAGAGGTCTGCTAGTTAACAAAGGTCTACTTAATTAACAGAAAATGATCCAAGCCCTACACACGGGTATAGAGGCACTGTACTCAAAAGACATAAAGTAGCCCTTTCACAGTAAAGCCTCTATTAATTTAAATTGCAAAGCCAGATTTCAGAAAACAAAGACATCCATAGTCTAAAATGTATCTTTACAAAAAGAAATTGTAATACATATAGGGACTTGTTCACAACAGTAGTGTTCTCATTGCCCAATGCAGTCCCAACACAAGAACAGGCCAATTTACCTTACGTACTATGATGTCCGTTCACTCTAATGTGTTGTGTTATGTGCGCAGATAAAAGGGTGGGAGATCCAAGTGAAGCAGCTAACCATTAAGGCTGCAAGATATGACAAACAGGCAATGTATCCATGCTGGACCCGCTGGCGTGTGTGGATGGTGTCACTGGTGCCCTAGGCAGAGGCACAGTGCTCCGGGAGAAGGAGAAAGCCGCCATGAACATTGCATGTAGCCCCCAGTAAGGTACAAACCACCAATAAAAATGATATTGGAAATAAGCTTGATGTGTTTCGTGGACTTCTTTACACTCGTCAGGAGCAAAAATGCATCAAGATTCTGAAAAGAGGAATATAAGAAACCAATGATCTAACACATGGGGAAGATAAAGATAAGTAGAAAAAAATTGACTATCCATGTCTAAAAATACTCACGTATGAACCGATCTGAGGAAGGGAACCAACAGGAAAAACCTGGAGCAAGTGTCTAGTTCCCCAAGGAATGTCCTTGGTGAAAGGTCATCATGTCATGGTTTGGGGGAATTCTATAATGTATGAGATAAAATAAATGGTATGTAACCATAATCGTGTATATCAATAGGGCAAGGTGAAGTAGAACCCATAACCACGGTGAAGGAATGGAATGAAACGTATGACCAAAGTGACAAGGAGGATGATAAGCCATTTAACCCAAGGAAGAAAGACAAGAGTCTCATGAAAAAAGAACAAGAGAAGAATTGGAAACAATTGTATAGCACAGACACTTGTAAAGAATGCCAAAATGAAAACAATGGGCCAGATTCACAGAGCGATTACGCCGGCGTAACAGGAGATGCGGGGCAGAAGTCTAAATTTGCGCATGCGTTTCGATACTCCGCATCCCCAAAACGAGATACGCAAGCAATCAATTTTTTTTTTGTCCAGCGTAATTTCGATAGACAGGTGCATCCGTCCCCGCAAAACTGCGCTAGACACACCATTGATTTGCTATTCAAATATGCTAATGAGGGAGTTACGGGGATCCACAAAAGAACGTTGGTACAGCGCAGGCTACGCGCTGTGCGCAACAGCTGCATGGCCTGTCTAAAATTAGACCATATAAAAGGTGGTATAAAATTAGACAATTCGTCTACATGTCAGAGAAAGCAACACTGTTAGTGAGGAGCTGAGCAGTCACACGTGTTGCACAACAATCTGTATGCCAACATGCCAGTGGTATCCATGCTCATAGCTATACTACTGACTTTAGATGAGCAATGAAGGAGGAGGGCACGGAGGAGAGCATGGAGGAGGGCACGGGAGAGGATTTTTTTTTTTTTTACAAAAAAAAATTCTTTGCTTTAAGAAACATTTTTACACAAAATATACATACATATATACATCAATACATAACATACATACAAATTACAAACACGGTCTCACTATCTTTCAATAGCCCTTTAAAACCTTGATGGATATAATAATCTAATCTGATACAAGCCAATAATCTAATCTCATACTCTTCACTTGATATATCACACACGCATAGACATCTTTGGCATGAGTGCATCTTTAGATTCACCCCTCATGCCATCCTGGAATTAACCACAACCCTGCAGGAGAACATCACCAGCCCAACACATGACACCACCCATGACACCCATGACAGCTACATATACAATCCTAGCCCTATCCCCACAGATTTCGAACAGAACATGTATGGGGACAGCTGGCTGGTTGGTGAGTGACATGGGTGGCAGGCATGACTGCCCCCCCCATGATGCTGAAATCACAAGGGGCACATGCACTACTAACATCCTCCTGTCTTATCCCTTCAGGGTGACTCTGCATATGCACTGGGACCCCATCTCATGTCTCCTATATGGAACCCCCCTAACCAAGGCTACCCCGTCTTCTGAGGGAAGAGCAGCCAGGAGCCAGCTCACATTAGGCATATTTGCACGTTAAACACACACATTAATCATGGCACATTGAGAATGCATGCATGCACACCACCGTGGTCCCTAGCACAGACACATCACATCCTCGTCACATTGGATTGTCACAAGCCCACCATGCAGGACTTGTGAGCTGCAACGCCACGCCACGGCTCCAATTACATTCATACACCATTCACACGGACCTGGGGATCACTTCTCCACCACAAATAAGGGTGACACGCCTTTTCCGGCAGGGATGTCACCCCCACATTCCCAAATCATACACAAACAGAACCCCAAAAAAAAATGCCCAGCAAAAATATAATTTCAACAAAATAACAACAAAGAAAACACATAAAAGACAAAGATCACTCTGCAAAACAGTCCCCAAATATCTCAAAGACACGTCACAAACAAACAAACAAACGCTAATAAACAACAGAACAAAAGCACCTTGCTGTATAGGGAGGGATACAAAGGGATGTACTTTTGCAAAGGAAGTGCGTTTGTCTCTGTCTATTTATGCTGTTTGCGTAGTTCACTAATTTGCCCTAGTCCACTTCCAATTTCACTGATTGCGCCGTTCCCGAGTTGTGAGCATGCGCACAGAGGTGCTGACCATGGTCTGCTTCAAGCGCGCGCCCTTCATTTTCACGGCTCATTTCAATGTAACACGCCCACGTCCTTCCCAATTTGTATTACTCCGCCTTGCGCCTCAGAAATAACGTTGCGCAGGTGCAAATTTCTGCGTAAAACCAACGAGAATAGGGTGATTGCGCCGCTACATTGCGCCAGTCTAACGTAAAGGCGGTGCGCTACACAGGTCCAATAATGCGCAGATGTACCTGAATCTGGCCCAATGTGCACAGCAGTAAATATATATAAAAAAGGGGGTAGCCATCCAGGGCCCTGGGGACCTCTTTAATAAAAATAAAAAAAATAAAAAAATATATATAAAAAAGTATATATATATATTTTTAAAAGGGCCCTGGGGACCTCTGTGCCCTTTAATATTTTTTTTCTTATAAAAAGAAATTACAAAAAAAGGGGGTTTGCCACCCAGGACCTCTGGGCCCTTTAATAAAAAAATGTATAAAAACAATATATAAACAAAAAAAATAAAATAAACATTTATAAAAAAAAGGGGTTTGCCACATGGGGCCCTGGGGACCTCTGATTCCTTTAACCACTTAAGGACCGCCTCCTGCACATATACGTCGGCAGAATGGGCCGAAGTATATGACCGGGCCGAAGCACCGGGACTGCGGGACTCGCGGACCCGATCGCTGCTGGAGTGCGGCGATCGGTCCCCGAAGCTGAAGAATGGGGAGAGCTGTGTGTAAACACGGCTTCCCCGTGCTTCACTGTGGCGGCAGCATTGATCGCGTCATCCATTTTATAGGGGGGACGCGATCGATGACATCACACCTACAGCCACACCCCCCTTGTGGTTAATTCCCAAACTGCAACTGTCATTTCCACAGTAAACAATGCAATTCAAATGCATTTTTTGCTGTGAAAATGACAATTGTCCCAAAAATGTGTCAAAATTGTCCGAAGTGTCCGCCATAATGTCGAAGTCACGAAAAAAATCGCTGATCGCCGCCATTAGTAGTAAAAAATAATGAAAAAAAAATAAAGCTATCCCCTATTTTGTAAACACTATAAATTTTGCGCAAACCCACCGATCAAGAAAAGTGAGGAGGAGAAGGATATTCCATCAGCAGCATAACAGGACAGTCACTCAGCATCAGCATACGCAGTCTCAAAGGGATCCGACATTTCAACAAAAAATTATTATTCAGTAACATCAGCATCAGATGCTTGGTAGCTGGTGTTGATCCAAGCCTGATTCATTTTGATGAAGGTCAGTCAATCAACAGACTCGGTGGAGAGGCGCACCCTGTGATCGGTCACAAAGCCTCCAGCAGCACTTAATGTGCGTTCTAAAAGAACACTGGATGCAGGGCAAGCCAGTAGCTCAATTGCGTACTGTGCAAGCTCTGGCCAGTGATCCATCCTCAAGACCCAGTAACCCAGAGGATTTTCAGTGGGGAAGGTGTCAAGTCGGATCTTGCCCCTAGGTATTCCCAGACCATGTAAACCAGACGCTGGCGATGGTTGCTGGAACCGGTCAGACCTTGGGGCTGCGGATTAAAAAATTGTCTGAACGCATCAGTCAGATGGCCACCTTCTCCACCGCTCCTTCTGTGACTCACCGAAGCCTCAGCAAGATGTTGTCCAGGGCCAGGTTTTGGTAATCCCCCCGGTTCTGGGAACGCATTGCACAGACCCTTCTGCAAGGTCTCCCGCAGAAGTTTCATCTTTTGCTCCCTCTGCGATGGCAACATAAGGTCCGCAACCTTACTCTTGTAACGTGGATCAAAGAGAGTTGCCAGCCAGTAATGATCCCTCCCCTTGATAGCACGTACACAAGGATCCTTATGCAGGCTTTGCAGGATCAGGGAGGCCATGCAGCGTAGGTTTGCAGAGGCATTCGGGGCACAGTCCTCTGGGTCACTGAGGACGACAGGATCCACAGGCACCTCATGCCAGCCACGTAAAAGTCCACGTGTTCCTTGGGACTGTAAATGATCCCTTGAAGACTGCTGCTGCTGATGCTGAGTGCTAGGCTCCACCTCCATGCTACTGATACAATCATCCTCCTCCTCCTCCTCCTCCTCTTCCTGTGTGCTAGGTGGGCAAGCAGGACCACTGTCTGGGTAAAGGGGGCCTTGAGAGGTAAGGAAGTCCTCCTCTTCCTCCCTCTGTTCTGCCTCAAGGGCCCTGTCCATTATTCCACATAGCGTGTGCTCCAACATGTGAATAAGAGGGACAGTCTCACTGATGCATGCACTGTCACTGCTCACTATCCTCGTGGCCTCCTCAAATGGTGACAGGACAGTGCATGCATCCCTGATCAAGGCCCACTGGCGTGGGGAAAAAAACAAGCTCCCCTGACCCAGTTCTGCTGCCATATTGGCACAGGTACTCATTAATGGCCCGCTGCTGCGTGTGCAGCCGCTGCAGCATGGCCAACGTACATTTCCATCTGGTGGGCATGTCACAGATGAGGCGGTTCTTGGGCAGGTTGGATTCCCTTTGGAGGTCTGTCAGCCGAGCAGTGGCATTATATGACCTCCTGAAATGCACAAGACTTTCCGGGCCTGCTTCAGGACATCCTGTAAGCCCGGGTACCTGCCCAAGAACCGCTGCACCACCAAAGGACATGCGCAAAACAGGGCACATGGGTGAGTTTTTCCTGTCACAGGGCAGAGAGGAGGTTGGTGCCATTATCGCTGACCACCATTCCAGGCTTCAGCTGGCATGGCGTCAACCACCTCTGAGCCTGCCCCTGCAGAGCTGACAAAACCTCTTCCCCAGTGTGGCTTCTGTCTCCCAAGCACACCAGCTCTAACACCGCATGGCATCTCTTGGCCTGCATTCCTGCGTAGCCCCTCGTACGCCTACGGAGTAAGGCTGGTTCTGAGATAAAATCACCACAGGAAGAGGCCACAGAGGAAGAAGAGGAGGGGGTAGAGGAGAGAGGTGTGTCACAACCAGTAGTACTGCTTTGGAGCCGTGGTGGCGGAACAACCTCCAAAACTACTGTACCTTGCCCTGCGTCCTTCCCAGCTGCCAGCAGAATCACCCAATGTGCTGTAAAAGACAGGTAATGTCCCTGTCCATGCCTGCTGGACCATAAGTCAGGAGTAAGATGCACCTTACCACTGACCGCCCTGTCCAGCGAGGCATGGACATTACCTTCCACATGCCGGTAGAGAGCCGGAATCACCTTCCGTGAGAAAAAGTGGCGTTTGAGTACTTGCCACTCACATTCCACAAACTCACGGAAGGGGGCAGAATCTACCACTGAAAAGGTAGCAGTTGAAGTGCTAGCAATTTCACTAAGCTAGCATTCAACCGCTGGGCATGTGGATGGCTGGGAGAGTACTTCTTTTGTCTGGTACTATCAGTAGATTGCCCGCATGTACTACTACTACTAGGTTGTGACACACCGATTTCTACACCTTCACTGCAGGCTTCAGAGAGGACTGGGGGTCTAGTGGGGTTGGAGGTCCCAGAAGGGCAAGGGGAGGTCTGCTTTGGTCTTTGGTGTGGGTCTTTCTGGTGTGCTTGCCAACGAGCTGCATGGCAGGTCGACATATGTCTGGACAAGCATGTGGTGCCCAGGTGGGTGATGTTTTGGCCACGCGAGATACGCTTGCGACATATGTTGCAAATAGCAAAGGTACGATCTGATGAACATGTTTCAAAAAAGGCCCACACCAAAGAACTTTTGCTGTACCGTTCAGACACAGCAGCGCCATGCACAAGCGTAGATGTGCGCTGTAATGCAGTTGGTGTGCCCTTAAGGTGACCCCTGGAGGGCATCCTGCCTCTTTGGAGATGTGTCTGTGCCTCACCCTCCTCCTCCTCCTCTTCCTCCTCCTCCTCTCTCCTATCAGGCACGCAGGTAGAGTCAGTGACCTCATCACCCCCTCCCTCCTCATCACTTTAAAAAACCTGGCAGTATGCTCCAGCTGGGGGAACATCACTGCCAGATTGCTGTCCCTCTCTGCCACCCCTCTGCCTGGGCTCACATCAATGACTTCCTCTATCTGTGTTCCATCATCGGAGCCTTCAAAACGCTGCGCATCTTCATTAAGCATGTACCCAACACTGTGTTGAAACAGTTCGGGGGACTCCTCAGGAGGACTAGGGAAGGATTGTGTGATGCCATTGTACAGAGGGAAGAGGAAGCCTTGGCGGCTGCTTTGCCAGACAAACTAAGATCAGTCTGTGTGAGAGTGGATGAGGAGGATGAGGACGGCTTGGTCATCCAAACTACTATTTTCTCTGCATGTTGAGGCTCAACACGGCCAGCTCCCGAAAAGAAGGACGAGTGGCCACGTGCTGAAGAGGATGCACTGCGTCCACCACCAGCGTTGCCTCTAGATGCAGAGCCTGCTTGCCCTCGTGACTCTCTGCCTCTCTTTGTTGTCCTTCCAGACATTTTAATGCGTTCAGGTGTAAATAAACACCACACGTGCACTTACAGTAAATGGATTTACGTGCGATTAAACAGCAGACGTGCACTTACAGTAAATGCGCTTACGTGCTACTAAAGAACAAACTTGCACTTACAGTAAATGTGCTTACGTGCTACTAAAGAGCAAACTTGCACTTTCAGTAAATGCGATTACGTGCTACTAAAGAGCAAACTTGAACTTACAGTAAATGCGCTCACGTGCGATTACACAGCAAACGTGCACTTTCAGTAAATGCGATTACGTGCTACTAAAGAGCAAACTTGCACTTACAGTAAATGTGCTTACGTGCGATTTCACAGCAAACGTGCACTTATAGTAAATTCGTTTTCGTGCGATTACGCAGCAAACTTGCACTTATAGTAAATGTGCTTACGTGCTACTAAAGAGCAAACTTGCACTTACAGTAAATGCGATTATGTGCTACTAAAGAGCAAACTTGCACTTTCAGTAAATGTGATTACATGCTACTAAGGAGCAAACTTGCACTTACAGTAAATGCGCTTACGTGCGATTACACAGCAAACATGCACTTACAGTAAATGTGCTTACGTACGATTACACAGCAAATGTGCACTTACAGTAAATGCGCTTACGTGCTACTAAAGAGCAAACTTGCACTTACAGTAAATGCGATTACGTGCTACTAAAGAGAAAACTTGCACTTTCAGTAAATGCGATTACGTGCTACTAAGGAGCAAACTTGCACTTACAGTAAATGCACTTACGTGCGATTACACAGCAAACATGCACTTTCAGTAAATGTGTTTACGTGCGATTAAATGGCAAACTTGCACTTACAGGAAATGTGCTTAGGTGCAAATAAACATGACACATGCACTTACAGTAAATGCTTTTAGGTTCTATTAAAGAGCAAACTTGCACTTACAGTAAATGCGCTTACGTGCTACTAAAGAGCAAACTTGCACTTACAGTAAATGCGATTACGTGCTACTAAAGAGCAAACTTGCACTTTCAGTAAAGGCGATTACGTGCTACTAAAGAGCAAAATTGCACTTACAGTAAATGCGCGTATGTGCAATTACACAGCAAACGTGCACTTACAGTAAATGCGCTTACGTGCGATTACACAGCAAACTTGCACTTACAGTAAATGCGCTTACGTGAGATTACACAGCAAACTTGCACTTACAGTATATGCGCTTACGTGCGATTACACAGCAAACATGCACTTACAGTAAATGCGCTTATGTGCTACTAAAGAGCAAACTTGCACTTACAGTAAATGCGCTTACGTGCGATTACACAGCAAACGTGCACTCACAGTAAATGCGCTTATGTGCGATTACACAGCAAACTTGCACTTTTAGTAACTGCGATTACATGCTACTAAAGAGCAAACTTGCACTTTCAGTAAATGCGATTACGTGCTACTAAAGAGTAAACTTGCACTTTCAGTAAATGTGTTTATGTGCGATTAAACGGCAAACTTGCACTTACAGGAAATTTGCTTACGTGTGATTACACAGCAAACTTGCACTTTCAGTAAATGCGATTACGTGCTACTAAAGAGCAAACTTGCACTTTCAGTAAATGTGATTACGTGATACTAAAGAGCAAACGTGCATTTACAGTAAATGCGATTATGTGCTACTAAAGAGCAAACTTGCACTTACAGTAAATGTGCTTACGTGCGATTACACAGCAAACTTGCACTTACAGTAAATGTGCTTACGTGCGATTACACAGCAAACTTGCACTTACAGTAAATGTGCTTACGTGCGATTACACAGCAAACGTGCACTAACAGTAAATGTGCTTACGTGCAATTACACAACAAACGTGCACTTACAGTAAATGCGCTTACGTGCGATTACACAGCAAACTTGCACTTACACTAATTGTGCTTACGTGCTACTAAAGAGCAAACTTGCACTTACAGTAAATGCGCTTACGTGCGATTACACAGCAAACTTGCACTTTCAGTAACTGCGATTACGTGCTACTAAAGAGCAAACTTGCACTTTCAGTAAATGCGATTACGTGCTACTAAAGAGCAAACTTGCACTTTCAGTAAATGTGTTTACATGCGATTAAACGGCAAACTTGCACTTACAGGAAATTCGCTTACGTGTGATTACACAGCAAACTTGCACTTTCAGTAAATGCGATTACGTGCTACTAAAGAGCAAACTTGCACTTTAAGTAAATGTGATTACGTGATACTAAAGAGCAAACTTGCACTTACAGTAAATGCGCTTACGTGCGATTACACAGCAAACGTGCATTTACAGTAAATGCGATCACATGCTACTAAAGAGCAAACTTGCACTTACAGTAAATGTGCTTACGTGCGATTACACAGCAAACTTGCACTAACAGTAAATGTGCTTGCGTGCGATTACACAGCAAACATGCACTAACAGTAAATGTGCTTACGTGCGATTATACAACAAACGTGCACTTACAGTAAATGCGCTTACGTGCGATTACACAGCAAACTTGCACTTACAGTAAATGTGCTTACGTGCTACTAAAGAGCAAACTTGCACTTACAGTAAATGCGATTACGTGCTACTAAAGAGCAAACTTGCACTTTCAGTAAATGCGATTACGTGCTACTAAGGAGAAAACTTGCACTTACAGTAAATGCGCTTACGTGCGATTACACAGCAAACATGCACTTACAGTAAATGCGCTTACGTGGAATTACACAGCAAACTTGCACTTACAGTAAATGCGGTTACGTGCGATTACACAGCAAACGTGCACTTACAGTAAATGCGCTTACGTGCTACTAAAGAGCAAACTTGCACTTACAGTAAATGCGCGTATGTGCAATTACACAGCAAACGTGCACTTACAGTAAATGCGCTTACGTGCGATTACACAGCAAACTTGCACTTACAGTAAATGCGCTTACGTGAGATTACACAGCAAACTTGCACTTACAGTATATGCGCTTACGTGCGATTACACAGCAAACATGCAGTTACAGTAAATGCGCTTACGTGCTACTAAAGAGCAAACTTGCACTTACAGTAAATGCACTTACGTGCGATTACACAGCAAACGTGCACTCACAGTAAATGCGCTTATGTGCGATTACACAGCAAACTTGCACTTTTAGTAACTGCGATTACATGCTACTAAAGAGCAAACTTGCACTTTCAGTAAATGCGATTACGTGCTACTAAAGAGTAAACTTGCACTTTCAGTAAATGTGTTTATGTGCGATTAAACGGCAAACTTGCACTTACAGGAAATTTGCTTACGTGTGATTACACAGCAAACTTGCACTTTCAGTAAATGCGATTACGTGCTACTAAAGAGCAAACTTGCACTTTCAGTAAATGTGATTACGTGATACTAAAGAGCAAACGTGCATTTACAGTAAATGCGATTATGTGCTACTAAAGAGCAAACTTGCACTTACAGTAAATGCGCTTACGTGCGATTACACAGCAAACTTGCACTTTCAGTAACTGCGATTACGTGCTACTAAAGAGCAAACTTGCACTTTCAGTAAATGCGATTACGTGCTACTAAAGAGCAAACTTGCACTTTCAGTAAATGTGTTTACGTGCGATTAAACGGCAAACTTGCACTTACAGGAAATTCGCTTACGTGTGATTACACAGCAAACTTGCACTTTCAGTAAATGCGATTACGTGCTACTAAAGAGCAAACTTGCACTTACAGTAAATGCGCTTACGTGCGATTAAACAGCAAACGTGCATTTACAGTAAATGCGATTACATGCTACTAAAGAGCAAACTTGCACTTACAGTAAATGTGCTTACGTGCGATTACACAGCAAACTTGCACTAACAGTAAATGTGCTTGCGTGCGATTACACAGCAAACATGCACTAACAGTAAATGTGCTTACGTGCGATTATACAACAAACTCTGCACTTACAGTAAATGCGCTTACGTGCGATTACACAGCAAACTTGCACTTACAGTAAATGTGCTTACATGCTACTAAAGAGCAAACTTGCACTTACAGTAAATGCGATTACGTGCTACTAAAGAGCAAACTTGCACTTTCAGTAAATGCGATTACGTGCTACTAAGGAGAAAACTTGCACTTACAGTAAATGCGCTTACGTGCGATTACACAGCAAACATGCACTTACAGTAAATGCGCTTACGTGCAATTACACAGCAAACTTGCACTTACAGTAAATGCGCTTACGTGCAATTACACAGCAAACTTGCACTTACAGTAAATGCGGTTATGTGCGATTACACAGCAAATGTGAACTTACAGTAAATGCGCTTACGTGCTACTAAAGAGCAAACTTGCACTTACAGTAAATGCGATTACGTGCTACTAAAGAGCAAACTTGCACTTTCAGTAAATGTGATTACGTGCTACTAAAGAGCAAGCTTGCACTTTCAGTAAATGCGTTTACGTGCGATTAAACGGCAAACTTGCACTTACAGGAAATGCGATTAGGTGCAAATAAACAGGACAACGTGCACTTACAGTAAATGCGATTATGTGCTACTAAAGAGCAAACTTGCACTTTCAGTAAATGCGTTTACGTGCGATTAAACGGCAAACTTGCACTTACAGGAAATGCGCTTAGGTGCAAATAAACAGGACACGTGCTCTTACAGTACATGCTTTTAGGTGCTATTAAAGAGCAAACTTGCACTTACAGTAAATGCGATTACGTGCTACTAAAGAGCAAACTTGCACTTTCAGTAAATGTGATTACATGCTACTAAAGAGCAAACTTGCACTTTCAGTAAATGTGCTTACGTGCGATTACACCGTAAACGTGCACTTACAGTAAATGCGCTTACGTGCGATTACACAGCAAACTTGCACTTACAGTAAATGCGCTTACGTGCGATTACACAGCAAACGTGCACTTACAGTAAATGCGCTTACATGCGATTACACAGCAAACTTGCACTTACAGTATATGCGCTTACGTGCAATTAAACTGCAAACGTGCACTTACAGTAAATGCGCTTACATGCTACTAAAGAGCAAACTTGCACTTACAGTAAATGCACTTACGTGTGATTACACAGCAATCTTGCACTTACAGTAAATGAGCTTACGTGCGATTACACAGCAAACTTGCACTTAAAGCAAATGCACTTAGGTGCAAATAAGCAGGACAATTGCAGTAACACCCAGTATGTTTAGGTGTAAACTAAACACAGCACATAGCCACAGGCAATACAACACGTTAGAGCACTGCAGCTATGCACAATCTCCTGCCTGCACAATCTCCTGCCTGACAAATACTAATAGCAGATCTAGCTAAGCTATACAGTGTATAAATATATATACAACTCCTAAGGATGTATATATATTCTCTACACACTGTAATAAAGCTAAACTGACTAGCCTGCTCTATCTAGCTAGCTAAAAAGATAATCTCTCTGTCTCTCTGACTGCTCTCTTTAACAAAGCGGGAACACACTACACAAGGCCGCCTGGAAGGCGGCCTTTTATAGTGTTGGGCGTGTGCTAAAGCCCTGAGCCATAATTGGCCAAAGCACGCAGGCTTTGGCCAATTATGGCTCTTAGTTTTTTGGGATTGGTCAAGCATGCAGGGTCATGGTGCATGCTTGGCCAATCATCAGCGCGCAACGCTGCAGTGAATTATGGGCCGATGCGTGTCACTCGAATTTGGCGCGAACGACCCGTTTTGTTTGATTTTCGACGAACAATCGAACAGACAATGTTCGCGTCGAACATACGTTCGTATCGAACGCGAAGCTCATCCCTACTTATTAGTATGCAAGGATGTATACTAGTTAGCGCCCTAATACTAATTAGTGACTCCTGCTGGCAGTGATAATTACCTAGCACTCTGGAAGACAGGACATAGATCCTGTCTTTCAGATCAAAGATGTCCAATCAAATTGCTCAGCTATTCAGTAAATAGAAAATATATTCTGGGAGTTCTGGTTGTCACTCAGAGAATGTAGTTCCGGTAGATTCCCTGTATGAATTCGGCACAGGTCTAGAAGTGGAGAGAATATACCCCTATGTATTCTCTACATGAACATATGTTGGTCTGGAAGTGATCAGAATATATATATTCTCTAAGATGAGACTTTGAAATACTCTATTGGATTTTTGTATCATCTTTGTATCCTCTGTGGAATTTGGACTTTATTCTGTATTGAAGTTGTTGAATTAAATTTGCGTTCTCTGGAGGGCCTGGTGTGTTGCTGCAAAACAACATAATTTATAATTATCATACTAACATCTAAACATCAATTATCTAACCGGAGAGGACTATAAGACTATAAGACTATAAGACTATAAGCAATGAATGGGGCCGATCCACAATACACACCTTCATCCCGATTGTGTATGAAGGTGAAAAATATTGGGACTTTAAATGGTTATTCAATGAGTTTCGAATTTGAGTTCGAAAATTAAAAAATAAAAAAATTTGGAATTTCGAAAATCCAAATTTTCGAAAATCCAAATTTTCGAAAATCCAAATTTCCGAAATTCGTAAATATGAAAATGCGAAAATAAACCAAAAAAACCGAATGAAACGAAAACAAAAAAAATTATTTTTGGAAATTCGGAAATTCTAAAAATTCGCCAAATTTCCCCTTTTTTTAGACTTTAGATTTTAGAATTTTACAATTTCGAAAACTCTGAATTTTGAAAATTCTAAATTTCGAAAAAATTAAAAATTCGATATACGAGAAAATATCAATTTCGAAATTCTAAAATTCGGGATTTCGAAGTTCGAAGTTTCGAAAATTCTAAAATGAAAAATGCGAAAATGAAAAATGGGAAAAAATCCAAATTTCCGAAATTCGTAAATACGAAAATTCGGAAATACGAAAATTCGGAAATACGAAAATTCGGAAATGTTCGTATTTCCGAATTTTTTTCATTTCGGAACTTTCGTATTTTTGGAAATTTTTGGCAATTTGAAATTTTCGAATTTTCAAATTTGGATTCGGATTTTCGGAAATTTTGATCTTCGAATTTTAGATTTTCGAATTTTAGATTTTTGAATGTTACAATTTCGACATTCAGAATTTTTGAATTTTGCAAACAAAAAATCGTATTTCCCAATTTTTTTAATTGGGAAATACGATTTTTTTGGCAAAATTCGAAAATTCGGAATTTTCGAAATTGTAAAATTCGAAAATCTAAAATTCGAAAATCTAAAATTTCAAAAACCCGAAATTCAGAAATACGAAAATTTGGAAATATGAAAATTCGGAAATGAAAAAAAAATTCAAAAATAGGAACATTTGTTAAGCAGGCCATACACGGTCGAATTTTAAACACATTTTCTTTTCAAATTCAGAAAGTTCAAAAATTACAAAATTACAAAGTTTGAAAATTAAAAAAAAGCGAAATTTCGGAATTTCGAAAATTCCGAAAATTCGAAAATCTAAAATTTAATATTTCCAAATTCCAAAATACGAAAATTAAAAAAAACTTGTAAATTTCGAAATTGCAAAATTCGAAAATCTAAAATTCAAAATCCATATTTCCAAAAACCTAAAATTCGAAAATCTAAAATTCAAAAATCTAAAATTCGAAAATACAAATTTCCGAAAATCCGAATTTTCCAAAATCTGAATTCTCGAATAAAAAAAATTCAATTTTTTTTAATTCAAATATTTGAAAATTTCGTAATTTTGAAAATCCAAATTAAAACATTTAGAATTTCGAAAATTCAGAAATGAAATTTTTTTCTCAAAAATTACGAAATAACAAATTAGAAACTAAACAAATTGCACATGTCTACCAAGCAGTTTTTTAGTACCCAATAAGCCAGAGTTAAATACAGCAATGTTTAGGAGAAATTATACGTAGCAGGTCTTTCTAAGGCACTACAAGTGAAACAATTGCTACTTATCTGTTTGCAGAGCTTGAGTTTAGCAGCAAGCGATTCCATAGTGTAGGGTGTCAGCAAGGAAGAACTCTTAGGTTGTCCTCCGCGATGGCAGTCTGGACGCAGTGAAAGTTGCCTGTATTGTAGCGTGACCGGTACGGCTGACAATAATAGAACCCTGTTCCTATGTAAAGTCAAAGACCAGTGTTGTAAGTAACGGCGTTTAAATAAACGCCGTTACGTAACGATTGCCCGGCAAGGGGTAACTAGTAATCTACCTGATTACTTTTACCCCAGCGAGAGCGCTGTTGCCTTTACATTTGCTCCGTTACCTCGTTACTTACACCTCAGGGCCAGCGGGATGGCATTGACGGACCGGTTGTGATTGGGTGGGTGAGTGTCGTGACTCAGTGACTGACTGTGTCATCATCAATCATCATCACATGCAAAAAAAATTATGATTGGTCGCCGGCGGGCATGTGACTCTCAGTGTGGGTGGCGCTGGCCTGGCACTGCCAGCGCCACCCACACTGAGAGAGTCACATGCCCGCCGGCGACCAATCATTAATTTTTTTGACATCGATGCATGTGATGATGAGTTGACAGACAGTCACCCACCCAATCACAGTGGCAGAAGTGGCTTCACTTGGCGCATGCGACGCGCCCCCTGGAGTCTCCCGGGTCCCGCCCGCGGCCGTCTGCAGACCCGCGTGAGGCGTGACACTCGCGTCGTGACTTCACATCACTCGGCAACTGACTGAGCACAGTGAGCAGCAGAGCGTGTGAGCCCGCCGACGATCACACCCGACCCGAGTGACCCATCCCCCGCGGAGGCTCTGCTCCACCACGGACCTAAGTCCGGACCGAGGCCTCAGGCCTGAGGCCTAGGCGCCTAGCCAGAGTGGAACCGAACCAGGCAGCAAGTGAAGCACTGTGGCCCTGCCAGCAGACAGGAGGAGGTGAGGTGCACCGGGCAGCACCGTCCGCCAGACCGCCACTACCGACCGACCGACTGTGGCCCCTGCCCCTGGCCCCTGCGCATCCAGGTCCCAGCCCAATTGAGGAGCCGATTGGAATTGGGGGGGGGTAATGCGCTCAGGTGGTCAGCACTCAGCAGTTGGTCACACGTTGTCGGTGTGACACACACATACACTGGTCCTTTTTTATACTTCATGAGCAGTTGTTCAAGTTGAAAAGACTGGGGAACTGTCTGTTGCTTAGACTCCAATTTTATCTGTCTGTAATTAAATATAGGCTTAGTGACACTGACAGTCAGATAATAATTGGAGTACTAAGCTTACTTTACAATTAAAATCAGCAGCAGTAGCCACTAGCCAGCCAGCAAGGCATTGTCAGACAGTCACTCTCAGATCAGGCAGTAGCACAGTGTTCATATTTTGCCACACCTTAGGCCTGGTGTGGCAAAATATGAACTTTGTGCTAGCCTACTGGCTGAGCTGACACTGTGACTGACTGCTGCTGCTGCTTGATTGTAATTGTAAAGCTTAAGGACTCCAATTATCTGTAAGCCTGTTATATATATTTATAGACAGATAATTGGAGTATTTTAAGCTTTACAATTAGGCAATGTAATTTTTTTTGAGGTAATATAATTCACCAATATTAACCTGTGTATCTTTCATGGATTATAGAGTTCCAGGCACAGGCAGTCACCTCACCACTCACCAGGCAACACTGTGGCCCTGCCCCTGCCCTGCGCAAGCCAGCAGACAGCAGCACCAACCGACCGACCGACTGTGGCCCCTGCGCAGCCAGCCACCAGCCAGGTCCCAGGTGAGGACGGAGCCGATTGGAACTGGGGGGGGGGAGAGCGGCCTAGTCTAAGGCCGCCTTAGGCCTGGTGTGGCAAAATATGAACTTTGTGCTAGCCTACTGGCTGAGCTGACACTGTGGCTGCAGTGCTGCTTGATTGTAATTGTAAAGCTCAAGGACTCCAAGTATCTGTCTGTAAGCCTGTTATATATTTATAGACAGATAATTGGAGTATTTTAAGCTTTACAATTAGACAATGTAATTTTTTTGAGGTGATATCATTCACCAATATTAACCTGTGTGTCTTTCATGAATTATAGGGTTCCAGGCAGTCACCTCACCAAACAACACTGTGGCCCTGCCCCTGCCCTGCGCAACCCAGCAGACAGCAGCACCGACCGACCGACTGTGGTCCCTGCCCCCTGCGCAGCCACTAGCCAGGTCCCAGGTGAGGAGCCGATTGGAACGGGGGGGGCGGCCTAGTCTAAGGCCGCATTAGGCCTGGCTTGTGGCGAAATATGAACTTTGTGCTACTGGCTGAGTCTGACTGATACTATACCAATAATATCATACAAACCAAACCTGGAAATCTAGAAAGGATTTTAAGGTGGACCAGTGGAGGACCAGTGGACCACATACAAAAAAATAAAAATAAAAATAAAAAAAAGATATTGAGTACAGTGCTATGAGGCTCATGCCTTTCTTTTTCTAATGTTTGCTGCTAATTTTAATGCAAGCCTTTGTTAGAAGTTGCAGAATACTTCCATCGATAGGAAAAAATAGGATCCCAGCTGTAAAACAATGCTTAGAATATTGCGGTTTTGTCTTGTATTATATACTGCAACTTCTACCAAAGGCTTGCATTTAAATTAGCAGCAAACATTATTTAAAACAAGAGAGGCATGAGCCTCATAGTAGCACTAGCACTGTACTCAATATTTTTTTTTTATTTTTTTGAATGTGGTCCACCTTTAAAATCCTTTCTAGATTTCTAGGTTTGGTATAGATTTAAAAAAAACATGCCCTGCAGTAGAAAAGTCACCCAAAGAAAAAAGGCATATGAATGATAAACCTTAAATTCTATATCATAGTTGCCATGTATTTTAAAGAAGACACGCCCATTTTTTTTTTGCTTTTATTTAGGTGCACCCCAACCCCCCCCCCCCAAAAAAAAAAATACAAGAGTGGAATCAAGGAGTCAGACTCAGATCACGGTCAGGTACCACCGTACCACACTGCCAGTACCCCCACCAGTGGAGTGCCACACCACCAGCCGTCAGCAACAATGGCGACGAGCTGGGGAAGATCAAAGTTAGCATTCTCAAACTGGAAGTACCGTGACTACTTCTCCTTGATTGAAATTAAAGGCAAGAATGTTTATGTAACATGCACGCTATGCTCAGGAAAAAAGACTTTGTCCACATCTGCTTCAAGCAACTCCAATCTTTTGAAGCACCTCACATCAACACATGCTAACGTGACACTTGTTGCTGCTGCTGCTAACCCAACCCCGAATTCAGCTAGCGGAGTAGCCGGACCGTCTCTCCTAAAACAAGCAACGCTCGATTTTTCTGGTCAACATCAGGTGACCAAGCCCGAGCTGAATACATTGATTGCAAGGTATGTTGTTGAAAACATGCTCCCCCTGTCCACTGTGGTGTCTGAGTCATTCAGAGCTATCCTTTCTAAAATACCACTACGAGGAGGAGGAAAGGGGGTTGCCCCATGCCGAAACACTTTTTCTAAATTCTTGGACAGTGAATACGAAAAAATGATGATTGTGCTCAAAAAAACATTTGAGGAATTACAGTACATTGCAACTACAGCAGACATCTGGACTTGCCACAATAAAAGTTACCTGGGTGTGACAGCACATTGGATCAATCCAAATAACCTGGAAAGAGAGAAAGCAGCTCTTGCCTGCAGACGGTTTAAGGGGCATCGTAGTCATGACGCCATAGCAGTTGAGCTTGACAATATACACTCAACATATGGGATAACACACAAAATCACAGCAACAGTGACTGATAATGGCTAATGGCTCAAATTTTGTAAAAGCATTTAAAAGGTACCAGCCACTTGAGGAAAGTGATTCTGAGGAAGATGAAGATGAGGTGACCTTTACAGACATTAATGATGCTCTACATGCAAGAGGTGATGATATTGATGGTGATGTGATCACTTTGCCCCCCCACAAGAGATGTGCATCACACACACTGAACCTGATTTCATGCACAGATGTTGACAAGTGGCTGCTGTCAAAATCTGCAACAAAGGCTGTTTATAGAAGTGCTACTGCCAAATGTACTGCCCTATGGAACAAGACTAGTCGATCAGCTTTGGCTACTGAAACAGTTGATGAGTTGGTGTCAAAAAAGCTGCTTGTACCTTGTACAACACGATGGAATTCCTTCTATGATGCCCTGGCTCGAATCTGTGAAATATCCATGGTAGACCTTAACACAATTTCCTCCAAATTAGGACTGCCAGCAATAACGGAAAGGGAACAACAGTTTTTAAAGGAGTACTGTATTGCGATGAAGCCCCTTACAGTTGCCTTGGATATACTTCAGGGAGAAGAGAATTGTTTTCATGGTACACTCCTACCAACAATTGAGACATTATGTTAAAGACAGAAGCCCTTCAAAGTGGCCTGCAAATACTGAGGAACCTTCCTGACGCCATAGTCACAGTAAGAACTTGAATGTCATATTTTATTGTTTATTAAGTGAACATTGCTGTAGTACTCATAATACTAAATACAACTGCTACTAATTATGATTATTATTTCAGTCTATCAAAACCAGATTTGCTGATGTCCTGGGAAATGAAGAGGCTATACTTGCTGCCGTAACTCTTCCAAAATTCAAGCTTCGCTGGCTGCGGTCACAGGAGTTAAAGGATAAGGCTAAGGCAAGTTTGCTGGCAGAGTGCCGAAGAATTGTCCTTGAAGAACCACAACAAGGTAACAGCACATCTACACAACAACATCACACAGATTCAGCCAAAGAGAACGATTTATTTTCCTTTGAAGAGGATGAGGAGGAAACAACCTCTTTAGCAGAAAACCAGGTGGCAGACTATATAAGATCTTCAGCACAAAATGTTGACTCTCTGTGTGGATTTTCTCTTATCAAGAAAATTTCGCTACGTTACAATGCTGCTACTCCATCTAGCGCACCTGTTGAGAGACTGTTCAGCCTGGGCAAGCTTGTCTTCTCTCCAAAGAGGAACAGACTGTCAGACCAAAAATTTGAAAAGCTTCTCCTATTACGTTACAACCACTGGTTTAGTTAGATGATGAGATGAGTTCAGAGTTGGATAGTGTTCTGTTTATTGTGCACTGCAGTATTATACAGTTAATTGCACTAATTAATAAAGGCGAGAGTTTCCTTTGTCTCCTATAGTCCTATTAGTATAAGAAACTAAGGAAAATCTGGCCTTTAATTAATGCAATGAATTATCTATATCTGTATAATTGTTTAAAAAGAAACAAAGGAAAATCTGGCCATTAGTACAAATCTCTGTAACTGTATATTCAGCCTA
The DNA here is from genome assembly GCA_029574335.1 of Rana kukunoris. Classification (NCBI taxonomy): domain Eukaryota; kingdom Metazoa; phylum Chordata; class Amphibia; order Anura; family Ranidae; genus Rana; species Rana kukunoris. The sequence goes on from CM056060.1 coordinate 71,848,271, forward strand.
CTAGTGCACAATAAACAGAAGTTTTGTTAATGTACTGATTGAATAGTTAAGATTTGGATAGTGTTCTCCAACTCTTAACTATTCAGAATCAGTACAGTAACAAAACTTCAGTTTATTGTGCACTAGTAGGCTGAATATACAGCTACAGAGATTTGCACTAATGGCCAGGTTTTTCCTTTGTTTCTTTTAACACTATTATACAGATAATCGCACTAATTAAAGGCCAGATTTCTGTTTCTTTTTACCCTTGTTTACATTTGTGTGTCTTAATTTTGCACTTGAATTCTAGTTTAAATATTTTTTTATTTTTTATGTTTCTGTGCATACCATTCATATGATCTATGGCAGGCTGCGCCGCTGCAATCTATTGAATTGGGTTCAAATAAATACGAAATGTTCTAAAATACTGTATATAGTGTTTTTAATCTTCAATCAGTTAATATAAACATCTTTGATATTAAAGATGTTATAGAACGTAATTGTATTGTAGAATATAGAATAAAAAAATCAGTTACTTTTCTGAGTAACTAGTTACTTTGCCAATAAAGTAACTGAGTCACTAACTCACTTACTTTTTCGGGCAAGTAACTTGTAATTGTAACTAGTTACTTTTTTAAAGGAAGATGAACAACACTGTCAAAGACATTGCATGAACTAAGCAGAAAAATGAAAACGATAATTTGTGGCTTCTGCCCTTGGAACCTTGACAAGGATGACATTAATGGAACATCCTGGGAGATTCCAGAAAATCTGAGGATCCAAAATATCGTAATACTGGACTTCAGCCTTAAATGATAATACTGTATATGATCAGACCCTATAGCACCCTCTGTTGCCACACATTCTACTGTGTCCTTTCCTTGGGTTAAATTATGCCAGCTTGATCGTGTTAAATTATACCTCTACAAAAGTATAAAAGACACACATTTTTCATGACTGCCAAAAAAGAATGTGGATTTTCTCCTCACATCTAACTTAACAATGAGCTGCTCATGCTGAATGATATACAAGGTTTTTCTTACTTCTCAATGAGCACAATCATTGCACAGAGCAGACAAGTCAATGAGAACCCAACAATTTCTATGGATAGCTGGGTCTCTGTTGATAATAACTTGAAGAATCTCACAAGGAGCAATAAATTTGTTTCATTGGGGCTGATTTACCAAGCCTGTGCGCCAAGACTCATGGTGCACAAGCAGGAGTAAAACTGTTTTTGACATTTACAAAAGAAACACGCTGCCAGTGCAGCGTGTTTCCTCATTTACTAAACTGCCTAATGCGCCCAGGAGAGGGCGCACACGGCACGCCAGTACAGAGCTGGCGTGCGGCATTTAGTAATGTAAACATCGGGGATTCGGGCGGGAGTTTATGAGGGGAGGGAGGGGGGTGATGCAGGGAAGTGTAGTGACATGGTTTGAACGTGTGTGGCGGGCCGATTTGAAAGGGAAAGTGACTTTTGGTACCCGATCCCCGTGCGCTTGCAAAGTACGCTAGAACCTCGGAAGGTTCATTTGCATACTGGGCATGCGCAGAGGGATAAATCGGGGCTTTGCGTGCGCCTCTTCAGTACGCCGGGAAAATCTTGGTAAATACCAAGCGGCGTAGCAGTGTTTGCACTGCCTGGAGCGGCGCACGGCAAGCTCCGAGCTGCGCCGACACTGAAGGGGAACTCCGCGCCAAATTTCAAATTTGAAACCAGCGCGGCTTCCCCCCCAGGGGCACAATAGGCTCTTCGGCTTGGTCCGGAACGTGAGGGGTTAACCCACGCCAAAATCGGCCTGGGGTTCCCCCCCAGATCCGTACCAAGCCCTCATCCCAGGCATGCAGTCTGTCCGGACAGGAATGGGGGTGGGGACGAGCGAGCGCCCCCCCCCCCCTCCTGAGCCGTACCAGACCACATGCCCTCGACATGGGGGAGAGTGTGTGCTTTGGGGTAGGGGGGCGCTGCCCCCCCACCCCAAAGCACTCTTGTCCCCATGTCGATCGGGACAAGAGCCTCTTCCCGACAACCCTAGCCATTGGTTGTCGGGGGATGCGGGCGGGAGCCAATCAGAATCTGGGAGCCCCCTTTAATAAGGTGGCCCCCAGATTTCGGGCCCCCACCCTATGTGAATGAGTATGGGGTACATCGTACCCCTACCCATTCACCTGGTGAATGTGGTTTTAACTTTGAGGGTCTTCTGCCGCCGCCCCCTTCGAATTTTTCTGCCTGGACGGGGTCGCACATCACATCCAGGACTTGGACGTGGCGGGCTTCTCGTCGCTCTCTTCTGCCGCTGCCCCCCCCTTCACCACGAAGCTCCGTGCTTGTTTGATGAGGGCAGCGGGCTTCCGTCGTCTTCTACCGGGGCGAGGGTCGTACATCCCACCCCGGATTTCTTCGCCGGCTTCTGCCCTGGCTCCTCCCGGGGCCAGGGCTTCTTTTGCCGTCTTCCGCCGGAGGGTGCCACTCTCCGGGCTTCTCGTCGTTGTCTTCCGCCGCGGGGGCCAGGCCTTCTTCTTTGCCGCCCCTTCGAATTTTTCTGCCTGGACGGGGGTCGCACATCCCATCCAGGACTTGGACGTGGCGGGCTTCTCGTCGCTCTCTTCTGCCGCTGCCCCCTTCACCACGAAGCTCCGTGCTTGTTTGATGAGGGCAGCGGGCTTCCGACGTCTTCTACCGGAGCGAGGGTCGTACATCCCACTCCGGATTTTCGTCGCCGCCGCTTCTGCCTGGCTCCTCCTGGAGCCAGGTCTTCTCGTCGCTGTCTTCCGCCGCGGGGTGACACTCGCGGGCTTCTTTCTTCCATTCGATGTTGACACCGGCGAGGTCCGGCGCTGAAATGCCTTGTGAGCGGCGGGCAAGGACTTATATTGGCATAGGGCGTGGGCGTGGTTATGCCAACATGTGACCTTAACCCATGTGACAGTGATGTCACATCACATCACTGTCACATGGGTTAAGGTCACATGGTGGCATAACCACGCCCACGCCCTATGCCAATATAAGTCCTTGCCCGCCGCTCACAAGGCATTTCAGCGCCGGACCTCGCCGTGTCAACATCGAATGGAAGAAAAAGCCCGCGAGTGTCACCACCCCGGCGGAAGCCCAACAGCTCTCCTGGCGCCAGAGAGGAGCCAGGCAGAAGCCGCGCCAAACCCGGATGGGATGTACGACCCTCGCTCCGGTGAAGACGCCGACGCCCCCGCTGCCTCTCACAAACAAGCACGGAGCTTCGTGGTGAAGGGGGCAGCGGCAGAAGAGAGCGACGAGAAGGCCGCCACGTCCAAGTCCTGGATGGGATGTGCGACCCCCGTCCGGCAGAAAAATTCGAGGGGGCGGCAAAGAAGAAGGCCTGGCCCCCGCGGCGGAAGACAACGACGAGAGCCCGGAGAGTGGCGCCCTCCGGCGGAAGACGGCAAAATAAGCCCTGGCCCCGGAGGAGCCAGGCAGAAGCCGCGACGAAATCCGGGGTGGGATGTACGACCCTCGCCCCGGTAGAAGACGACGGAAGCCCGCTGCCCTCATCAAACAAGCACGGAGCTTCGTGGTGAAGGGGGCAGCGGCAGAAAACAGCGACGAGAAGTCCGCCACGTCCAAGTCCTGGATGGGATGTGCGACCCCCGTCCAGGCAGAAAAAATCGAAGGGGGCGGCGGCAGAAGAAGGCCTGGGCCCCGCGGCGGAAGACAGCCACGAGAAGCCCGGAGAGTGGCGCCCTCCGGCGGAAGACGGCGAAAGAAGCCCTGGCCTCGGGAGGAGCCAGGCAGAAGCGGAGGAGCCCGAGGTGGGGCGACACCCCCGTTGTTCTCCGCCGTTTTTTTTCGGCTGGCCCCCCCCGGATGTGAAAGAGCTTACTTTTGGGGTGGGGGCCCAGTCGAGCATGGCGGAGAGCATGGGTGGGTGTTTCCCCCCCCCCAGCAGAAAACGGCTAGAAGACCGAGGAGTGGCGACGCCCCCTTTGTTCTCCGCCATTTCCGCCGCCCCCCCCCGGATGTAAAAGAGCTTGATTTGGGGTAGGGGGCCTGGCCGAACATGGCGGAGAGCATCGGTGGGTGTCTCTCTCCCCGGCGGAAGACGGCGGCGAAGACCGGGGGGGGTAGGTGTACCCCCCCCGCGGAAGGCGGCGGCGAAGACCGGGGGGGGGTAGGTGTACCCCCCCGGCGGAAGGCGAAGACCGAGGAGGGGTAATTTTTTATTTATAAAACCAAGACCAAAAGGTTAACAAATATATAAAATAAACAAAATAACTAAATAAACCAAATAACACAAAAACAAACAACAAAACACAAACTATCAAATCACCGACCTCCACCCACCAAGAAATAACTATAAAGAAAAAAAAAAAAAATAATAGCACCAGAACAGGTATTTACAACAGGCTCACTGGTACAAGAGAAAGTCTTTATAGTCCATCAGAAAAGCTTGCCCAGATCATTGGCAAAAAAAAAAAACCACTTAAAACGGCTCACTGGTACAGTAGGGAGATATTAAAGTCCATAGAAAACCACTACTGTCCAGATCATCGCCAACCCACAACACACCCCACCATCACAACAACAAATACCTACAACCCACGTATGAGCAAGAACATGATAGTCAGACATGTCTGTAGCCTTATTTAAAAAAAAAAAAATACCATAAACAAAATCTAAGGGGGTGAAAAAGGATAGATGCCCCTACCCATGGAGAGGGGCAGAGCCGTGACCTAAGGGGGTTGGAAGAGGAACCCCCTCCATAAATGGGCACACCTCTCAGGCCCGACCCTGCTCTCCTTTCCAGATCCCGCACCTTCACCAACTCCCGAAAGATACCGCCCACCACCTCATGCACAGGCAGGATTTTGTCCCTAGTGGACACACCAAACACCGAGCGTGCCAAGTGTAATAAAGCACAACTAGGCTGACTAAATAAAGTGACGATAACTCAAATCCCCTGCGGACCCAAAATCACACCATACACTCGCTCAGCATAGTCAGGGCCGAAGGCGGGGGTAGCCAATGGCACCCCCTACCTTCGTAAGAACCCCATGTTGAAGGGACATTGGACCAGAAAATGGTCCATGGTCTCCAATGTCCCACCACATTCCTGACGGGGGCAGTCCCTGTCCCCCAGGTTCCTGTATTTGAGATTTCGCACGGACATAGAGTCGTCCATGGAACGACCTCCATGCTAGATCCCAAAACTTACTTGGAATTCTAGAAGGAAATTCAAGAGGGCTAGCCCCTCCGAGGACCCTCTCAGGGCAGTCCCTCAAAGACAGGGGCTTCAAAATGTCCGAGGCCATGACCCTCAGGTACAGCTCCCGCCGACCCAAAGAGCCCACCTCCAGGGCAGTTATCCGCCACTGCCTCAGTACCTTTAATGCCAGGGGACATAGGAAGGGAGATACCCATCGATCGATCATCCTCAGATCGCCGGGCCTCCCCCCCTCCCCCCCACTGCCTCAAGAACAGCAAGAGCCAGTCCTTGCATGAACACTCCCACCAGGAAGGCTCGTCCACAAATATGGACTGCAAATTGTATTTAACAAAGATGGTGACAAAGAACACCACCCGGGTTGACCATGTCCAACCCACCTTGCCGTCGCTGGCGGTATGTGACCTCCCTCTTGATCAGGTTCAGTCTGCTTCCCCACAACAGCAGGAAGAACAGACCATAGACCCGAGCATAGAGAGATGCTGGCAAAAGACACACATAGCTTACAAAGAGAAACTCAGGCAATAAGTACGTCTTGACCAAGCTTACCCTTTCCCTCAGGGAAAGTTTCCAACCTTTCCAGGCCTTCACCTTCCGAGTGGCACTCACCAGCCTGCGCTCGCCAGTTTATAGCTTGGGATAATCACCCGGGCCGAAATGAATGCCAAGAACTCGAATCTCTGGTACGGGCGTGGGGGAACACGTCCGGAAGGGGAACTGCTCCCCCTCCTTCCCCAACCAGAAAACTTCACTCTGTCCCAATTGACCAGCGAGCCTGACGCCTCAGAGTAGCACCCGATCTGGGACTCCACATAATGGGCCTCCTCACGACCAGATACCACCACCGAGACGTCGTCCGCATAGGCCACAACCCTCACCCGCCGAAACCGGACCCCCGACAGGTCCCACCGGAACCCCCCCCAGACGCCCGCAGTCTAGCCTCCTTACGAAGGGGTCGACCGCAAAGATGTACAAGAGGGGCTCAGCGGGCACGCGGGCACCCCTGCCGGACGCCAGAGTCCACGGCAAAGGCCCCCGGCCCACCCAACCGTTGACAAGATGGAAGCTCTCAGCTCCCCTATACAATACCTGCAGCCAATCAACGAATTGATCAGGCAGACCGAATCTCCTCAGAAGCAGCCAAAGGTACTCGTGGTTCACCCGATCAAACGCCTTAGCCTGATCCAATGCAAGCAGATTACCGCTCGCTGCCATCAGCCCTGCACCTTTCCACAGCCTCCCGGGACGCTCAGGACGGCACTAAAAGTGCCCCGCCAGGAATTGTGCAGTGCTGAGAGGGAGACAGCATCCTGCCCGCCAAAGCAGACAGACGTGTAAACAAGATCTTTGCAGTATCTTCCTATCTGTGGGTAAGAAGGGCGATCGGACGCGCAATTCCTCCACCACAGACGGATCTTTCCCCTTTGACAGTAGGATCAGAGCTGACCTTCTCATTGAGGGAGGCAGCAGGCCATAGGCCAAACATTCACTAAACACGTCCCTCAGATGAGGAGCCAAGAGGCTCTTAAAGGTTTTGTAGAACTCGGGCTCCCGTGAGCCCATCGGGCCCAGGTGACTTTTTAGAAGGCTAAAGAGCTAATAGCCTGCTCAACTTCAGCTACCGAGATCTCTTCTGTCAGAGAGTCAGGAAGGTCAAGACCCCACTTCCAGCGGGTCTCATCAAGGAATTCCCTGACTTTCTCCATGTCTAGAGGCCGCTTCTTCAGGAGGTCCCGAAAAGTGGTCTCTGACGACACCCAGGATCCCCGATCTGGACCGACCAGAGATCCTGAGGCATCCTTCAGCCATGTACGACCTTCGACCTCGCCACCTCACCACAGCTCCTGTAGGGATCAGGAGAGATAAACTTCCCATAATCCCTCTCAAAAACCAGGGAGGGCGAGACGGTCGTACTGACACTCCTTCATCTGCGCCATTCAGACCGGATATCTGTTCCTGAGAGCCCCCAGAGGACACCAGGCGGTCAAGCTGCCTGCGTAGTCTCTGGTAAGCCTGGTACTTGGAAGCTGCCCTGTACCCAGAGATTTCCCGGAAAAAGTCGCCAGACCTCTTTTTAACTACTTCCCACCACTCAAGGCGGGAGCAGTTGCCCTCAAGGAGCGAGGTCTGGCCCAGGAAGAAAACCTCATAGGCTTCCCTAACCTCAGGATCCTCCAGTAGCGACCCATTCAGGCGCCACAAACCCCTCCCTTTCTGAGGAGTGTCAGCGACATTCAGGGCCACAGATACCATACAGTGATCGGAGAACTCTACCGACTGCAGCTCAGGAGCCGAGCAGACAGAGTCCTCCTTTAAAAAAAACCTATCTAATCTACTCTTACTACTACCTCGGGAAAATGTGAAACCAGTGAGGTTGGGGAGGTGACGAACGTGCACATCCACCAACCTGGCCTCCCTCACTACGTTATTCAAAAAAATACTATCATATCCCAGAGGGTTGGCGGCACCTGCCCGGTCTTTGGGCCTAGTGATCATATTGAAATCGCCACCAAAAATCACCTGCTGGGACGTAAAAAGATAAGGCTTAACCGCCGTAAGGAGGCTCCTCCTCTCCCTCCTAGTTTGAGGCCCATAAAAATTTATGAGCCGGAGGAATTGCCCCCTCACGACAGCGTCCACCACCAGACATCTACCGATCTCCACTTCAATCACTCGCCGGCAAGCCACCGGACCAGTCTTAAAAAGGACCGCAACCCCACTGCAGGGCTCGGCCGCAAGAGACCAGAGGGAGGGCCCACATCTCCACTCCCTCTTTGCTAGATGCATCTCTGCCACAGATGCCAGCCAGGTCTCCTGCAAAAACAAAATTTCAGCTTCAACACGGCTGAGAAAATCGAAGGCCATAAAACGAGCTCCCGCAGAACGAATACTTGCGACATTATTGGTCGCAAGCCGTATTGGAGAGGGTACCGCCATCAGAATGATTGAAAGTGGTCATGTTCTCCTTCATACTACAAACACAAAAACATATTTACATATCTACACTTCCTCCTCCTCTGAGCCCGAGGAGGAGGAGAAGATACCAAACGGGTTCCCCAGGGACACCCCACTTCGTGCCCCTGGGGGAACCCCACCCTTCACTGGGGACTTCCCACCCCCAGATCTGGCAGCCTTCCCCCTCTTCTTTTTGCGTCTCACCTGCTCCCACTCCTGCCACCTCTCCGAGATTACTACACCACCCCCCTCCTCGGACCCGCTGCTCGAGATTTCCCTCTTGGATGAGGCTCGAGCAGCTTCCATCTCCATGGCCACAGGGCCAGAGGAGACTCTGGGTCCAGAAGGGGGGGAATGGAAGAGGCAGGAGGGGGGCCAGAGACAGGGGAGAGGACAGGGGGGGGACCAGACTTAGCTGGACGGGAAGAAGAAGGGGAGGGGGGGACGGGACTTGGGAGGGGGGGGACGAGGGGGGGGGTACGAGGAGGGGAAGATGAGGGAGGAGGGCATGGGGAAACAGATGGAGGGCCAGGTGGAGGGGAGGGGCAATGGTGAGGAGGGGAGAGGGAAGGGGGATGGGGATCGGCCCTGCAACATTAGGAGGGAAGGCCCTGGCCCCGGACCCTCAGGCCCGGGACCCCCAGCCCTCCCCGACTCCTCCCCACCCGGCTCCGCCCCCCGGAGGATCGGGAGCCTCTTGGCCAACCGAGCCCGTGTCCCCCGGGGGGGGAGCCCCACGCCCACGCCTGCTCCGCCTTCTTTGAGGCAATGGGCCTGTTGGTCCCTCCGGAGTAGTACTAGGGGCTCCAGGATCCCCACCCCCCCGGCCATCACTCGCCGGGGGGGCTTCGGCCGCTCCCGGCCCGGGAGGTCCCCCCCCTGAGGAAGAACCCCGATATGCTTTGGGACACCTGCTAAATGGGTGCCCCATCTCACCACATAAGTTGCAGCATATCTTCCCACATGACTCGGACTGGTGGCCAAACTCGTGGCACCGGCCACATCTGACCACCGTGCAGTCCGAGCTCATGTGGGTCGGGCTGCCGCACTTGAAGCAACGACGGGGCTGTCCCGGGTAGAACGCCAGGATCCGGTCTCTGCCTAGAAAGGCGCTGCCAGGGAGGTGGGCAACACTGTTGCCCTCCCTCTTGAGCCGGATCCTGGTCAACCAAGCCCCGGTCCAGACCCCGCGCTCATCAAGGTTCTTCCTCAGGGGGGTCTGCAACTGCCCGTACCTCCCGAGCCAGGTGGCAATGTCCTCCGGAGGGAGCGACTCATTCCTCACCAGGATGGTGATGTTCTTAACCTCCTCCTGCCTGGAGATGGGAATGAGCCTGTACCTCTTCCAAGGGTCAACGCCCCTCACCAACCAACCAAAGCTGGTGATAAAGCGTTCCATACACACGGGAGTGACAAAACTTATATCAAACTCCCGTGTGTTGGTGGGATGGATGACAGCAAAAAGGTCATCCACCCCAAAACCCAAGGAGAGTACCAGGCCCACCACCTCACCTCGAGCGGGGCAGGGGTCCGGACCCTCGTACCGAAGCTGGACAACATTCCTACGCCTCCTCTCTGGACCACCTGTACCCCTCGTCCACGCCGACCCCTGCGTCCTCTCCTGGTCAGCAGGGGGGGCGCGGAAATTCTGGGCGCCAAACCGGCTGTACAGGTGGTCCAGAGGGGCACGAGAGCCCAACACCTGGGCGAAAGAGCGACCCCCCTTTAGGGCAGACAATAAGTTGGCCTCCAGAGACCCCCGAAAGATGTTCTCCGGAAGTGGGGCACCCCCCTCAGCACCCCCAGAAGTGGGGGGGACAGGGGGCCCCCATCCCTGCCGGTGGTGTTGCACCCACCCCCGCTGATATACCCTGACCACCCTGACCCACCACCTTTGGCCTGACTACAGGCTCCCCCCCCCCGGGACCACAGCAGAGGGGGGTACCACCCCCACCAAACTCCCCCACCCAGACCCCTCCGCGACCACACCAGCCCCTTGGGACTCCACCTGTACTGGGGGGGAGCCCCCTTGGGACCCCTCCAACTGCCGGATATAATCATATGCTATACAGTCCACTGGGAGGGGTCCCACCTGACTTTCCCCCCACCCCGCCTGTGCTGCAGGGAGCCCCTCGGGGCCTGTGGCAGTGTCCATGGGGACCTGGGGGGGTGGCAGCTTACCGTCCAATTTACCGTCCTCACCGTCTCTGTCCATCTCCTGCCGGGGGTGCCTGGAGGTGCCTGCTGCAGCGTCCGGGGCTGGGCACCCCTGCACCCCCGGCCTCTCATCCCCCAGGTCACCTGAGCCCCCACCGACCACCGCAAACTCGCGGGGGGGGGGGCACTTCCGGTCGCGGGACGGGCACTTCCGGTTTCGGGCTGGTCACTTCCGGTTCCGGTCTGGTCACTTCCGGTTTCGGCTGGGGCACTTCCGGGTCCCGGTCTACTCCACCCCCAACAGCCGGCGCCATCTTGGCCACACTGCACACAAGCTGTTTACCTCCAGATGACCGCAGCACAATGCCTCCACCATGTGTCTGCCTCTCTCCCGATGACATAGCAGCCGCAGGAGCAGTCCCTGGCCTTTCCATGGCCAGATCCTCCCGCTCCACTGCAAGCTGAGGGGTCATGGAAGCCGACACATGGCGGGCTTCAGCTGTGACAGTGCGACCATCCTGGGGGAGCCTGGGTATGCTGACCTGAAGATGGCGGGGGGGTACCGCCGGCGGCACCTGGGCCCGGCGACCTCCTGGATCACTGGACTCCCCGGACTTCGCCAACCCCCCAGTCCCTTCCACGGACCGAGGGATCGGCTCCCGGGAACCCTCCCCAGGTTTTATGGCCATACTGGGCCCTGTACCACCGGCACTCACCCCCCCCCCCACTGCACCCAGGCTCCCCTGACTCTCCTGGCTGTTTGGGGGGTTGGGACCCCTTCTTAGACCGCCCGCTCCTCCTCGCTGCCTGGCTTCCTTCCCGGTTGGCCTGCTGGAGGGTCCTCCGAAACTCCTCTAGGAAGTTCACCTCTCCAGCCCCACGTTGGCAAAAGCCCCCCAGGTATTCCCATATTTCTTTTACTTCTAGTCCTAGGGTGGTGATGGCCCCCTTGAATTCAGATCTCTTATTACTGGAGCACCTGTCCCTCTTTTCCCTCAGGCCTGCGAGAGTAGTCATCTTTTCCACGCAGGCCTGAGATATCCTCACCAGCAGGGATTTGATTTTATCCCGCCTCTTCCTGGTTCTTGCCTCATTCTCACCTGGCTGAGGGGCTGTCCAGTCTGAGAGACCCTCCTGGGTCTCCAGGAAGAGACGGTCCTCCCTGCTGATGGTGGTGGCGGTGGTCTGGCTGGAGGGCAGGTGCTGTTGACTCCTCCGGAGGCCGGAAGCCGGTCCACCTCCGGGGCTGAGGGAGGCCATCCCACCCCTCTTCCGGGGCAGGGGCTGGAGGCTGGTCCTGGTAGGCTGGAACACAGGAGCTCTGGAAGACAGGTCTTCTCTCCTCTCCAGCAGGAAGCAGAATGAGCTCTGTGGGAGGAGCCGGAACTACTGCCAGTGGGAGGAGCTGCACTGAGACCGAGGAGGGGTAATTTTTATTTATAAAACTACGACCAAAAGGTTAACAAATATATAAAATAAACAAAATAACTAAATAAACCAAATAACACAAAAACAAACAACAAAACACAAACCATCAAATCACCGACCTCCACCCACCAAGAAATAACTATAAAGAAAAAAAAAAAAATAGCACCAGAACAGGTATTTACAACAGGCTCACTGGTACAAGAGAAAGTCTTTAAAGTCCATCAGAAAAGCTTGCCCAGATCATTGCCAAAAAAAAAAAAAAACACTTAAAACGGCTCACTGGTACAGTAGGGAGATATTAAAGTCCATAGAAACCACTACTGTCCAGATCATCGCCAACCCACAACACACCCCACCATCACAACAACAAATACCTACAACCCACGTATGAGCAAGAACATGATAGTCAGACATGTCTGTAGCCTTATTTAAAAAAAAAATACCATAAACAAAATCTAAGGGGGTGAAAAAGGATAGATGCCCCTACCCATGGAGAGGGGCAGAGCCGTGACCTAAGGGGGCTGGAAGAGGAACCCCCTCCATAAATGGGCACACCTCTCAGGCCCGACCCTGCTCCTTTCCAGATCCCGCACCTTCACCAACTCCCGAAAGATATCGCCCACCACCTCATGCACAGACAGGATTTTGTCCCTAGTGGACACCAAACACCGAGCGTGCCAAGTGTAATAAAGCACAACTAGGCTGACTAAATAAAGTGACGATAACTCAAATCCCCTGCGGACCCCAAAATCACCATACACTCGCTCAGCATAGGTCAGGGCCGGAAGGCGGGGTAGCCAATGGCACCCCCTACCCTCGTAAGAACCTCCATGTTGAAGGGACATTGGACCAGAAAATGGTCCATGGTCTCCAATGTCCCACCACATTCCTGACGGGGGCAGTCCCTGTCCCCCAGGTTCCTGTATTTGAGATTCGCACGGACATAGAGTCGTCCATGGAACGACCTCCATGCGAGATCCCAAAACTTATGTGGAATTCTAGAAAAATTCAAGAGGGCTAGCCCCTCTGTGAGGACCCTCTCAGGGCAGTCCCTCAAAGACAGGGGCTTCAAAATGTCTGAGGCCATGACCCTCAGATACAGCTCCCGCCGACCCAAAGAGCCCACCTCCAGGGCAGTTATCCGCCACTGCCTCAGTACCTTTAATGCCAGGGGGACTTAGGAAGGGAGATACCCATGCGATCTCCTCAGATCGCCGGGCCTCCCCCCTCACCCCACTCCCTCAAGAACAGCAAGAGCCAGTCCTTGCATGAACACTCCCACCAGGAAGGCTCGTCCACAAATATGGACTGCAAATTGTATTTAACAAAGATGGTGACAAAGAACACCACCGGGTTGACCATGTCCAACCCACCCTGCCGTCGCTGGCGGTATGTGACCTCCCTCTTGATCATGTTCAGTCTGTTTCCCCACAACAGCAGGAAGAACAGACCATAGACCCGAGCATAGAGAGATGCTGGCAAAAGACACACATAGCTTACAAAGAGAAACTCGGGCAATAAGTACGTCTTGACCAAGCTTACCCTTTCCCTCAGGGAAAGTTTCCAACCTTTCCAGGCCTTCACCTTCCGAGTGGCACTCACCAGCCTGCGCTCCCAGTTTAGCTTGGGATAATCACCCGGGCCGAAATGAATGCCAAGAACTCGAATCTCTGGTACGGGCGTGGGGAACACGTCCGGAAGGGGGAACTGCTCCCCCTCCTTCCCCAACCAGAAAACTTCACTCTTGTCCCAATTGACCAGCGAGCCTGACGCCTCAGAGTAGCACCCGATCTGGGACTTCACATAATGGGCCTCCTCACGACCAGATACCACCACCGAGACGTCGTCCGTATAGGCCACAACCCTCACTGCCGAAACCGGACCCCTGACAGGTTCCACCGAACCCCCCCCAGACGCTCGCAGTCTAGCCTCCTTACGAAGGGGTCGACCGCAAAGATGTACAGAAGGGGGCTCAGCGGGCACCCCTGCCGGACGCCAGAGTCCACAGCAAAGGCCCGGCCCACCCAACCGTTGACAAGAGGGAAGCTCTCAGCTCCCCTATACAATACCTGCAGCCAATCAACGAATTGATCAGGCAGACCGTATCTCCTTAGAAGCAGCCAAAGGTACTCGTGGTTCACCCGATCAAACGCCTTAGCCTGATCCAGTGCAAGCAGATACTGCTCGCTGCCATCAGCCCTGCACCTTTCCACAGCCTCCCGGACGCTCAGAACGGCACTAAAAGTGCCCCGGCCAGGAATTGTGCAGTGCTGAAAGGGAGACAGCATCCTGCCTGCCAAAGCAGACAGACGTGTAAACAAGATCTTTGCCAGCATCTTCCTATCTGTGGTAAGAAGGGCGATCGGACGCCAATTCTCCACCACAGATGGATCTTTCCCCCCTTTGACAGTAGGATCAGAGCTGACCTTCTCATTGAGGGAGGCAGCAGGCCATAGGCCAAACATTCACTAAACACGTCCCTCAGATGAGGAGCCAAGAGGCTCTTAAAGGTTTTATAGAACTCGGCCGTGAGCCCATCGGGCCCAGGCGACTTTTTAGAAGCTAAAGAGCTGATAGCCTGCTCGACTTCAGCTACCGAGATCTCTTCTGTCAGAGAGTCAGGAAGGTCAGACCCCACTTCCAGCGGGGTCTCATCAAGGAATTCCCTGACTTTCTCCATGTCTAGAGGCCGCTTCTTCAGGAGGTCCGAAAAGTGGTCTCTGACGACACCCAGGATCCCCGATCTGGACCGGACCAGAGATCCTAAGGCATCCTTCAGGCCATGTACGACCTTCGAACTCGCCGCCTCACCACAGCTCTTGTAGGGATCAGGAGAGATAAACTTCCCGTAATCCCTCTCAAAAACCAGGGAGGCGAGACAGTCGTACTGACACTCTTTCATCTGCACCTTCAGACCGGAGATCTGTTCCCGAGAGCCCCCAGAGGACACCAGGCGGTCAAGCTGCCTGCGTAGTCTCTGTAGGCTTGGTACTTGGAAGCTGCCCTGTACCCAGAGATTACCCGAAAAAGTCGCCAGACCTCTTTTTAACTACTTCCCACCACTCAAGGCGGGAGCAGTTGCCCTCAAGGAGCGAGGTCTGGTCCAGGAAGAAAACCTCATAGGCTTCCCTAACCTCAGGATCCTCCAGTAGCGACCCATTCAGGCGCCACAAACCCCTCCCTTTCTGAGGAGTGTCAGCGACATTCAGGGCCACAGATACCATACAGTGATCGGAGAACTCTACCGACTGCAGCTCAGGAGCCGAGCAGGCAGAGTCCTCCTTTAAAAAAAAACTATCTAATCTACTCTTACTACTACCTCGGGCAAATGTGAAACCAGTGACTGGCGCAACAAATGATGGCATCCGCTGACTACCGCCCCTATTTGTGCATCCATTGTCATGTGGGAGTCAAAAATGGGCGATAATTTTTCCCAGGATGGGCGGGGGGGTCCAAGTCGATGTGGGGAGACTTTTCCTGTTTGCGTGAAACAGGAAAGCTCTGTTTTCGAACCATTGAGTTTTAGATAACTGGATGTCATCCAGCTATCTATAAGAGTAAGGGATCTCTCTAGTCCCAGCGAATGATCCTTTCCTTTGCTAACGCAGAGATACAGTTGTGTGTCGTATGCGTAGGAATGGTAAAGTAACTTTTGGTTGCTGATGATCTCAAAGAGGGGACGGAGATAGATATTGAACAGTACCGGTGACAAGGAAGATCCCTGAGGGGACTCCGCATGATACCGTACGCATTCCTGAAGTGAAAGATCCCAATTTCACTGTTTGTGATCTGTTTTCCAAGAAGGAAGAGAACCAGGGTAGATCCTCTTCCGTGACTTTGGCCACTTCAGCTAGCCTAGTGAGTAGTAGTCCCGTGATCTACCGTGTCAAAGGCCGCACTTAGGTCCAACAGGATCAGGAGAGAAGATTCTCCTTCATCTGCGCCTCTAGGACGTCATCCCATATTTTTACCAGAGCTGTTTCAGTTCCGTGCCCGGGCCGGAAGCCTGATTGAAACGTATCGAGTAATTTTTTGGGTTTCTAAATGCTGTTGTAACTGTTGTACAACTTCTTTCTCCATTATTTTGGAGAAAACATTTAGACCCGTTATGGTCTCCTATTGTTTGGGTCTTTCGTGTCCAGGGTGGGTTTTTTCAAAATCGGTTTTTATGGTGCCTTGTTTCAACAAGGAAGGGACCATGCCCTCCTTGAACGATTGGTTTATAAGCTGCGTGATAGCTGGTGCCAGTATATCGGCACTTACTTTCAGCAGTTTAGTGGGAATGATGTCATTGGGTGCTGTGCTGTTGCACAGAGACCGAATGATGTTTATAGTGGCAGCAATAGAGATGGGTTTTAAGGTGAATTTCTGTGCTTGAGGCGTGTATAAAAATGGTATCGGGGTTGGGATTCAGGGCGGAATACATGCAGATCCATTTTGCTCAATGCTTACCTGGATTTTTAAAAAAAAATGTAATGAAATAATCGGATAGTTTGTTGCAAAATTCTTTTGAATCAGCATTGGGGGGCTCTAAACAGGCTGGATTCATCGATTGTGAAACCAGCTTGAAGAGTTCGTGGGGGATTTCTTTTATGATATTTCTTTGTTATTGTCTTATAAATGGTGTAGTTTCTGTCTGAAGAGTTCCTTTTCCAGTCGTAAAACCAGCCGACGTTGTTTTTCCGAAAGCAAGTTTTGCGTTTTGGTGCCACCCAGTCGGCGGACTGGAGTAGCGCCTTGTTGATGGCGTCAAGTGTTTCTACGGCTGTTTGTTGTTGTTGTATTGTGTTTATTTTATTTCCTAGGGTCGTTTTGAAGAGTTCCGAATGGAGCTTCTTCTGGGACCTAGTCCAGTGAGTTATCATCGGTTTTCTTGTTTTATTTGGGCCTGAGGTGATTGGCGATTTTAAATTTAATGGCATGGTGATCGGTCCATGGTAGTGGCTCATTATCCCCGATCTCAACTTCCAAGTCCTGTTTGAAAATGAGATCGAGGGTATGGCCTGAGGCATGAGTGGACCCTCAAATTAATTGTTGCAGACCTAATCCTTCTAGATGGTCGATGCAAGTGTCAGCGACTGGGTCCAACGATGAGTTGGCCCAGAGGTTGAAGTCCCCCAGCACCAAAGGTGTTTGATGCTTAGGGTGTAAGAGGAGATGAATTCTGTTAATGAGGTGACAAGGTGCGTTTTTTGGGCCAGCGCGTCTATAGCACAGTAGCATATGGACCGTGTCTTGGGGTTTGTTTGCAGCTGGAGAGTGAGGGTTTTCCATGAATGGAAGCGAGTATTGGAGGACTGGTTTGGTGATCAAGAGGTGAATCTTGTGGATCACCGCCAGACCTCCCCCTCTTTGCCCCACTCTGTTCTGCATTTGGATGCGATAAGTTGCAGGCACCAATTCTCCCAGAATGGTGTTGCAATCAGCTGTGAGCCAGCTTTCTGTGATGAAAAGGCAGTCTAGATCATGTTGAAGGATGAAATCATGGATTTCGAGCCGGTGTTTTACTGCCGATCTGGTGTTAATCAGGGCGCATGATATGCGTCTGGGCTGGTTACCCTGTATGCAGGTTTTTTACTGTTGATTGTCGATCGATTCTCAACAGTTGCTCACTCTTTAGAGCTTTTATAGTGACAGTTGGGAGTATAGAGGCGAGAGGTTTTAATTTCCAAATGGTTTTCTGCAGAGTATTTCATATAACCCATGGTAGCAGAAAAAACGGAAATGGGCTGATGTGGGGAGGGTATCGGTGACGCTGGGGGGGGGGGCAGAATGTCTCAGTGAAACTGTCACTTTTTTAATTCTTCCCTCCCTGAATTTTAAATTGGTCCAGAGGAAGGCGAGCTGAGCCAATCTGCAACGACTGAGGCAAAAAATTCCTTCCTGATCCCTGCTGGCGATCGAAGAGACCCGGATCAATTTATTTTATAAATGTGGGGGGGGGATGCGTACCCCTCCAATTGACTATAGAGGTTTGTGTAGGAGGATGGTGAAAGGTGTTTGTTAATGTGGGAGTGAGGAGTAACCAAGATGGCCGGGGGGTAGGCCAGAGCCGGGGGCTGGGGTACGGGGCAATCCTGCTAGGCCATGGCTGAAGCTGCAGACTTTCCTGGAATGCGGCAGCCGCGAATGCGGCCGCGATCCCTGGTGGTGGTTCCCCGGGTCCGTGTGTGTTTTCCGGATGGCCGAGGGGAATGAAGGAGATGGCAGGGGGGGACGCTGTACTATCTGGGTCTGGGGGGGGGTGCGCCGGTTGTCTGGTTCCCAGGATCGAAAGCTGCGGCTTATCCTAAAATGGACGGCCGCCCCTCGATCCCAGGGAGACAGACCGGGTCTTACCTTTGTAGAGCGCTGCAAAGGAGCGGCGGAGGGAGGCTGGAGGAAGGTCGGGTGGCTGTGGTCAGCACTGAGCTTGGGGCGGCTGGAGCAGAGCTGAGCGGCTGGATAAGGGACCCTGCCTGCCTGCGTTGCTACGCCTGCCTGGAGCTATAGCGTACACGTCCTACTCCTAGGAGACGTGCGCCGTTGTAAGCTCCTGCTCTAATCCGTCTGCCTGACTGACTGACTCAGCACTGGTAAAGAACTTGGTACATGATGTTATAATAGGACGAGACTGTCCATTGTTTATCAAACTGTGGGAACAAGGAGGACAGTTTAGAGACTGGGAGAAACTAGCCCCCCCTGTTCCTGCTGCTGAGAGGAATAACCCTGAACTGCCAAATGTTTTTAATGTGGATCCAGATGGGAAAAATCCTCATGATGTAGTTAATGGTGATGAAAGTAGTGTTGATACTGTTGATAATGTCAAGACATGTGGTACACAGACCTACCAAAACGCTCAGGGAGGAGCCTCCCCCACTTCAAGTAATGCTGGGGGAAGGAATGAGGAAGTAGCCTCTACACCTGCTCTACTACCCGATTTGGGTGTTCCCCAGGGGGCGTTTGGTACTGCTCAGATGCAGGACCCCCACTTTGGCCCGTGCACGGGAACAAGGTTGTAGTAGTAATGGGGTTCCCCAAGAACTAGGTGCGAAGAAAGGTGGCCACACTTTGCAATATATAATAAATTGCTGTATCGGGTTACAAAGGAGAGAGAGAATGTGGTGGAACAATTGTTGGTACCCCACCAACAATATAGACAAAAGGTTTCTGGAACTGGCCCATGATGATGTGTTAGGGGGACACCTGGGAGTTGAGAAGACGGAGGCGTGGATCACCGACCGGTTTTAACTGGCCAGGTCTGAAAGCAGAGGTAAAGAGATACTGTACCTCTTGTCAGACCTGTCAGTTGACCGCTCCAGTGACTCACTTTCGGTAGGCCTTTGGGTCCCTCTGCCCATAATTGAGACCCATTCGAATTCGAGAGGATAGCCATGGATATATGGGTCCCTTGGTAAAGTCAGCTCGAGGTCACTCCTAACATATTGGTGATTCTTGACTATGTTTTCCAATACCTGGAGGAGCTACCCCTGCGGAATACCTCCTCAAAGGCCATTGCTCGGAATTATGCCCAGTTGTTTACCACGAACGGGTTTCCCCAAGATATACTCACGGACCAGGGTACCCCGTTTATGTTGAGGGTGATGGCCGAGGTGTGTAAGCTGTTCCGGATTAAACAGCTGCGCACATCGTCTACCATCCCCAAACGGACGGTTGGTGAAACGCTTTAAAAAACCCTTAAGTCTATTCTCAAGAAAGTGGTGCAAAGGGATGGGAAAGATTGGGACTGCCTGTTACCAGCTCCTCCTGTTTGCTATCCGGAAGTGCCCCAGCCTCCACGGGGTTTTCGCCTTTTGAGTTGGTATATGGGCGGAGACCTCGCGGACTACTTGACTTTATTAAAGAGGAATGGGAAAGTGAACCTGTTCAGCATAAGAGGTCCTGGAATATGTCTCACAAATGCAGGAAAGGATCCAAACCGTGATGCCACTAGTCAAAGAACATTTACAAAAGGCCCAGGAGGCTCACAACGACGGGTCTATAACAGGGCTGCAAAAATAAGGCACTTCTGTCAGTGATTCTAAATGGACCAGGACTGTGTGCCTACACAGAGGAGACAACACTGTATGCGTGAAATAAAAGGTGTTTATTTTACAAAAACAGGTGAAGACAACCATGCACATATAAAAATTACAAAGCCTATATATAAGTCAAGTAGTGATAGCGGAATACGCCATATTCGATTTTGCGATATTCGCGAATATTTCGAAGAATATTCTTGATATTTTATAAAAAAAAAATGCGAAATTTTGGCAATGTGAAATTTTTGCTAATGCGAAATTTCGCTATTTTTTTTTTTTGGATAAAATATCACGAATATTCGATATTTACGAATATTTCGCTATATTTTATGAAAAAAAAAAAAAATTGCGAAATTTCCGCAATTTTTTTTTTTTCATAAAATATAGCGAATATTCGTAAATATCGAATATTCGTGATATTTTCTCCAAAAAAAAATAGCGAAATTTTTATCAAAAAAAAATAGCGAAATTTACGAATATTCGCTATATATATTATTAAAAAAAAATTTTTTTTATAAAATATCACGAATATCACGAAAAAAAAAATTGCGACATTTCGCTAATGCAAATGCGAGATTGATTGCGAAATTGATTGCGAAAAAAACCGAATATTCGAAATAGCGAATATTCGCCGCGATATTCGAGTTTAATTCGCGGAATACTCGAATATGCAATATTCGTAGCGAATATTCGCAATGGGTGGGGGGGGGGGGAA